>VDFB02000002.1:154841382-154907146 GCA_007258455.2 Sequoia sempervirens | reverse complement strand
CTGAAATGATACCAACATTACATGTGAAAATTCTCACCAAATACTCTTGCCAATTCGTCCTTCTATTCTCCAAAATTGAATGGCCCTTGACTGCAAATAATCTTTCAACCAAAATCTGCCTTTGTATGCTCCAATCGAACTTCTCAAATTTGGCCCTAGGCCACAAAATTTGCAGCAATGAGAAGACTAAGATATCTCCTCCAAACTCCCAGCTAGGATTGGTGTTTCACAACCGAAACTGACACTCTAGAGTCTTCAAACCCTCAAATGAGCTAAGCATTAAGCTTCAGCTTCGTACCACGCAGGTAATGAGAAAAGTAATCCAAATCAAGTGTGTCCAAATGCTTAGCCAACAGCTTCTTAAATAGATTTCTCAAACACCTCTAGGAAGCTTCTAGAATATAATATTATTTTATTATTTAAGTGACTTTATGATATATCATTTTATTTTAGTCAACTTATTAAATTAATTAAATATAAGGCCAACATGTTGGAAAACCAAACCAGACGCAGGAAAACCAAATGTTGGAAAACCAAACTAGACGTTGGAAAACCAAACCAGATGCTGGAAAACCAAACCTTACGTTGGAAAACCTTACAAATAATTAACTTAATGATTTCTCCTTATTGCTCCAAATCGGGGACATGACACACTAGTTCTTTGCCTACTTCTCATCTTGTTCTGTAGTATCTGATTCATTAGGAGGAGGTACACTATGCATAGGATCAAAAAGGGATCAACTGGTGGTTGCTAATGCCAAAAATGATGTAAAGAGTTTGCAACTAAATCATCAACTTCATTGTTGTCACTTACAACATTTAAGTCAACTCTTACATTGCCATGGCACTCTTTGCTGTAAGATTTGAATGTTTTATTCTATGTTTTTCTAAGTTATCGGGTTCTTGCATTTAGGCCCCCATACCGGTCAAAATACTCTTGGGTTGGTGGTTCTTTATGGTTCTTTTGGGGGTTCGCCTAGGGTTTGATGAGCACACAGTTATACTAAGAGGCGGGGGGGAGGGGGGTTGAATCAGTATGGTGCAACTTTTACCAATTTAAAACTTTATCAATCACAATAACTACTATGCAAGAATATAACAATAAGAACAAATTGACACCAAGATTTTACATGGAAACCCTTTACGGGAGAAAACCACGGTACAAATAATGTACTTTATATTTATATAAGTTTACATTGATTGTAAGCACCAACCTCTATCCAGTTTTGTAGGCACCAACCTACAAGGAGCACCAATTCCTTCTTGCAAGGCACCAACCTTGGCTAACTAGAGGCACCAACCTCTTATCATAGACTGAAAATCTGAATATAGAATGAGATCTTCCAACAGATCTGCTCTTTGCTTCAATCCTAGCCCTTCTTTGTGATGTATGTTATTCCTTTATGCTCACACAAAAGATTATATTTTTGCACTTCTATTCACATAATCATTCTTACTCACTCACACACATTTTTTAAATCTGAAATGAACCATATATGTATATATACTGCTCAACTGTTGCAACCTTTTGAAAGGGATTGCATCTTTTAAAATCTGTCAGTTTGCTTAATCATACGTTTTCATATTTTGCTTTTAATAAATCTGTTTTGAAAATGAGTCGTTCTTTTTCAAGAACTAATACATATCTCTTCAGAAAACAAAGCTGCGTCTCTTTAGAAAAGTCAGATCATTTCAAAATTTAATCGTATTTCTTCAAAAGAATAATCTCACCTCTTAAATCTTTGATAGATTAGTCTTTAGTTTGAATCGCACCCTCCATAATTTTGGCTTATCAAATCTGAAGACTTGTGTCTCTAAATGACTTCCAATTGCTTTTTATTTTTGTCTTATATAATTTTGTTTTTATTGGCATTTGTCTTATATGACTTTGCTTCATAAAGATAATCGTACCTTTTAGAATCTGCTTTTGATTTCCGTCTTTTTCTGATCTTTGTCTTTTTCTAGTTTTTGTTTTTTTGTCTTTTGTCTTATGTGCTGCACAGAATTTTATTTGTTTTAATTTAATAATGATTAGCATCAAATCAACTTCTTTTTGTATGACAGGTTGGCCAGCAAGGTATGTTAATATGAAGTCAACTTTCTATGTATATCATCAGTGCACTATATACAGTCTTGGATGATTAATATACTACTATGCTTGCTGTTTTCTTCTTTTATACATGAGCTTGGCCAACATAAGATGAAGATCAGGATAATCATTATTGTTTTTTATTTTATTTTCCATATACTTCTACATTATGTTTAAATCAATAATTCAATCATACCGATATCTCTAATTTGGTCACCAATTCCTCAATCTCTTCAATGGTAAGATGTAATGGCTGCATTTTTCTTTGCATTTGACAATGACAATATTTTCCATCAATTTCCACATTTGGCATGAGGACCTTGTCCACCTTTGACATCAATGACAACATTTCCAACAGGGTTTGGCTCAGGTTCTCTGTGAAAGACCCATAGAGAACTTGGGTAGCCAAGGGCGAACCCTGGTCAAACCCGTGGCGAACCCAGAAGGACCCGAGCGGACCCACGTCATCTAGCAAAAAAAGAAGGCAAAAGCTCAATTTAAAAACATAAAATAAAACCCTAAAAAGTGCCAAAAATGCCTTATATTGCCTTGGCCGACCAAATGAGGCTCATTTTGCAAACTCAAAAGAGCAAAAAGCACCATTTTTTTGCCTCCAAGCTGAAATAGTTGATTTTTGCAAGTTTTCTCTTTTTTTCGAAGGTGAGATTGTGAGAGCTATGAAGGAGTTCAATTGATAGAAACAAGGGAGGAATAGGTGCACTAAGAAGATCAAGCAATCGAAGGTGAATGAATCTATCCTCTTTTTTTTTAAGTTTTCAATAATTTTTTTGAAGATTTTTCTAGTTTTTTTCAAAAAAATTCAAGTTTTTTTTTGTTTTTGTTTTTCTAGTACACTTTGAATATTTTTAAGAACATTTTATGCAAAATAAGGGGTTATAATGCCCATTTTTTCTTAAAAAAATTACTTCTTGTGTTAATTTGTTTTAGTTTTTATTTATTTTAGGTTCATAACTTCATATAGAATGGCCGGTAGTTCTGCATTAGTTGGCATAGGTGCAGAGAGTCAATTTAAATATGATCCGGGCTCCCCTCTTTGGCAACATATGACAATGATTCAACAACTTCCCGGTGGTGGGGGTTATGTTTGGCGTTGCAGCCAATGTGGAAGTACATATAAGAGCTCGTACTTTCGAGTGAAAGCCCATTTATGCGCTATTGGTAATCAAGGAATAAAAGTTTGCCCTGGGCCAAATAAAAAAGGGTTGCCAAAGGATCAAATAATGGGTTTAAAGAACAAGAGGACGCTGACAATGCATTCAAAAAATCAAAGGCTATAGACCATCCTCTTATGAAGGTAGGTAAGAATAAAAGTAAAAAGCTCACAAAGACTTAATGGCTTATCAGAATTGGCTGGCCCACATCCTTTCATGGAAATGGCACAATCTTTATAAGGAGAAAATATTTCGGTGACACGAAAAAGAGGCCCATTGGAGAGAGCCTTCAAAAATGAAGCAAGGGAGTTGGCAGACGAGAGCATTGCATGTTGCATTTATGGCAATGGGCTTCCTTTCAACATTGTTAGATCACCTTATTGGCGGGAAATGGTGAAAGCCATTTCTAATACTTTTGATTATGTTAGTCTAGGTATGAAAAGGTGCGAACCACCTTATTGGTGAAGGAGAAATCTTCAGTAGAGGCAACATTGAGAGTAATCAAGGATACACGGGTCGAAACAAGTGTGTCCATCATTTCTGATGGATGGAAGGATTGCAAAAATAGACCATTGATCAATGTTATAGCAGTGTCCCCTAAAGGGACAATGTTTTTGAAGGAAGTTGATTGTGAAGGGAAAATAAAAGATGCAAGTTTTATTGCCAATATCCTCATAGAATCCATTGAAATGGTGGGGCCTGAAAGTGTTATCCAAGTCATAACAGATAATGCTAAAAATTGTAGGGCAATTGGGGCTATAGTGGAGACTAGATATGGTCACATTTTTTGGACACCATGTGCAGTCCACTCACTCAATTTGATAATGCAAAAGATTGGTACACAAATTGAGTGGGTTAAGCAAATCTATGCAAAGGGCAAGGAGATCCAAATGTTTGTGAATAATCATCATATGTCACAAGCCATCTTCAGGACCTTTCATCATATGTCACAAGCCATCTTTAGGACCTTCTCCAAGTTGGAGTTGTTGAAAGTAATTTAAATTTGATTTTTTAATATAATTTTTTATTTTTTAATTTTAATTTTTCATTGCTGATTTGTGACATGTATTTTCTTACCATGTTAGGTTGCCGAAACTCGATTTGCATCTCACACAATCGTCTTAAGATGACTTGTGAAGATGCGAGAGGCCTTGAGTTCTATGGTCATCAACAGCTTGTGGAGTGTATGGAAGCAATCAATCACAAAAAGAGCCCAAAAAGTGAAAGTAATGATCTTAGATGATGAGTGGTGGGCTCGTGTGAAATATGTTATAAATTTCACCAAGCCTATTATGAGCATGATTACGTATGCTGATACTCATCGCCCATGTTTGGGTGAAATTTATGATAGCATGGATTCCATGGTGGAGAAAATAAGAGCAGTAATAGATGCTAAGGAACATGACCAAACGGAAACATTTTTCAAAATTGTGCAAAAGATTATTGTTGACCGTTGGAACAAGATGACCACCCTTTTACATCTCTTAGCACTTTCTTTGTCACTAAAGTATTATAGAAAAGAGATACTTTCATTGTCGAGGAGTGTGGCACCATATAGGGATGCAGAGGTTGTTGTTGGCTATAAGGCTGCATTTAGAAAGATATTTGTAGATAAAGAAATCCAAAGAATTGTCATGAGCGAGTTTAGCCAATTCATATCTGCAAAACATCGTGATGTTTCCGCTCATCTAAACAAATATAGGAAAAATGTTGATGATTGGTGGTATCTACATGGTCAAGGCTCCATTTACTTGCAGCCTCTTGCAATTAAAATACTCTCCCAAGTATGTATCTTTTTATTTATTTATTTTTTCGTTTTTCATTTGATGCTATTATGCTATATATTATCGGTAAGTAAAATTAAATGCTAAATGTTGTATGCATTCTCAACAGGTTGCAAGTTCCTCTTCAGCTGAGCGAAATTGGAGTACATACTCCATCCACTTGGTCAAGCACAATCGTTTGGGTGCAAAAAAAGCAGAGGATTTGGTCTATATACACTCCAACCTTCGTCTCTTATCACATAAGAAACTTGAATACAATGAGGGTGTGACAAAGAATTGGGATCTTGCCCCTGAGTGTGCTGATTTAGATGCTAAGTTGTTGTAATGTCCCCAATCTAGCCCTACACTCTTAAGTGAGAATTAGCCTATTTTCAGAAACTTGTAGGCTAGTAAGAAGTGCAAATTAGGGTTTCCTATTTTGTAGGAGGTTTCAGATGAGTTTGTGAAAGCTTGCATGCAGGAGTTTGGAAGTGAACTTTAGGGAGTTTTTGGGTTTTTGGAGAGCTTCAGGATGTGGTGACGTGTGTTATGAAAATGACATGCGTTTTTGGCAGATACGTTGCATATGAGAAAGGTTTCTAGGTTTTCAGAGAGCTTCAAAATGGTGTAACATGCATCTCCATCTAACAACCTTTCTCGATACTTACTATTTTTAGTAAGTCTCAACGGTTGCTTGGTTTGTGCTCAAAATGAGTTTGGAACCACTTACTATTTTTAGTAGTATGCTATTTTTAGTAAGTGCTATTTCTGGCAGTGCTATGTTTGGCAACAATTTAGCAGTTCAGTTCAATTTCTATTTCGAGCAGAGCAGCTTTGGTAATTTGGCCTTCAACACTTTTTGGCTAATATTTGGCAAATTGAATAATTTAAGTTATTCTTATATTTTAATGTTATTTTGGGCCCCATGGCCTAGGTGAATAACTTTATGTTGTTTTTAAAAGAGGGCCTTGAGTTTGGATGCCCTCATGAAGGAATTAATGATTTTAATGTTTTATTATTTGCCATATACCTTGGACCCCTAGGGAGATGTGGAGAAAAGATGTTTTATTTGAAAATAATATTCAAATATACTTGGGCGTCCACTCTTGGAGGGAAAAGAGGAATTCAAAGAGACATCGCAAAAGTTCTATAAATACATGGCTTTGCTCCATCTTTTGGTATTCATTATTGTTTATTGTATCAAAATGTTGCTGAAATGAATTCAAAGCTCTCGCTTTGAAGAATGCATGCCTCCTAGCTCCATCCATTTAGTTTCGTACTTGCAAGACAATACCTAGTTGGATTCTAAAGATCGTGCTTCATCTAGGAGTGTAGATTGAATTTATTTTTTATTTCCGAATTCAAATTGTTGTTGTATAATCTGATTTTAAGGTTGTTGGTTCATGTATGGCTGTAGCTTATTTTCATTCATAGCTTCTTGTGAAAATTTTTGTAGCGACCTAGTCCGTTCGTAATGTAAAAAGATCTTAATTTTACATCAACAAATAAAGATAACGAGTAAATGCCATTGCAATAAAAAATTTCTTTTCATTTATAAACATGTTACAACATATTTCAATATTTTATTCCTTTTCTTTCAAGAAAACATCAGAGTAAGAAAGCATAAAGATACATACATAGCTCGAAGAGCTTTTGAACAAATAGTAGTAAGACGGTCCAGGTTCCTTTCCTTTCAAATCTTGGTGTAATCTGTCGCCTGCTGTGGAGGAGAAGCATCACTCAGGTGCTTTTCCGCTAACCACGGACATTGGTAGAGTATCCAATAACAACAACCCAACTGAGCATAGTGTTATGTCCTATATAACTAGAACTTGCTATTTCACAATCCCGAACTAGCATGCATAAAGGATCACAATGAACTGACAGTGTAGTCTCATGCATCACATAGTCTAAGTGGATGATGTACCTTGCACTACTTTGGCCAAAGTGTTCTCATTTAGTACTTCAAATGAAGGTCATCTATCATAAACACTACTTAGGGCCGATTTGACTTAAGGCTATCTTACACTATGCATAGGTGTGGTCCTTCACGAGATAATCTGTCATCCCAAACTTACCTACAACAATCTAGTCTATTAAGTAACTTATACAAGCTAGGTATATCCTTCAATGGATAGTTCGTCATCCCAGATAACCTTCCTTCAAACAATCTACTCACAAAAGTATACTAAGCCTTCTCTAAGGGGTAAACACAACTCTCCTAGTTAACTTAATAACTTGGTTGGAGTACCTTAAAGAATCATTCCATTTAATCATGCCTAGTAGAATAATATCTAAGCAACCAACATTCCCCTATTTTGGAGATAATTACAAACATGCAGAATACCACTAATATGCCTCTTTTATCCTTAAACATTTCAGTTCCTAGGCACAAACAGATATACAGTTCATGAAGCAGTTACTTCCTATGCACAAACAGTAGTACATTTCATGAAGTAATTCACTATCTATGCAGAAACAACAAATACAATTCCAGAAGTGTTCAAGAGAATATTTATAGAAATGGATAGTAGAAGAATATCCCATGCCTAGTATTTAGCCTTCCTCCAAATGACAATGTCTCAGCCTATTCTCACAACACTTCCAGCTCTATCAATCAATTGACATTTTCCTCACAAGTTTCTGCCTTTCTCTTTCAAAATTAACTCACAGTTGGCTTTCCCTCACTCAAAAATTAATACTCAGAAATGTATATTCAGACTGTTATGGATTACAACTGAACAAAAGTGTAATTCTCTTGTAATTTTATATTGAAGATTGGTAATTCTCAGCTCACAGGATTACATACTTCTCAAAAGATAAAATGATACTCTACAGAAACTGAGCTCCCAAGATGAGTTCTCTAGAAATTAAGAAAGTAATCAGTAAGTAAAAAATGATGGACTGGGTGGCTATTTATAGAGCCCTAGCCCATCAAATTCCTCTTCTACATGCATGTAATTTGACAGAACTGTGTTTTGAATGTTTCCATTTGATATGTGGCAGGTTTCTATCTCCATACTCAACACTTCCAAAGGTGAGTTGACTTACAATAGCTGACAACAAATGAAGATCAGTTCAATGCACATGGTGAATTTGTACCAATCGACACCTACAAATTAATCTTCCAAACATGGCGCCAATCCAGATATTTGGCGGATTAATATTCATAATGAAAAAGTCCAATGGTATACACAATCCACATAGCCTATATTTATGGCTCCATTGACAAGCATAGGCTGCGTTTGCAGATCTCCTGCGACCTGGTCTTTGCCCCGGGCGTATGCGAGTGTTTCTTCTCAGCGCTAAACTTCTTTTTTTGATTTCTAAAGTTTCAAACTATAGTTTAGTGAAATATTTCCTCATTCATATGTTAGCGTATATTTCCAAAGCCAAAAGACAAAGTTCCGATTCATTTAATTCCCATGTTTGGTGATATAAGTTGGCTGGTAAATTAGCCCGATTTCCTTAGTTAATAATCAATAATTGGTTTAGTGATATTTCACTCGATTCCCAAAGTTAAGGTAATAATATTAATTCAATATGAGAATGCTTTGATTTCCCATTATGAGTAAATATTTCAACTTCCATGGTTTGGAGATAAATATTTAATTAATTTGGAAATAATTTAAATTATATATTTTATTATATATATATATATCCCTTTTTAAACATATCGTAAGCTAGTTAGCATATCCGATATGTATATATATGTAAAGTCCTCAGGCAATAATAATATAATATTATTAATATCCACATAACATAGGTTGTGTGTATATATACATGTATATACGTCCGTATATATTCCTCTATGTGCACGGATATGTAGATATACCATATTGATGCATTCGTATGAGCATATCCGTTTGCCAACATACATTTGTATCGATACGTATATACATATGGATACGTGCATATACTATATACATGTATATATGCCCACTTCCTATCCACTTTCATTCAATAACATTACCATCATAATGATCGTAATAACATAAACAAATACATAGATAAACATCACTTATACATGCATACAAAAGTAGACAAGATTCCTAATGCAAACATACAAGCTTATAGATGACTTACCTATAACTCACACAAATTGACTTAGCTTACTCAATCTAAGTGACGTGTGTGTATGCTCAGATGGTTTACTTTACCGATTACTCGACCATGCTCCTCCCTCGAGTGATACTTCCCCTTCGCTTGGAGGAATGGTTCACATACTTGCATCCAATGACACACACTTTCGAAAGTCATATGTTCACAACATAAGCAGTAGATATATAACCATCTCAAGAGTCAGAATAATCATTACTTAATAACTTTGCATGCAACATTCATCAAGGATAACATCAAATAGAAGTAACATTAAATGAGACAATCATTAAATGGAAGAACACACATTGAAAACAAGGAACAACAGGTTTTATTCATCTTCAGGATTCTCATTACAATCAATTTACCCTATGTAAATAGTAGCTATACAATTGGGGTGTAACAATTTTTGCTAGTTCTGGGTATTGGCTCATTGTCTTTCTAGGCCTTGGGCGTCCCTTCTCATAAGTTTTCAGAATTTAATAACAAGTGGTTGATTTCTTAGACCTGGTCGCCCCCCTTTTAGAGGCCAAATTTATATTTTATTTCAAACATTTTTAAATTTTAATATTGTTGTACCCCAAATTAAAAATTTTGCTACACTTGGGTATTTTGAAGAAATGGTCAAAAGTCTTGTCAAAATTGTCAAAAAAGGTCAAAATTGGGGTTTGTATGTCTTGCATGAGGGTCAAAAACTCAAAATTTCCAAAATTTGAGGATCTAGGTCTGCTTAGAGCGACCAAGTCTATAAAACCCAAAGCTCAGTTTTTTGGCCCTAAATTTTAGGAAAATTTCTATTTTTAGAAACTTTCTGAAAATAGAACTTTTTTCTAGGTTTTTTTTGGGTTTCTTTCGAAACGGATGCTAGCAAAATTTTCTAAAAACAATTTTTTAAAAAAAATAGAAAGTTTGGCTTCTAGGGTTTAAACTGATTTTGATTGGTCGAAAATACTTCCTCATCGGGCTGGTGAAGTCAGAATCATCAAAATGTTAGTTTTTCCCTAGTGGGTCTATCCTGCTTTTTCAGAAGCTTTTTCAGGAGCTCCAAGGTCATTAATGGAGGTCAGTTAGCTGCCAAGAGTCAAATTCAAACATTCAAGCACTGAACAAAAGATGAGAAATGATGAACATGCACACAGAACGAAGAATGGAGAAGGGAAGTTGTGAAAGTTGAAAAATGCAAAATTCTGGCTAACTTTGGAAACTCCAAGCACCCCAGCTCAGTCTAGGCGCCCAAACACTCGTGCCTTAGGAAATTTTTCATCTCAATAGTCAAAGCATTGGCGAGCACGTGGAACGAATGGAGAAATTGAAATTTGCAAAATAAAAAACTGACTCTACTAGCCATGGGCGCCCCAAAAGGAGATAGGCACCCAACTTTTCAAGGCACTAGTTGATGGAATTTAAGGTTTGTGCTCCCAGAAAATGTTGTTCAGAATCTTCCCAGCTCCGTAGTGAATCCATCGGCATAGTCATTTGATCAATTAGTCATCCAAAATCGAAGATCGAACGGAGAGGGCTTCATCAAAGAGCAAAATGCAAATCATCAAAAAATATTCTAAGTCTAGAATTTTGGACACCCTAAGAGGAGATAGGCGCCTAGGGTTTTGAAACCCTAAATCCAACAATTAGGGTTTTCCAGATCAGTCAATCTCTTTAGAATCCTGCTAGCTTCACAATGCATATATAAGCTCGATCATCGGATTTGTCAGTTGTCGGCAAATTCAAATCAAATGGAGGACACAACATGAGGTTTCAAGTTTTAAAGTGGAATAAGAGTAAAAGATGACTAAGTCTAGCTGTGATGGGTGCCCTAGGAGGAGATAGGCGCCTAAGGATTTGGAGGTCTAAAACATCAAATTTGCAGTTGCAACCTACAACATGTTATCTTCAGAATTGAAGTAGCTCTCCAACGGAATCAACAAGTCCATCAGAGTTGGAAGTCACCAAATATCGAAGACAGAATAAAAGGATGAAACTGAGCAAAATGAAGAAGTCAAAAGGAAAAGTTGAAAATCTCAGAATAAATTCCATCTCTGGAGGAGATGGGTGCCCCAACTAGCCAGGGGCGCCCAAGCTTTTGACCCCCTAGATTTAGTTTTTAGGAAATATCATTCCTAAGAGACCCCCTTCAAAATCCTCCAAGCTACCTAGCAAGTCCAACCATCAGTTTGTCGGACATCTTGATCATCCAGAAATGAGAATTCATTAGAAGATCAAAAAGCAAGTGTAAAAGTTGAAAATTCAAAAAAAGACTAGTCTGGAAGCCATGGGTGCCCTAGGTAGCCAGGGGTGCCCAAACTTTTGAGGCCTTGAAATCAGTTTTCAAAAGAGATCATCTCTAGAAGACCCTCCTTAGAATTCATCAAGCTATTCAGCAAATTTGACAGTTAGTCAATCGGGTCAGTCTAGCTCCTGGAATCGCAAATTCATCAGAAGATCAAGAAAACATGAAGAGATGAAAAATGTGAAGAAATAGCTAACATTGGTAATGATGGGTGCCTCAGGAGGAGATAGGTGCCTAGCATTTTGAGGGGTCAAATGAAGTTTTTATCAGAAGTAGCCTCTGGGACAACTTCGACAGATTCACTCCGGCTCCACGATGGATCATTCTGCTAGTTTACAACATTAACCGAGCTACTGGAAATCGAGATCAAACCAAGGTTAAAATCAAGCAAAAAATTGAAAATGGTGAAAAAGTGGCCAAGTTTGGAGAGGAAAAGCGCCCCAAGAGGAGATTGGCGCCCAAGGCTCAATGCCTTAGTCAATTTTTCCAAGTTTTATCTTTCAACATCAAAAAGTGTCCAAGTTTGATGCACCTACTCAGGATTGGCTTCGAGAAGTTTTAAAGTTGGGGAATAAAGCAAGTTTTATCCTAAAAACCTATTTAAGAAGGCTTTGGATTTCATTATTCACTTTTTGCAGGTTAGCGTCAAGAGCAAGAAGATTTTCCCTTTTCTCTCAATGAAGATTTGAAGACTCAAACGACATGCTTTTTCGGTGTTCTTCGTGGTTTCAAGATTAGTGAGCAAAGAGGAATGCTTTTTCGGGCTCCAAACTTCTAGGGCGTTGCTTTTCCAAAACAACCACTCAACTTTTTCCATTTCTGATCGTGGGTCTCTCTGCTTTTTCATCCTATTGAACATTGAGAAACTTTTTCCTCTTCTAGAAACTGCTTTTTTGCCACTTTTTCAGGATGGATTTAGCTTTTTCAGTTTCTAAACATCTGGGTTTCTTTGGAATGTGATTCTTTACAAAACCCAAGTCTTGATTTTTTTTGGAGAAATTGCTTTTTCAAGGCATATTAGCATTCTATTTTCAATAGCACTCTCCACTTGAAATCAAGAAACAAATCAACTTTTTGGCGGATGTGATCAAGATTTAAAGCAGCAATCATCTAGAAGCTTTCTTCCAGCTTTCTTTCTATTCTTGTCTCAATTCTTATCCACTTTTTGAAGAAAAGAAAGAAAACAAGTTGCAATAGTTGGCATTCCCTGTTTTTAATACTTTCAAAGGTGGTTAAATGTTTATCTTGTTTAGTTTTAGAAATAAAGCTTGCATGTTGGCAAGTCTTGGTTGTAAAAGCAAGGAGATTTTAGGGTTCCCTACTCCTCTACTTGTGTATAAATAAGGGCAGCCTTGCCCATTTTTCTTTAACCATGCTTGTGATAACAAATTGCTGAGCCTATTTTGCCTGCAAGTTGTTTAGTTTCAGTTCACTTAGTGTAAGAGCAAACTTGTATGCCTCTTTAGCTGCAAGTTATTGTTCTGTGCATGTGTCTTGTGTCAATGTATTCTGGTCTGATGGCTAAATTGTAAGCCTATTTTGCTACAATCTTGCTGTCCCAGAAGTGTAATCTTTTGTTCTTGAAATGTAAGAAAATAAAGTCTTGTGCCTGCTTTGCTGCTCTGATATAAAGTCTCAAATTTTCGTTTATTGTGTTATGCTTATATGATCTCCATTTCAGTTTGCATTTAAAGTAAGTAGATGTGTGTTGGAAAAGAGTTTATCTAAGTATTTTGTCAGAAAATCCTTCCTTGTCCATTTCTAACTCTCTTGCTCTGCGTTTACTTGAGAAGTTAGAAATGTCATTAGAGTAGGCTTAGTCGTAGTTGAACTTATAAAATAGAAAATCTTAGCTACGACGCTTGAGTTTTATAAGCTTGTGCTCTTAGCTAAACAAAAAGATAGGCAAATTAGTTTTAATTTACTTTTTCAAGCAACATCAGCAAAGAGGGAGCTTCCCCTCCTAATTCGAAGAGCAGTTTATCTGTGCATAGCTGTCTGTTTATAATCCGCATTACAGAGGTGCAAATTGAAACGCCAACAAATATGTTTAAATTTTTTCAATAATATGTTTTTAATATTTTATTTCAATCAATTTTAAATTGTAATATGTTTGAAATTTTTTATATGTTTTTTAATATTTTATTTCAATCATTTTTCAATTTTAATATGTTTCAAATTTTCAATAATATATTTTTAATATTTTATTTCAAACATTTTAAAATTTTAATATGTTTAAATTTTTTCAATAATATGTTTTTAATATTTTATTTCAATCATTTTTAAAGTGTACTATGTTTGAAATTTTTAATAATATATTTTTAGTATTTTATTTCAATCATTTTTCAACATGTTTTTAATATGATACATTGAGGGTTGATATGTATTAAAGTTTTAAACTCTAATTTTGATTTATATATGATGAAATCAGTTGATACATTGATGATTGATATGTATTAAACTCTAATTTTGATTTATATATATGATGAAATCAGTAATATGTTATAAAAATTCAGTTTATGTGTGTTTTTTAAGAATATTTTAAAAAATTGTGTATTTTCAAATTTTCAATAAATTTGCCAAGTTATTGCCGAGTTTTCCCTCGAGTTTTTTGCCGAGTCCGAGTTTTCAAAAAAATTGGACCTGCCAAGTTATTGCCAAGTCTGAGTTTTTCAACTATGAAGTCAAAAATGAATAGTGCAGTGAACCAAAGGTGACAGAAAGCTGAATTTTGTAGGATTAAAAGTAAAATAGAGCATTTGCCGAGTCCCGAGTTTTCAATTTTTTTGGGTCTGCTGAGTTATTGCTGAGACCAAGTTTTTCAACTATGAAGTCAAAGATGAATAGTGCAGTGAATGAAAGGTGACAGAAAGCTGAATTTTGTAGGATTAAAAGTAAAATAGAGCAGTGGCTGGTAAATAAGAAATAGCATTCAAGAAATTGAAATAGAAACAAAGAAATTCAAAATCTCATGCCGGCATAGTAGGAGGACAAGGAATAGGGTGACAGATTTATCAACCAACTGGGCAGGTGGAAAAGTTGACCAAAATGGTTTATTCTCATCTTTTTTTCTTTCGTGGGAATAAAGCTAATCTCTGAGAATGTGACAAAGCCGAATAAATTTCTCTGCATAAAAAAACTAAAACTTAGCAGTGACTTTTCATGATTAAATAAATCAAGAAAAATGCTAAAAGAGGAAAGAGTGATACATAAATGATGAAAGCTGCTAGATTTCATTTTTGCTAACTTTCTTTGTAGCTATGTGAATATGTTTGGAGATGAAGATTAGAGATTGCCCAATGGGTAGGAAAGTAGATGCTTAGATTTTATTTTCAACATTCATATAATGTTTATACAGTCCTAGTTTACATATGTTAACGACAACTGAAATTTGGTACGTTGCCAATAATTTTTCCAGGTCTAGGGTTCATTAACCCTAGGAACCCACATAAATTTGTTTTTTAAGTTTTAACAATGAAGAGAAACGTTTTCCTCTGTGAGATTCTATATTGTGCTGATTTTCAGATGAACATGCATTGCTAGGATACTGGAAATTAAAATACTACTTTTTGTCTTTATGATCTGCTGAAAGCTTTCCTAGAAACTCATATTGCATTCATCAGATATAGATAGACAGACAGATAAACAGATAGAAAGATTGAAAGGAAGCTGAAAATCCAATGCTCTTGAAATGTTTATGATAGTATTTGGGTCTATCTTTGATGGACATCTGCTAGTATGCTGCTTGTAAACAGATAATCATAAAGATGTAACAAATAACTTGTTCTGCAGGCCTATTTATTACATATGTTGCATTGAATCTGATGGATGGAAATGGCCAACCAGCTCTTCTTTATATTGTTCCCTGTACCCTTGGTATGTCCCTATCTTACTTGTAGGTTAGTGTGCTTAAAAATTTATATTCATTAATTTTAGGAACGCTTTATCTCCACCAACAACTTTGTTATGTTTTCCGTTTCATCAAACTTTGTAACTGTGCAGGCACTGTCCTAAGTTTGGGTTTCTGGCGGGGTGAATTAAGTAATTTATGGTCAAAGGGCGAGCCTCAAATGGCTTGCCCACATGTTCCAAAGGTTGGTTCGTAGATTGAAGACTGCTGTTATTTGCTGTGGCTCGAACTATATTCAAACTGGAACCTTGCCTCTATGATGTGCTGACAAGATGGAAATATAAACACTTACCCATACTGGATGCGCATACGTTATCCACAGACAACTACCTTACACATCCAAGGGATATCGTTGCTAATTATATGTATGATGGCTTTACATAATCTCAGAGTTAGTCAGACCTTACCAAATCTATAGAAATTTTAGCATGTATTTGGTCTTGAGATTTTTTGTATATCTACTTTAGATGTTTTAAAGAAAGAATCGTTCCTTAGAATAGATATCTCTACAGAACAAATCTCAATGGTCAAACCCTAAGGATGAACTAGAACCCTTCTGAAATGATATTCAGTTCCACAACTCTCATAATTTTAATGTTTTTCATTATCAGCTAAAACCAAATTTCGTAATTTTGGCATTGAAATGGTGTTAATTCTTCCTTTGTGGGGATTCTCAAAAGCAAGCACGACTCCTCTACCGTATGTTGTATGATATCAGTCTTCATTGAATGTCTGCATCTTATGAGATCTTCTGTTTCGATCAAGGAGATGCTAATATTCCTAAGATCTAAATAAGAAATTTGGAGGGCTCTCTAAGACTAACCTAGCTGAATCCAACAATTGGGTACCCCATGCATTGAAAAAAACAAACCTTTTATTATCCTTTCACAATTTTTTCAAATAAAAACAATTTTGTTTAATGAGTTTGGGAAACATCAAACGAGTGGAGAGTTGAAGTCCTATAAAGCCAAAAGATACCTATGGTCAAAAGATTACGTTACAAAAGAATGTTAGTCTACTTGCTGAAGAAAATTTCATTGATACAATATGTGTGCATGCACACATGTATGAGTGCGTGTGTGAAAAAATTTAATCTATGGGCAAATAAACAAATAAATGAGAAAATATTGTAGATATAGACATGCCCTGAAATTTAGTTCGTTTTTTTTTATGTAGTTACCTTTTTATTTTTTTCTTTCTTAATTTGAAATGAAATCAAATTGTGAAATTAATAATTTTAATATTTTATTTGAAATATTAAAAAATAAATAGATTTAAGACTGTAAACTTAATGAATGCAAGATAAATTATGGTATTCTTTCAATTAATATGGTATCTAAAATAATAAACATATTTTTTTAGCATACTTCTATATGTGTATGGATATATGTTCGTGTACAAATATTTGTGTTTGGAAAGATGTTTGTCTCATTAAATAAACAAATAAAAAGATTGTGTACATGTGTTTGTTTATGCTTGAAGGTTAGGTTCAAGCAATAGTATACTTTGAATGTTTTTAAAAATAAAGATATTAGATAGTGTTTTAGGTCATTGCTAAAAAAGACACTAAATTAGTGTATGAGATCTGACTTGTGCAAACCTCTTGCAAGGGGATTGTTTGCCTATCTAGATAATGTTATAAACTGTTTAACGTGTATAACCTCTCCCCCACTCCAAATTTGAACATGTAACTACCTTTAAGGAGTAGATCTCCCTCAACCCTAGAGGGCAATTCAAAAAGTAAATATGTGAAAGTGATATCATGGCAAGAAAGCTCCTTTGTTATATAGTTGCATTACAATACTTTGTAGTTCACCTTGAAACAAACATCTATATTATTCCTTATTGTTATAGACAAGACATTGGTTTGTATCAAAGCATGTATGTAAGATCACCAAAATTTGTGAATAATATATGTTTTTAAAACATGGAGTAACATTATTGTCTATTGCACTACTAAGGGTTCACTATTAGTGTTAATGAAACCTTGATCATTTTGATGATCCATATCGTAAAAATGTTACCTCTTAAATTTCCATTTGAGTGATGAAACATATGAAATGATTATGGGAACAATATAATAATTTATGACTTCCTTAGTGTGTAAGTTACATTTGTTTGAAACCCTTGTGGTACAATTATTGTGATTTTTTCACACATTATGGTTGAGAAATGATTATATGATCAATGTTTTCTATTACAATGTTTTGAGATGAAGATATATATATAATTTGAGATAAGATATATATAATGTGTGATCATGTGTTGAATATTGCTATTCCATATGATGCTAATCTATTTAAGTCATCTTGAATAGTGGTTGCCTAATCCAATACTAATGCACATCTTGATCAATACATCTCATGATGCTTTAAATGAGTATTAGATCCATTCTTGGTTTATGTTTATGTTACATTATCATTATGAGATTCACTAAGTTGGTGAATGTAGTATTGGGATACAAGACTTTTGCATTTGACGTCTTGATTATTGTAAAGATCTGAGAGTCCATTTTATATGTGATTTATATTGGATGTTTCAATGAGATGAATACCATATGCCATTACTAAAGATGTGATTTCTTGTGTGTGATGTGCACTCATTAACTTTATTTTATTTATACTTTAACTATTATTTCATAGAAAATTAATGTGCGCACTGAGTGTACACGATACATGGACAAGCCAATAGGAGGCACATGGAGTGTTGTACGTGGGTTGTCTACCATCCCATTCCATCTCGTAAGGTGATGAGACTATAATGTAAGCTTATATCACCAAATTACTTGGGCCTTGTGACTTAGGAGCTCTTTGTGCTAGCTTTGTAATTATCTTCCATGTTGTATTTGCTTAAGTTGAGATGTTCTAATGTGGTTCCAAGTTCTTTGAAATGAGTTGAGTTTGTGTGAAAATTTATGTTAGATCTAAATTAAATTACAAGCTTGACTTTCCTTCTTATTACATTTTATATTCTACTTATATTTTAAAAATGATGGATTTTTATGGAAGCTTCTAGATAACCCTACATGGAAACATCATCCATATGAGATAGCTATTATATATTTTTATATTTAAAATATTAATGAAGAGCGCATGTTGTCTTCACATGTGTAATTTCCCAGTCTCAAGCCTAGTCAGTTTGGTAAAAGTTAGCCTATTTTCCAAGTACTCATAGGCTAATTGGTAAGGGAAAAGAGACTCCAAAGATCTTAGAGAGTATAGGTTCAATATTTTGGGATTTTTGTTTTTGGCAATGAGCAGTTAGCAACGTGGATTGCCATGACACTTTCAAAAGTGTTTTCAGGTTCCTAGGTGTTCTCCAAACTTTTTCGAGAGCATGTTTATTTTTAGTAAGTCTTTGAGTTGAATTTGACCATCCTCCCACTACGTTTTTATTATGGTGTAGTCAGATTTGGATTTTGATATTATTGCAATGCTTTCCATAACTCAAATGAAATATTTAAAATATGCACTTAAGTTTCTAATGTTAATTGAAAAAATATTTGCTTCACTATTATATTTTAATAAAAGATGTTTTATGCTGCACCCCCTCACCGCCCACCCCTGCCCACTGCCCCCCCCACCCTTCAAAAGTGGATGCCTAAGTAAAAAACAAGGGGTTAGCACATGGAAGTTATATTATAATTCAAAAAGGTCTTTTATAGGATAATTTTTTTTTTATATTTTCAAATTAGTTATTTTCCCTCCAAAAGCTATCAAAGGAGGTTGAGTGGGGTTCATTTGCTCATATTTTGTTAATTGATATTGTTATGATGTTGGATTGAACTTGGGAATTCTTCCACAATCTTCAGAGGATGAAAACCCTCCCTAGATTTCTAGTTTTAGATTTGAAAAATAATCCCTAGCTAGACTAGGTGTGATTTCATTTAGGAATCACCATTGGGCTTCAAGTAGAGTTTACAATTTTGGATTTCATGATGGAGGTATTTGATGTCTTCTAATAGCAGATAGTTTTGGGAGTGTGCCTAACATCTTGTAGTCTTTGACGGTGATTTAAAGAGTTTCATTGCTAGGTCCTACCCCTTATCTTCGTTGGGTCATACTTGTACCTATACTTTGCATGTGGGATATTTTCTATGCTTGTTCAGCCACTAAGTGTGAAGGTGTTGCTTAGTTTGACCTAGTTGCTCACATTGGAAACATTTTCCAACCTAGCCATGGAGTTTTGAGGGAGTTACAATGATTGGCATTGGAATAGTATGACCCAAGTACATGTACCACTTGTAGGTCTAGTGTGAGGTACTAGGCATGAATCACCTATCTTTCCTTAGCCATTAGTTGTTGTTTAGTGGCACTAGAGGCGTTTGATGTTGTTTATCAACTTGGAGAGATAATGTTGCAAGTATTGGATTGTGTTTTTGGTGATCTTGTGGTTGTTTGACTTGTAACAACAATATTCACTATTATATTAGACCTACAAATTAAGATACCAACCTTGCAAAGTGGTTTTCAAACTTGCTACTAATTATTCCAACACTTATTTGCAAGGTATATCATTTGTATTTCAAGTTGGGTGGTTTTCCCTTCATGTTGGTATTGCTATGAGGTGTCTGCAATAGTGTTTCCTTTCATATCAAAATTTGCATCAACTAATTTTTCTTACCAACATGCCATGATAATAGTTATTTAGTGTTCTTGCTTATGAACTAACATTGTAAGCTTTAGATGGTTAAACCATCGAAGAGATTTATCTCTCTAAGCATTTACATTGTAAATTGGACGGTTGTACCACCAACAAACTGATTCTGATTATAGTTGACCTATTTACCCCATTGAACAAGTGGTTTGGAATCGCCCAACACTAGTCAAGTGAAAGGAGCTTGTTATTTACTTTCAATTTAAATAAGCTTTCCCACTAAAAAGTGGATGTGCTATTGGAATTCTCATTGAGTAAGCAGATGCTTATTCTTTTATACTTCATGATGCATCCCGCTGAAAAAATGGATTGGCTGGTTTGTTGTTGCCTTTCTTTTCAACAGTTGAAAGCTAATATATTTTCAAAAAATAAAAAAATTGAGAGTGGTTATTAAAACATGACATGTAATAAAACATGTAATGACTATAAGAGAATAAATATTTGTTATAAATGATTTCCACTCTATATTAGTCTTAAATATTTTGAAAAATTACACAAGCAGCTTCAAAAGAGATTTGAATTACTTTCCTTCTACTAAGTGAAATTTGTATTCTATGTTATTTGAAAATATAATGGATTTTGATGAAAGCTACTAAATAGCCATAGGTGGAAATCTCATCCTCATGAGGCAAATATTTTATCTTATATTAATGAAAAGTCCATGTGTTCACCACATGGCTTGTAAGAAGGCAATTAATGCTTGTAAGAGGTAATAAATATTTGTCATAGATATTCTCTATTTTGTATGTCTTAAATATATTGAAAAATATTCAACAAGTTTTGATGGAGCTATTTTGTAGAAAGAAGCTTTCAAATCTGTTTAGTTGCTATTGTTGACTTTGGCTTTGCATGAGATAGGAAGGGACAAACACCCTTATCATATTAATATGGATGGGGTGACAAAGATTACTTTATTTAACCCCAAGCTTGAGTTAAGAGAAGAAGTTGGCTTGTTTGAGATTCATTATTTCATTTTTGGAGATTTTGGATTTGGTGGCTAAGTGGAAGAAAAAATAAAGAAAATAGTATTCTTGATCTTTAAGGAGTATTTGATAGCCACAAATTCTCCAATATAGAAGAAACTAGAGGATGTAGGTTTTTGTGTTTACTTAGTAATTCTTTTGCTATATATTTTATGTGGAAAGAGTGTTCCTTAATGTTTATGTGTGTAAGAATTATTGAAATCATTGATCCTCTTATCACTTGTTCTTTAAAGAAGATGTTGAAAATTAATAAAATCTTAAATATTTGTGTATTTAGATTTCATAAGTATATTGTATGCAAATGAATAAAGTGTCTTCTTCTATGCTTGCATGCAAAAATGTATAAGAGTATATGGATTATCAAGAATGGAAGATTCATCCAATGACTTGAGCTCAATTGGTTAAAGAATTGGGTTCTTATTGTGGAAACCTAAGTTAAAATTTCCAAATGGACATCCAATGTGGAATTCTAAGTTGTGACTTTTGGTCTTTCATTGTTGGCTTCCAGTGTGGTTGTGTTATCTTAAGGTGGATTTCTAAATTATGACTCCTAGTCCTCTATTGTAGGTTTCTAGTGTGTATTGGTAGATAATGTTAGTGCTCACAAAGAGCTTCTATTTGGGGCTCATATGAGTAGAATATTTGAAAATGAATGTAATATAAAAAAAGAGTGTGGAAGATTCCACTTGTGTGTTGTGTTTGTGGATGCCTTGTTAAGAGCCCCATGGGAATTGACATAGAATGTTTAGGAGTTAGATAGGAATTATGGGAGACAAGGAGTGCAGGTTTTGAGCTCAAGAGTGGGCTAATGTGTTGAAGGAATAAGTAGTACTGATTTGGAGTCTTGTGATCTTGAAAAAGAGGCGTATTATTATGATTCACGTTTATCTTTGAGACGTGTTATTTCTTGAGATCTTTTGTTGACACTTCTTAATCTTGCTAACAAATATGGAGATTCTTATATGGAGATTTCCTACACTTATCTCTCCTTTTAAATTAACCAGGAGTGATTCAACATGTGACTCTTGGTCATTCATTGTAGGTTTCTAGCATGTATTGGTCTCATGTTAGTACTCACAAAGAACTTGCATTAGTTGTGTGTTGAGGCTTATATGAATAGAATATTTGTAAACAAATTGTAATATAAAAAAGCATGGAAGAATTTACTTGTGTAGTTTGTGTTTATGGGTTCCTGATTAAGAGTCATATGGGAATTAACTTAGAATGTTTAGAAGCTAGATAGAAATTGTAGGAGACAAGGGTTGTAGGTTCTAAGCTCAAGAATGGGCTACTATATTGGAGGAATAAGGAATACTGTGTTGAAGCTTGTGATCTTGAAAGAATGATGTGTTATTATGATTCACGTTATCTTTGAGATGATGTGTTACTTATTTCTTGAGATTTTTAACGAATACTTCTTAACCTTGGTAATGGATATGGAGATCCTTAGCAAAAGAAACTCCTAATCTTCTCTAAACTTACCTCTCTTTTTAAATGAACCAAGAATGATTCAATGTGTGTTTGAGAAAATATCTTCCTTCATGTTCCCATGTTTGTGTTGCTCATGCTTTGTGTGTTATAAATCCATATTTACGCACTCCTTGGCAAGGGGATTTGGCTAGAGAGTTCCAAATGGTCAAGAGGTAACTATTCCCCCTTTTGCTAGTGTTAATTTTGGAGTTTTGAGTTCAAATAGATGCCTTGTGTATTTCTCTTTTATGTTGGGGAATGAATGCACCAAGTTGTGGAAGATTTTCACTTACTATTGTAGACACTTAAATTTGACAAACACATTTTTTCTGAAACATATATTTTCTCTTGTTTGGCCTAATCAATTTGCCTTCATCATTTGATTAAATAATTTTATTATTTAATTAAATAACTATTTCCCCTTCATCTTCATAATTAAATTATTTTTAGCTATTTAATTATTCTAATTTCAATTTTTCCTTCATTTCCACTTTAATTGAATAATTTTGAATTATTTAATTAAATTATCTATTTCATCATTTTCCTTTATAATTGATTAAATAATTAACACTATTTAATTAATTTACTAATTACTCCTCTTTCCTATCTAGTATGCTTATAAGTTTGATATATGTAATTATATCTTATGTTAATATAATATTCAATGCTTTGTATCTTTTGCCAAAAAAAAAACTCCTCTTTTCTAAGTTTACTTAAATATTTCACTATTATTTAATTAATTCAGTTCTCATTTCCTACTTTTCAAATTAAATAATTGTTTTGAAGCCTTCAATATCTAGATAGTGCCCAAAGAGCAAAATACAGATGTAGATCGCCTAGCAACAATTGGATCTCCATTCGATCCTATTTCTGACCTAATTCATAACATACACTTTGTGTGAGTGATAGTCCGACCGACAATTCCAGATAATGATCAGAGCTGGAAAGTGTTCGAGAGTGATGAACACATCACCTCATTCATCCAACAATCGAGAGAGTTCGCTGAGCAACTCCAATCGAAGATTGTCGAGGTTTACGATAGACAGATCATTCAACTGAGGTCCGACAAGCTTCCCAAATGACTGGTCACTCTTGAAAACCTGTTCAATTGTGACAATGCAAGAAATGACAAAAGGAAGTTTGTAGAGGACAAAAGAAACTATGTAGACCTTTAGGTCGGAGACGGAAGGAAACTCAAGGTCGGAAAAGATGTCCTGCAACATGATAAAGAAAGACTCATCCATTTTTGTGAGAAATATGGAGTAGTGGCTTGGTCATATGATGACCTCAAGGGATATGATCCCAAAATCATCCAACATACTATAGAGTTGAGAAAAGAAGCAAAACCTGTCCACCAAAAGCAAAGGCCAATAAATCCAAAGATTGAAGCCTTGATGACACAAGAGCTGAAAAAAGCTAATTCAATTGTAGATTGTCTTCTCGATCAAACACAACACATGGGTATCCAATTTGGTTCCATTCCGAAAGAAGAACGAAGATATCCACCTATGTGTTGATTTTTGAGACCTCAACAGAGCATCCCTGAAGGATCACTACCCCTTGCCTTCTATGGAGTCAATCTTACAAATAGTGGCAGGATCAGAAATGTTTTCTCTGCTAGACAGTTTCTCCAGTTATAACTAGATCTGGATCAAAGAAAGGACCGACACAAAACAACGTTCACTACCAAGTGGGGAACGTTTGCATATGCACAAAATTCCTTTCTACCTCTCAAATGCGGGAGCCACTTTCTAGTGAGCAATGGATACTGTTTTCAGTGAATTGATCAACAAGATTATCTTAATCTATTTGGATGATCTGACTGTAATCTCTAAATCTAAGGATGATCACTTTGATCACCTTGAAATGGTTTTCAAAAAATGCCAAGAGTCGGGGTATCCCTGAACCTGAAAAAATGTGTTTTCGGACTGCCGCAAGGCAAATTATTGGGACATGTAGTGTCCAAAGAAGGAATTGCAATCGATCCTTAGCGAGTGAAGGAAATCAGGGAACTTCCCCTACCAGTCAACAAAAAAGGAGTCTAGTCTTTTTTGGGGAAGGATAACTTTGTAAGCAAATTCATTTATGATTTTGTAGGACTAATTAGACCTATCACCCTGATGCTAAAAAAAAATCAATTATTCAAATGGACAAAGGAAGCTAGAGAAGCCTTTGAGAAGGTAAAGGATGTTATTTTTTCAACTCCTATACTGGTCAATCCAGACCTATCAAAGGACTTTATAATGTATGTATTTAGTAGCAAATCCAGCATCGCTGTTGTGTTAACACAAAAGGATGATGAAGGAAAGGGAGAACACCCAATAGCATTTGATTCCCAGACCTTAAAAGATTATGAGACGAACTACAACTTCGTCAAGAGGCAAGCGTTCGCCATTGTTAAGGGACTCAAGAAGTTATGACACCTCATATCTTGCAACAAGGTGATTATTTATGTCGCACATTCTAGTGTGGGCGAGTACATCATGGAAGGAGAAATCACCAAAAAGAGGGCCAATTGGATCACTAAGATCCTTGAATATGGCATTGAGGTCAGGCCTACAAAGATCGTCCAAGGAAGAGGACTATGTGAATATTTGGCACATTATGAAGAAATGGCAGCTGAAGCGGAGCAACCCGAACTTGTTCTAACAAATAAGTCTGAGTCTGAAGGCTGCTGCCTAGCAAACAGAGTGAGTTCATGCACACTAGAAAATACCCGCTGGGCCTTCCTTCTCATATTAGAAGATTCTATAGACTGTAGAACAATGCATATACACGCATTGAAGGGATCCTCTTCAAAAGGAACTTCAATGGCGTTCTACTATGGTGTGTCACCACAAAGCAAGTGAAGATAATTCTTGACACTTTCCATAGTAGTCCCACGGGTGGAAATTTCTCTACGAAGACCACCGCCATCAAAATTATGTGCATGGGATACTTCTGGCCTACGCTATTCAATGACTCATACTTATTGGTAAAAACCTTCAAAGAATGCCAATTCTTCCAAAGAAGAAGAATTTTTTTTACAATGCCTCTCAATTCGATAGTGGTTGATGAGCCCTTCGCACAATGGGGCCTTGATTTTATCAAGATGATCAATCCCACCTCCAGGACTGGACACAAATGGATCCTCACGGCTACAGACTACTTCACCAGATGGACCGAGGTGTCACGTCTCAGACCTTGATGCTGTTTTGACCATGATTTTGTGGGGATTTATTATATGAATGATGATGTGTGATTAGAGTAATATAATATAATACAATGCTTTGGTGTATGAAAACGTAGGAAAATAATTGCTTCTGGAATTATGAATGCATTTTTAAAAAAAAAATATATATATACAAGATAGAACAAAATAGAAGTGTTGATTTAATTATTGCTTAGATTTATATTTCTATATTGGTTACTAATACATTTTCGTTGTTGCACGCCTGAGTGCATTTGAGTTGCAGGTGGTCGAAGACCAAGAGTGTGATTGAGGAAAAGAAGGCTAGCTTCCCGATAGGGTAAAAGAGGAGGAGCTCTCGAACACACACACACAGCACCTAAAAATCATGTAGTTGCATTTAGGCCATGTCTGTTTCAATATGATTGTTTTAAATTGATTACATATAGGAATAAATGGTTTGAATAAGTAATTGATAAAAATAATAACATAGCAAAATTGAAATATAACTTAATTATCCATAAAAGTTGTGAAAAAGATTATGGTTTATTTTATTTAGTTTATTCCATTTATTTTTGTGCAATAAAAGAAAATATGATCTAATTAGGAAATTAAGAATAAAGTGAAAAATATTATATTTACATATGATAAGGAAGAAATATTTGGTTTGCATATTAAAAGGTGGAGATATCTTTGTTTGCATATGTTTAAAAACCTTAGTCCAAAATTGGGAGAAATGAACAGTCCCGAGAAAACTTTGGGCTCTGGGGAAATTCTCCTTAAAACCAACAATGCTTTCGGCAAGTGGCTACCTCTTGATTTTGCATGTAAAATTTATCTGTCATCTGGAAATGGTCTGCATGACCCTCGGAAGGAGGAATAAAGCTTTAAGGGGAGAAAAGAGAACATTATTCAGACACATAACCAGGGCTCTGGAAGAGGGAGACAAAAAGGTAATACTGGGCATCTGCAACTGGAGAAATCTGCCAGGTTATTTCCATTCCTTGTTTTTAAATCAGTTTAAATTTTAGTAAGAAATTGGAGAAATGAAATGCATCATTCTATGAAAATGATTACAAATATCTGAGAAATCTCTTCCAATTTTATTTTGAATCTGGGTAAAAGCCTTCTTCTCATTTGTTGCATTATAGAGAGAATACCCAATCTCTTTCTTCCAGATTAGGGTTACATTCTGTTGCAAAAGCTGCAAATCATTAAACTGCTCTCAATTGTATCTGAAAACATATATAAATATATATATACATAGGAATCTGTATTCCTGTGCATATATACATATATATATATATATGTATGCATATAATCTTGCAAGAAAAACTTTTACCAGAAATTAATTCGAAATTCGTTTGAAATAAATTTAAATGCAGTGTACTACTGGGCGAAATCTTTCTTTTGTGTTATGAAATTGTTTAACTGTAGGGGGGAGGGGAGGGATTTAATCCCCAACCCTTCCCATAGGAAGGGCACGGCTCTATGGGGAGGCTCGCGCCCTCCACAAGCCGCGGCCTGTGGAGGGGGCGCGACCTCCTCACAGCCCGCGCCCTCCCCATGGGAGAGGCAAGGCCTCCCAACACCCTTTGTGGTGCTCAACACCTGTATGAAACCCTGTATAATATTTTTATTCTGTGTGCACAGCTAGAAAACGTGAGAACAGTTATGAAAATCAATATTTCTTTCTTTAAAGCATATATATATATTTATATATATATATACACTCA
Source organism: Sequoia sempervirens (assembly GCA_007258455.2). NCBI lineage: Eukaryota > Viridiplantae > Streptophyta > Pinopsida > Cupressales > Cupressaceae > Sequoia > Sequoia sempervirens. The sequence goes on along the minus strand of VDFB02000002.1, from coordinate 154,879,813 downwards.
GCTGTATATGCATATATACATATATATATTCATACATATATACATAAATGCAAGTTTGAACAGGAAAACCATCTTCAGAATGTGATATGATTTCTGTCAAAAATACACAAACATCTCAGTAATTTTGAAGCTGGAAATGAGAAAAAGTACCTCTGAGAAAACATGTAAACTGAAAATCTTCTTGATCATCACTGTCTTATGCTTACATACAGATGTACATTCTTGAATAATGGTATACAATATAAAATTCAAATGCAAGTTTTTCTTTCAAACCTCTGTTATTCCGAAAGAAATTGCCCTATTTATGTATATTACTAATAACCAGAAACCTGTAGTAAATTGAGAATTTCACTTTCAAATCAGCTTGAATCTGGAAAGAGTAGAAATATGTACACAAATCTGTGAACACTGTTTCATACAAAAGAATTAATTAATTCCTCTACTTGTGTTCGTACACTGATAGTATCATGACGTACATGCAATTTTTACATTTTCAAGAGAGTAGCTTGGAGTGAAAACAGAGTCCTTTACCAAATCAGAAAAGAATTACTTACAAAAGAGTAGATGCTATCTTAATACTGAACTTACAACTTTTTCTTTTTCTTTTCTTTTGTCCAATGTAATTCAAAAGATGTTTTAAAATTCTCATTTGAAAATTCTTTTAGAATCAATAGAATGCACGAAACATGTATGGAAAATGCACAACTTTCTGCTTTTGCACTTAATTATACTTTACTTTTGGTAACTTCCGGGACAGGATGCCGAAGGTGGATCCACAGAGACGGTAGTTTTACCTTTTCTGAAACTACCATTTGCTTATTTTATTTATGCTTGGCCAAGCACTTGTACCATTGAAATAGATGGATTGTTTTAAAAGCCTAGAAATATATATGTATTTGAGTCTCTGCCACCTCCTGTTGTAAGAAATATGTTTTCTCATGTTAGAAATGCATATAGGCACCAGGCATGCATCGAGAGTTCCCTCCTGTTTTATTGTGTCAGGTTGCTAGGCTCCTTTATGCAGGGCCGGGGATTCCTTCAAGTTAGGAAGGAACCCGGGGAAGTCATGTACTTCGTGGTTGGGCGGAAAAGGCGCCTGAATCACACTCTTGGCCCCAGCTTGCAAGAAGACCGATGGTGTCACGACGGTTGGAGGTTCAGAGTTTTATTTGCCATTGATGTTCTTGTGTATTATTCTGGAATGGCTAGTAAAGCCCATTGTATATGTATATGTATTTGACATTCACTACTGAAACTTGAAATAGAAGTATTGCATGAAAGAGTCTAATGTAGCATTGATATGTAGAATTTCAGTTTTATGACGTAGCATTGAAAAAGATGTATCTATTGGAATTATTGATCCCTTCAGAGTTTGGATGAACATGTTTATATGAAAATTCGTGATATACTTTTACCATGTGCATAATCTTGATAAATTACAATGTTATTATTTACATACATAAAATGCAATTTAATTCTCTTTTATTGAGCTCATTTTGGAAAGTTTTTATGAATGATATTACTTTCTTAAAAACCTTTTTGTGAAACGGATCAAACAATTTAAGATGCTTTTTGCTTATAATTTTCCGAGCGCTACATCTCCATGCCCTTGAAGAATGCAATGGAGGCGGTGATTGTGGACTTTCTTGAGGGGCTAGTAATGAGATTCGGCCCGCCAAAGACCATTATCTCCGACAACACTAAGGCTTTCTTGGGTTCTAAGGTATGCCAATTCACACTCGTGCATGGCATATTCTTAAAAACATCATCAAATTAATACCTGCAAGGGAATTGCCTGGCAAAGTCGACTAATAAAAATTTAGTCCGACTCATTAAAAGAATCGGGTTTGAACATGAAAAGGAATGGCACAAGAACCTTTGGGTAGTGCTCTGGGCAAACCGTATAACCCCTAAAAAAATTCTCAAGACTTCACCATACGAGTTAGTGTACGGGAAAGAAGCGCTGTTGCCCATCTCCATGGAGATTCCTATGCTACAACTGCTCAAGTCCCTGAAAGTTGAAGAAAATGGAGCCATGGAGGTTCGGTTGGATGAGTTGCTGGAAGTATAGGAAAAAAGGGAAAGGGCCCTAATAGCCATTTCTAAACCACCAATAGGTGGTTAAAAGATGGTTCGATAAGAAAGCCACAAACTAGGGTCTAAAATGCGGGGACCTAGTATTAAAGTTCAATGAGAGGGTTGTGAAGCCTGGCCAACATGAAAAATTCGACAGTCTGTGGGAAGGCCCTTTTAAAATAATTCAATGCAAGCAACACAATGCATTTTAATTAGAAAACATGGAGAAGGAAGCATTGGGGATTCCGGTTAACAGAATCCACCTCAAATTGTTTAATTAAGCTTCATTATTATTCTACCAATGTAAATATGTAAGTATTGTAATTATTTTTCTTTCGTGTTTTTGTTGGCCGGTCTTTCCACAAAGTCATTAGCAACCCATGAAGCAGAAAATGAACTCATTTATGGAAAATTGAAATGAACCCATATGTGCAAAATTGAAAAGGCACTCAAAGAAAGGAAGAGAAGCAAATCCATATTACAAAATCACAAGAAAAAGAGACAGGAATTTGATATAAGTTGTATATTCATTATATACAAAATTATATACTTTGATAATACATTTTCAAAATGGCTCTGAGGCCATACTTTTAAAGTATAACTATATAGTATGTAGTTTTTTCATATATATATATGATGAGGCCCTCTTTCAGGCATATATACAAAAAACATGTGAAAAGTTTTGAGTCTCAGGCAACAAGAATGGGAGCATCATCAACAACATTTGGAATAACATCATCATCGGCAACAAGAGCATTAGGAGCAACAGGAGCATCATCAACAACAACAATGGCTAGTGGTGGGCGATATACCAAATCCCTAAAGTTAGTATACAGAAACTGGCCTTATTATGACCAAACCATTACATCTCATTTGTAAAATCTAGTGATAATTGTGATGAATGTTGACAAGATACAAGATCAGGGATAACTTTAAGAACCCCCCGACAAAGGTGTAAAATCCTGGTGAATCTTGTATACTTCCTCAAAAAAATATTAATTTTATTGGAATTTTTTTTTGTTTTTTGGGAAAAATAATAATCTCAATTGGCGAATCTTTGGTAATTGTTAGAAGTCTGTGGAAAATCTTGGCGAATTGCAATTCTTTTAAAAACAATAAAATATTTTCATTGGTTGGGGTAGTGGGCCTAGCTCGATTGGCTAAAGCATCATGTTGCAGGAAAGAGGTCACGAGGTCTAGTCTCCCCACCATCCTTGTGGTACCAGAGAGCGTGTCATGTCAATGCCATCAGTCATGTGAAAAAAGTTTACCAGGCACACTGCAGTTTATAGGGGGACGGATACCCTACCGATTCGTGCAATCAATATATATATATATATATATATATACATATGTATATATATATATATGTGTGTTTATATATATATATACACATATATATACATATGTATATATATATATATTCATTGGCGATTAAAACCTATTTTCAAAACAAAAACTATATTTTTTGTGGTGATTAAAACTTTTTGTCAAACAAAAAAAAATATTTTCATTAGCGAATTAAACCTATTTTCAAATGAATAATTTTTTTTTGGCGAGTTAAACATAATCTCAAACTAATAAAAAAATTTGGTGGCAAAATAAACTGGTATGCCAATAAAAAATCATAATGTGGTTGGTAAAAATATCAAATGCTACAATAACATATCTATTCCAAGATAAAAAATTTGTACATTCAAATTCCTTCATAAAGTGTTCGGAATGGGGACATGTGTCAACATATTTATTATGTCTGAAGCCAAATGTTAGTGCAAATTAATATAACTCATGACTGTTCGATGAATTTTCGATGGACAACTATAGTTGCGTTCCATAAGCAAATCTTTGAAGCACTAAACTTGCAAATTGAAACCTCTAGAATAACACTAGAACTGTTAGATGTGGACACATGGAAAGATCACAACCCACCATTGCTTACCTTCATATCCCTCATTATAGTAATCGAAATAAACAACAAAACTTTTCTATGATGGTGTGATATAAAGGAGAAACTCGTGTTCATCACACTTTGCTGAAGTGGAACCAAAGAATGAAAGATCTTCAACGATAAGTAGTATGAAAGAAAACAAGCATATCGCTCATCATGGAAATGAGACATGGTGACCAAACACCTTCTATGATGCACAAAACACGAGAAAATCAAGGCTCATCTCTCATCACGGTAATGAAACTGATGGGTTGAAGGATTTTGGCAATGATCGATATAAGAACTTAAGTGGCAAAAATATGCACGTGCATAAAGTTTGTTTTAAAAGAGGGACCACCTAGGAAGAACGTAGGACCAAGGCTTAAAAACTTAAGAAAGTTTTATGCAAAGGATGTAAAGGCCAAACAAGGCCGAATTATCAACCTTATGAAATAATAAAATAATAAAATAAAGAAGCTAGAGGGATAGCTAAGTGACAACATATTCATTATATCTGAAGCCAAATGTCAGCGCGCAAATCAATATAACCCACGATTGTTCGATGAATTTTCAATGGACGACTATAGTTGCATTCCAGAAGCAAATGTCTGAAGCTCTAGACTTGTGAATTCAAACCTCTAGAATAACACTAGAACCGTTAGATTTCTAAAAATCAATGGTTGACATTTTATTATTTTTTAAATGATTTAAAGTCATGACTCAATTTTTATGAAATAATATTGTAACATCAAGTGGTGAATTAAATGTTAAGTGTTGAGTATTTGATGTCATTGTCTTTGTTCTAAATTCTATATATACTTCACCAACTTGATGTTCTTCATATCATTTATAATATATTTGGCTTTGATTTATTTCTTCTCTATTCTCAATTTAACTATGATATGGATTCTTCATGGCATGTCATGCTACCCAAATTTTTTGGGGAGAAAAGAAGTGACAATGCATACGATAGATAAAAGTTCAGTATGGTTTTTACAATTCCTTATGTGCAGGTTGAAGATGCTATAAGAATAATTGTGGGTAGGAATGGCTTCAGAACAACCCCCGTGCTCTATATTCTGAGGTAGCTTCAACTTTCATGTCCAACTGCATGGAGATTTTGCTCGATAAAGATTTGGTGGAGACACTGACAATATGTTATTTGCAGCCTTTCATTTACTCTATTTCTTCGTTGGAGTCGGCATTGGAGCATTACAATTTTGAAAGGGGTTAACGCTTGTTGGTGGAATCTTTCGAAAAGTGAAATTGCATGCTTCTATAGCACAGGCTCTTGCCCTAGTTAATATGAGATGTGGTCTGTTGTGTGATACAAAAAATGAATCATTAAAGAGTTTGGAGTTTTAGAGGAAGGTTTTGGGTGATTCATTTTTCTTCTCTTACTATTACTTTGTTAAATTTGATTCACCTTCTACTCAAACACTTGGTTGATGGCCTCAACTATTGTTACAAAAAAAAATAGTAATGAATTGTTTGACATGTCACATGTCTATATTTTATTGTATAGTGTAACAATTCTTGTAATATGTATTTTGTGACTAGTTTTTTTGTCACGGTTAGTGGCTTTTTGGTCAAGTTGGCTATGTAGTATGTACTTTAGTCTTTAGATTCTTAAATTAAAATACTTTTCATGGCTCCATTCTTGTGAATCCTTTTTTCTTTGTTCAATATAAAAATATGGCTTTTAAAACTAATAGTAATTATCAACATATAGTTCTGATCATAAGTGAGCAAAATTTATTGTGACTTATTAGTGGACATTGATACATTTAATTAAGGAAAAACAAGCCATTTTGATTTAATTCTCTTTTCAATGCCTCGAAGTACATCCAAAGTGATTGATTGGATAGCTTGATATTAAAAATTGCATGACATACTATAGATGATGATGTCATTAATCCAGTGATCAATTGAAAAAAGATTTGTAATGATTTCATATCGTTTGAGTGGTGATTTTGATAGCTTGTCAGCTTGAGGTACATTTTGCATGTAGCTAGACGTCAGTCAAATTAAACATTTTAATTATAAATGTAAGGCTTAAGTTACATGAATCAATTAAGTTGGTTTTCTAGTTTGTGTGAATCGTGATTATCATTATACCCAACCTCACACATGACACGACTCACAAGTAAACATGGATCAGGTTGGTAGTGGCACTAGTGACCCATAAATAGGGTAGTGAGCACAACTAAAATCATTCGTTGAAGGCTAAAGGCTTTACTATTGAGTGCAATGTTCTGAATTGTCATAAGGGTTTTCATTTTGTAAGGTTAATAAGGATTCAAGAAGAAGATGATGTGGTATTATTGGGGACACTCTAAATTCTCCTGCCTCCAATTATGTAGTTACAAAGTAAAAGACCAATTTCCTTCATGTTCAGAATGGGTGGAATTGGAAAGAAGTTGATTTAGCTCACCTGACTTATGAGGTAGGTTTTGAACTAGGATGAGGAGCTTTGATGGAGATAAGTGCTATCCCAGTGCATGGAAGTTGTGTGCAAAAGATGGGAGCATATTTACTACCCCTCATCTTTTGCATGACTTTTGTTCTCAAAGATAATAAGTACATTTTGTATCTTCACAACTCCCATTTCCCTGGCATCGTTTGCCTAGCAAGCCCCATGCATTTATTTTCAGAGCGATATTTGTATTATGTTGTCACTAGCAGAAACTTGGAATCAATTTGTAATCCATTGTCACGAGTAGTAGCTTGGAATCAATTGTGTCTATGTAAAGTGGCATATGTCATTTATACAAAACAAGAGCTTGCATGCTCTACTCATCATTAAAATGATATGTAATAATGTAACATTGTAATTCAATTGTAATAAAATAAATGGTTGTGTTATTCTTCGTTATTCATTTACAGTAAAGAATTATTTTCTAAGTTCATTGACTACGACTATTCAAATCAGTTTTTTTTCCTGTAAGAAATTAAGTATTATCCATTTATGAAATATTTGCATGCAGATTTAAAACATAAAGCAATACAAATGAAAAAAGAAAGTTTCCATCAAGTCACATTCATTTGTCACAAATTTTCATTTTATTTTTGTCACTCTTGCTAGGGTTTACCAAAATGTTATTGATTTCTAGTTTGTTGTTGACCTTCTCCCTCAGTTCTTTGTATCATTATTCATTTTATTAAGTCCTTTGCAACGTTAATTTATCGGCCCCTTGGCCTTGATGTCAATCCTAGGGCACTAAAGTTTAAAAAAACTTTAAAACACATGTTAATTGTTTATATCATAAATTACTCAACTGTTTGATGAACATTTGATGGATGGTTGTAGTTGCATTCCAGAATGAAATGCACAGAGCGCTAGGCTTGTGAACTAAAACCTCCAGAATCAACCTATAACTATTAGATTTACAAAGATCAATGGTTGATAATTTGTTAGAGAATTTATTTCTAAGTTTCATTGCGGAAATGTAATGTACTAATTGTGTAGTCTGGTGGCAACATGTTGACGTTTCATTCACTTTAATATTAAAAAGAAGAAGTAAACTTTCTACTGCTAAGTGATTTTATTTTTAAGTGATAGAGTCGACACACAGGGAGATTTTAGATTGCTCATTGCAGTGTACCAAGGATATTTTGGGTTCCAACAAATCCAACCATTATTAATCTTTTCAAGAATCAAAATCTGGGTAAGTGAAAAACAAAATTCCTACGGATACATTTCATTATTTCTTAAAATCTTATTTTTTCAAACTTTGAAGTTTAGGTTTAGGGTTGAAAAACTTAAGAAAAATTAAGGACTAAGAGGGAATTCACAATTTCACATTGTATAAGCATGTCTACCACTAGTACCACTAGAAAACCAAAGAAAGTTGTTGGGAATGGTAGAGAAAAATCGGATAAAAAATACATTATGTTGGATTGCTTAAAACCCCAGGTTTCACTAATGAATACCATGATATTTATGATCCTGAAATCCATGGTAGGCATACCTCAAAACTTAGATTTTCATCTTAGAATAAGGCTGCAAACCAAATGTAAGTTAATAGTTCCAGTGCACCGTGGGTAAGTGGATTAGGATGCATGATGTTACATGAGGTTTTCCCTTGCCCAAAATTTATCACGGTTTGTGCCTAAAATTATGATGATAACAAAAGAGCAATTGTTAATAAAGATAGCAAAGAAGAATTGTTATCCATTAATGCAAAAGAACTTGGAAAAGTTTTGGGTTTTACAACTAAAGAATTTTGAAATGTCCACATTGACCTAGAAAAGCTTGCTAGTGATTATGAAGCAGTGGATGAAAGCGAGAAAAATTCTTTCATAAATAAAATAGTTGAGAATACAAGTTAGAAACAAATTGAAAGGTAATCATAAGCCTCCTTATGATTTTGATATTTTTAGACCATGGGTTCAGGATATTATTTTCATGCTAGCATTTTGCCTCAAACTAGATAGCAATTAGGAAGTGGGTGCAAGCCTCCTTGAAATGGTATATAATATCCATTTTTCTTTTCCATCTCAACCTATCAAATATAACTTTATTAAGCACATTGTAAAATCCATGCATGAAATTTTTTTAATGATTAAAGGAGGTGCACACAAATTCCACCAAGACATTTAGGTTCACAACCTACTTGTGCTATTTTTTTTCTATTCAAATTTAGTGGAATGTTTCAAACCAACAAGCTTCAGATTCAGCCCTATAGTAATGCTAAGGAAAAGAAAATGGCTCCAGTATATGATTGGACCACTGAGATAAGGGTGCATGATTCTCAAAGGAACTACAATCATTTTGTAGACTGCTTTTTTGGCTCCATTGCATTAAGCAATTACAAATACTCCAATGCCTAGATTTCCTATGTCATGTAGAAATTGCATTCAACTAGAAAAATAAATACAATTGGATGATTGGTACTTAATGGAATAATATATTGTGCTACGATTTTATGGATCAAGAGAAGAGCCGTACAAACTTCCAATACATGTGACAAAAAGGGTATTTTCATTGGAATATGTAAGGAAGATGCAGAGTACTGATGAACTACACTTTGCCAGCCAACAAAAGAAGACCTTGTTTCCTTCTTTACCTTTTTCGTGTGGAGGGTTCACATTCAAGAGAAAAAAATTTAGTGTGGCATGTTAGAAGTATTGTCATTGATGCCAAGGTAAAGGATAAAATCATTGTGATGCAGGAGCATCCAGTGGTGTAAGGGCAATCTTGCATCACCCAAAAATAGTTAAATTTCAAGTTTCTCAGTTTTTAGATGTTTTTACATTTTTGGATACCCTTTTCGTCATAATGAAATTCTCAATTTACAGCTTTTATTTTCTATTCAGGTTGAAAGATATTGCAGTTTTAGTTTCCTAGATTTGCACGAAAATCTTACGAGTTGGATTTGAGGCACTTAGAGCTCCCGAATGGCCCCAAAACTTTCTAAAATCGGCATAGCAGATTTCAAGCGCATTTTGACTTGAGACCTTTCCAATGGTTCAAACGGTTCGAATCGGAGCCCGGATCAAAAGTTATGGCCGGAAGTTGGCGACTTTCTAGAAGATACAATTGCAAATGTTCTTTTGAAATTTGAACTTCAAGTTGTAATTTTTGGCAAAACCCCTAAACTCAAATTTTAATGTTGTTTTGGCTCCAAACTAAAGAGGAGCTCTATTTATGGGGGTTTCTAATTTTTGGGTAACTTTTTGGGGACAAGTTCGCATATTGCGAAAGGGTTATTCTGTAGCTTTCTGTAACTTGCATGTGTTGTAGAACTTGGGGATTTGAGATCCTCTGCATGTAAGAAGCTCCATTTTCTAAATAATAAAATTATTCTCTTGTTTGTGGGTTATTTTTTGTGTCTCGGGCTGCGCCATCATCACATTGTTGGAATATGCTACATTTGATGATGACAAGGAAAAGCTACAAATTTAGACACTTTGAGGCTACAAAGTTAGTCACTTTGAGATTGCTGGAAACACTTTGAGATCGCTGGCTTAATCAGATTGTTGAAGATTTACTCAAAATAATCATAAGATTTGATCACCTAAACAACACCATCAGATTCTCATACATTGTCGAAGTTCTAAACCGACCAATTAATTTGATCAATGTCTTAAACAAGAGTTATTGATTTGATCATCAGATTCAGATTAACATGATTCAGATTCATGTCCATATTTGAAAGATCTCTTGATATATTCGATATATTAACAAAATGGTTAAGTCAAAAAGCGACTACTCTAGTTGCTCAAAAGATACGAATGAAGGATTAAGACGTCTTTAATAAACAAATATGTGCTTCACGAAAGATTGAAGATGTTAATCAATGCAAACAAACTCATCTTATGAGATTTAATTAATCATCTTTTTGAAGAGATATGTTTGGGTGTTCATTGAAAGAAAATACGTGATTATGAGATCCTTAACTAATCGATTTTTGAAGAGGTGCGATTCAAAAGCACATGTGTATCTTCAAAAGGCTTACCTTCTCAAAATTTCAAGCGCATTTTAAAGGTTATAACTTCTGAAAATCAAAAGACATGCTCCTTTTAAAAGGACATATGTACTATAGGTGCCACTATCAATTAAGGGACAAAATTTTGTAGAAGTTGTTAAAAATATGAAGTAGATCAATTAAGACTAATAGCAATAATTTAAGAGGTGTGAATAGAGAAGAGTTGTGCTCTTTCTTCAAGAGATGCAAGTTTTGATCAAAGTATATATTTGACATTCATTTTAGACTTGAAAGTGTGGTTGTAGAGTGTGAGCAGTTCAATTCAGAAGTCACATCCTCTTGTGTGGGCTTAGGGTGATATCATTCATCACAAAAGCAGATTGGAGGATAGGTGTAGTGTCCCTCCGTTTCTGCATCTTTGAATTGCGAGTAAGTTTGTTTATTAGTGTACTTAATGGTTTTGTTTAAAATAGTTAATTAAATGGAGAATTGTTTTACTATGGTATTTTTAATGAATTTGAATTATTAAATTAATGTTAAATAAATTTTATGATAGGAAATGTAAAGGATGTGGTTGATAATAAATACATAAAATGGAATATCTTTATATGATCTTATTTCTGAATTATTCAAAAGAGCATAAGAAGAAACCAGAATATATAATGTGGCAACTACAAGTTTGTATGTACAAGCTATGTTGTGTATTATTACTGCAACTAACAAGTATATATATATATAAGTAGGTTGCAAATTAAGTTTATTAAGTAGGATGCATATTAAGAATAATCATTAAATTTTATTCCACTTAAAGATAAACAGGTAAACAAGTAAACTCCTCATCCCATAATGTATACAAATGTATATATATACACACACAAAATAATAATAATAATAAGGTTCTATGGTTTGTACCGTTATTTCCTTCTTAGTGATTTATTTTTGTGCTTGGATTTTGATCATATTGGACAGTTTAGTTCCAAGCATTTGAGATATATTAATACTGACTATACATACATTGGTTTAATTATCTTCTATCTTGAGATAATAATCATGGAGGAAATTTGGGAGAGAGAGAACTTCGGGTAAAAAGAAGAATATATATATATATATATATATATAAAATATAAAATAAAATTTGCAAAAAAACAAATTATATTGTTGAGGTTATCTTTCTTTAATTTAGAATCACATAGTATCAAATTTAGGATTGCAATAGCACAGAAATGTTAAAGTTACTTTAAAGATTAATTAGATTAAATTGTAATATTTTAAATTATACTTTAACAAAATATTACCAAGAGAAGTTAATTATTAAAAATGGCAGATAAGGTGATCTTAAATAGAAGGAAAAAATTCTTGTTGCTTCACGTGTCTTCTTTACTCTTCCACAGTTTGCCACTTGTCTTCTAGCATGGAAGATGAATTTACATCTGTCAATTGCATTTGCTTGAAAGTTTCTAAAGCCTTTTATTTTTTGACGGCTGTTATTTTTGCATTAACGAGAAGGAACTCAGTAAAAAAAAAAAAGCTCGCCTAGGTAAAAGGAGGGGAAAAAAAAATCACGATTGAGAAAGGAGGAGGGTAACATGAATTAAAGAGGAGCTTGAGGAAACACCGAAAGGGTGAAGGTAAGTTCCATTTTATGCCTGATACACTATTTTAACTAAATTGCTTTCATTAATTTTTTCATTGGATGTCAACCCTTTTATTGCATTCACCAGTGGTGTTGGGCTATTTTCTTTAAAGTAAAAATTTATATATCTATAAAGATTTATGTAAATAGGATTTATAAGTATGTGCATGTTGCAGTACTATATGATAATCTGTAAAAATAAAATTAAAAAATAAAAGAAATAAACAGCCTTTTGTTTTATGATAAACCCAGATATTATAAAAGTATTTATATGCTTGTATAAAGATTGCAATTTTAGTAAAGCAAGAAGTCTGTCCTTGAAAATTAGAAGATTATGCTAATTATATCAATGTCCATATATTCAGTTACATATCAGAATGTATTTAATTATGTTTTATTGTTTGCGCTAGTTGTGAATGGGATTTAAGTTTAGGTTTATTTCTCTCTTGATTACTTACCGTTCTTGTTAAAAAAATAATATCTCAGCCATTCAACATTTGCAACCATAAAAGAAGCATCTCAACCGTTCATCTTTTGCAAACATAAATATATATATATTTATCTCAGTCATTCGTCATTTGCAGCCAATATAAGCATCTCAACTGTTGTTTATTTTCATTTTATTTCTTGGCTGCTTTTCTTCATTGTTTCTTGCCGCTTTCCCCACCACGTATGGTTTCCACTCCTCCAAACTCTTCCACGTGGTATTGGCCTTTCACTTCTCCATTTGGTGAGCTACACCCAGAAAATAAGGTTCAACGAGAATTTTAGAGCATGTTTATTAAACTGTAAATTACGATCAAGACAAGTTCATTATGCTTAACATTAAAATGATATCACTTTCCATTCCTAACGTGACAATTGAGGAATATGCCTCCACTTCATTTGATAAAAAAATATATATATATAGTGGTAACATAGGACCCTTAAATAAAGGTAAACTCATGTTGTTACATTCCTCACATGGATAATAACAACAATAATCCCCTTAAATGATGGATTTGGTATCATATGATTAGAAGTTTTGTATATTTAATTTAAAATAAAAAAATAGGAGATATACATGGGAATGGAAGGGAGACCTAATTCCCTTAAAATTCAGCCCCTAACACTTATAAGGAAATTGTTGGTTCTCAGTTGTGTTCTGGTTGGTTTGTCCTTGATGACAAAATTCACCTTTGGGTATCATATCGACATGACATTCAAGTGGTCTTGGCGATAGAGGAAAGGTCTATCGGCGTGACATTCACGTGGTCTTGGCGACAGTGGAAAGGTCTATCGGCATGATTTTATTCACCGCTGAGAGTTCTTACCAAATGAGTTAGGTCTCACCGACTAATACATAAGGAGGTTCATCGGCGTAAGTGATCCCTCATCAACATTGTGTCTTGGTGAGTTTGAATTGTTACATCGACCGACTGGCACATTAAAGATTCACTTCGGCCAGACATGTTACTTTCGGTGTGAAGTCATAGTGTTTGCACTTTGTCACATCGACTGGTGGCGGGAAGATACATCGGTAAGAGTTAGGGTTTTTGGCGTGAGGTCTCGGCAAGTGACCTTCAGTCTCGCCGACATTTCACATGGAGTTTCACAGCCAGCTTTCGACATGACTTCTCTTCTGTTTCGGCAATAGAAAAGGATCATATCGGCATAAGTTATACCGTCGGAATGATGTCGTAGCGAACTCATCATGTCTCCTCGACCAAAAATAGAGGGATGACTGACGGCGATAAAGTTGCCTTCGGCATAGGTATTGAATTGTCACGGCGACATGTTTAATCAGGGGGGCTCTCGGCAAAACAAAGACTTTTCTAGAAGATGTCTCTCCGATATTAAAAGGCTATAGTGATAGTGAATGAAACAAAAGGGCATCTCAGTGAGAAACTTTCTTATGTCTCAGCGATTGGAAAGAACATAACACATGGCTCTCGACGTGACATAATGTATTCGTTATGAATTCTCACTGACTCTGATGGGTCATGGAGAAAGCGATAACTAAGAGGAATGTCTAGCAATTTAATTGCCTTCAGAAGAACTATCTAGATGTCTCAGCGAATGGTTAACGAAGACTCAAACACTGTGGCTGACATCATTGGTTGGCATCAAATCTCAGAACGGTTACAAGGCAGAATATTCATTGAGTTTCTTTTTTGGGCAGTCACGTTTTTTAAATAATGGATGATTTGTAGCCCTCTGGATAGGCATTACTCTTGATTTTTACCATCATCTACAGACTGTCATTATTCAGCTAAAATCAGCAAGTGAGTTTCATATTCTGGTGAAAAACGCATTCTCTGAAGACCTTCTTATTGACAGACATACTTGAAATGTATATATATACCAGTGTTGAAAACAGTAATAATCTCTAGTTGTAATTCTGAGAATATCATTCCTTGTCTGTATGGAAATGTATGAATAAACTCTGATATGAAAATTTCTTCTCTATATAGTATTTTAAGGATTCAATTATCAAATCCTTAGGGTATTTTGTAGACGAGAAAACAGAGAGATATGTGCTTAACTGTAAACAAAGAAATCCTCTAAGTCATTATTATTGTTCAAAACATAATTTGAGGGGTTGGTACTCCTTAAGACGGGTGTCTCAAAATGAGGGGTTGGTGCTCCTTGAGTTGGTGCTCAAAAATCACCCTATAAGGCATTGTGAATAGTTGATTAAAAAGATTAAGCCTGCAAGGCATTTCGGGAGTGGTTTTTATACCCCAGGAGGGTTTTCCACTCGGAAAAATCTTGTGTCTCTTTGTTCTTCTATGTGCTCTTTTCTTTACTGTGTTGTTGTTTCAGTTCACTATTGGGATTATTACTTTTCTCAATTTTATTTATGAATGATTACATTCAACTCATGAATGCTTTAATCAGAGTAATATTGAGATCAAATCTGAGCTATGTTTTTGAATTAATGAAAATTGGTCAAATCAATTAAGACACTGATTCACCCCCCCCCCCTCTCAGTGTCATTTTAACTCCAACAGAAATGAATATTCCTTAGCCTAAAAGTAAGGAATAAAATAAATATTTATATGATTATATTCCATCATAAAATAATATTTTGAAGGGAACCCTACTATCTAATAAAGTTACTAAAATATTAACTAGCACTTGCAGCCGAGGGAGCTGCAAGGAATACACTGATAGTATTATATAATTACCTGAATGGTATTGGCCTTGTCTTTGCACATATCATTGAAACCAACTGCAGTAAGAGAAATAACAATTAGTTGATGTATATATGCTATTTTTTGGTTCGTGCATGAGACAATGGAAGATTTCTTGAGTTGTATGCATAATAAATCAACGTGAAAACAAAAATGAGACTGCAATTGGAGTGTTCATTTCAAAAAAGAAAAGACCTAGTTGTTTGTACAACATTCTAGTTGCCTATACAAAATGATTTTTTGATGAAACAAATTACAAATATCTGTAGACAGTGATCCTCTGTACTTAGTACATTTCTAGGCAATAGAAAACTAAGGATAGAAGGTTGCATCTTTGTACACAATGATCCTCTAAACTATGAGAAAACATACATTGCATCTGTGTCTGTTGTTCAGCTAATTGAGTGTCGGGCAATTGTTGCATATGGGTACGAAGGCTTTCAATGGTTGTTGGTATATACTGCTCTACATTTTTTTTAACAAACACTAATGCAAGTCCTTGGCTACGGTGGCACATCATGAGGTTCAAAACAAAATACCAAAATCTTGGGTGGCTACCAAATCTAGAGTCATGAAATCACATGAAGTGATGGCAGTTGACAACAACAGGTAACTGACAGCTTCATTCCTCAATCGATGGTGAACTCAAACTATAAAATGAAGTTAAAGAGTACTTCAAACAGGTGTGACAACAACACATGTAGCGCCCCTTTGAATCGGTCTTTCTGGATTTTAGTGTAAGTGTATTTGTGATTCCATTGATAATTGTGCCATTGGATTATCGGGTGAACTCAACACATTAAGTGGTGTTGTTCAATTAGCTAGTTAAAATAAATTGTTATGTGAAGAGTAAATATTTATTTTTTTAAATAATTATTTTATTGATCAAATGTCGTTAAGTAAATTATTAAGAGATTTTTTTTTTAGAGGGTTAATGACTTAAGAGGTTATATTATTTCTTTGTTAAAAGACACTATTTTAATAGAAAATAATTATAAAGGGTGTCTTTTAAAATTTGAGAAAACTCATATATTCAATATATCAGAAGTTATAAGGGTTCTTTAGAAAATTGGAAGTGTGTATATATATATAAAATTAAGTTTTAAAATATATTTACAAATGTAAAAAGTAAATAAGCATAAAAGAAGCATATCAAATACATATAAGAATGTATTTTTATTTCCAACCTTTAAACATATATATATAAAGTCAAAATAACGGTTTAAGATAAAAGAATCAAACCATATTTGAAATACACTTATAATTTACATTTAACATAGAGCATATTTGAAAACAAGATAAGGGTGGCTTTAATTAAGTTAGAAAATAAGTTTTGAGCAGCTGGCATTCCATGCATGGTTGCAATCCAAGAAATGACATTCTCTAACATAATTTGTCAATCAATCCACGTGCTAGTCCCTTGCGTCCACATTTTTGCATGTGTTGAGCCACTTGTCTAGAACTTTCTGCATGTTCCTCTTCGTGGGAGGATGGCATTATTTGGGGAGGAGGCGCCTATCTATGAGAATATGTCGGTTCCTTTTTTTCCTTCTTGGGAATTTTGTGTCTAGGGGGGGGCATTTTGCAAGGAGGAGGGACTGTATCATATAGCACCGGGGTAGGGGGGTGGGCGCGAGGCCTCTTCCCATCGCCATTGCAAGCGGCCTCCTAGATGAGTCTACATTCCCTGAGGCATTTTGTCACATAGTCGTGTGCCTTGTCTAGGATTCTTGAGGCATTGACTCTCAAGGTAAGTGACTTGCTATTTCATTTGCTTGAGAGTTTCTTAAGCTTTTCCGTCAATCCATTTAATGTGCACTCTGTGATCATGGCATTCCAAGAGATGAAATTTATTTGTAGCATTCTGTTAAATAGTTTACGTGCCTTGTTGTGCTTACTCTCCTTTTTGCATACATTCCTATCAGAGTATGTCCAAACATTATATCCGACATAAATTCCACCTTCTGTTACCCTTTGATGGATGTACGCACCCTGTTCCTAAGCTCCCATTTTACTACAGGTAGGGAGGACGCTAGAAAAGTTTGTGGAACCTACCTTTACACTTGTCGCTTCTACACAAACGTCTTAGAGATGAACATAATTGGCAGTGATTAGCATGTATTCATATATGTTCCATAGGCACCACAAGTTTAACTGGCATCTTAGAATACGTCTGGGAGGGGTAGTCTCCAAGGTAGCCATGGTGGGCATGAAGGTCAACCATGCACACTAAATAATCAACTATATAGGTAATGCAATAAGGTCGAATGATGTGTGAAGTACGTGCAACCCTCATCCTCTAAACCTGCATAACTGAGTGCGCATGGAACACAAGAAAAGATTACAATGTTGGGGATGTGTTACAGAGTGATACCTTTGGTAACCTGTTGCACCAGCATCACTTGAGCGTAGAAGACTGTAGAGGTGTGAATAGCCTCCCTGATACGTCAGCAACCTGTCACTTCTGCAGTACTCGAAATAGAATATTGTAGAGGTTTAAATAAACTCTTTGATTCCATTATCAACTTGTCCCAGCTGTGGCACTTGAACATGATAGGAATTTTAAAGGTTTAAATGACTTTCTTGATTGATCTAACAATCTATCGTAATTGCAGCGCTTGAATATAGAAGGGTGTAAGAGTTTAAAAATCCTCCTTGGTTCTCTTGGCAATCTGTCACTGCCACAGTGTTGAGACTTTGAACATTGTATTAATTTAAATAATGTCCCTAATACCATTTGCAACCTATCACAGCTGAAGCTTTTAGATGTTAGAGAGTGTATAAGTTTAAATAGCCTTCCTGAATCTGTTGGCAGCCTGTCACATCTATTGTACTAGAAAGTAGAATGCGTAGAGGTTTAAATAATCTTTCTGATTTCATTTTCAGAATGTCTTAGTCATCGCACCTCCCAGCAACATTTCTTAAGTCTTTCCAACAAATTCATTTTGTACATATCCTGCAACCCTTGCATTCCATGAGATCACATATATTTGTGGCATTCTGTCAAACAGTTTTCCATGCCTTGTATATGCGTCCATATTCCTAGAAGAAATTTTTCAAATATATATATATATAGTGTGTGCCTTGTCTTAGATACCATCATATACTCTTGCATGTCTCTTTGCGGATCTGAAATATACCATTTTGTATATTACTAAATGATCTCTTATTTTTCTTAAGAATTATCTTGCCTGTGTAATAGACATTAGAATGTAGAATGTAGAATGTAGACCTTGTCTCTGAGAAAAGAGAAACGATGACATTTTTTTTAGAAGAACGCACCTCCCACACTTCTTTTATTGCTTAAACTTCTTATATGAAATTTTTAGTCTAAACGTATTGTGCTTTATTAGCACTGGATTTTTTGTTAATAGCCATAACTATTATGGAAATCACTTATAGTGGAGTTGTAAAACCCCGTCCCGCAACCTAGAGGATGATGCAACACTGCGGAAGCACAACTAATTTTTTTCTTAAAAAGAGTAACAATGACAAGTAAAGTAACCTACTCTAACCACATACATCCTCTAGGCCACACAACGCGTCTACATGTGAGCTCCAATACTTACAAAATATTCTAAAACATAGCATATGGAATTAACTCATAATAACAACATACAACAAAGCATTAAACCATTGCAAAATAAGTCTAACATAAAGAAATGTAATGAGCATATTTCCACAAATACAACACCATATAAACAATAAATACCATTTAATCCAACGATGAATAGATCATACATAATGTTACAATTACATCACAAGGGTTCACCTCGATACAAATGAGGCACTACAATTATACATAATGATCCATAGTTACAATGAAGAAAGAGAAAAACAACTCTAGAGAACCACACGAGCTCTTCGAACAAGAAGATCCCACCATCACGAACATGAAGAGAAACTCAACAGTGTAAGGTGCATGCCACCCAGCCATATGGTACCCGTAGGCCCAACCCTCGTGCTAGGAGATAGTAAAAGGTAACCAAGACAAACCTATTACCTCTAGACACATGAAATATACTAAACGAAACTGTACCAGTAAATACATAACAACACTGTACCAGCAAACACAAAACAACACGGTACCAGTAAACACAAAACAACATTGTACCAGTAAACACAAAACATAAAGGTTACATTGCTTCTAGAATTCACTGAATTAAGAACAACCACCATACAAAACAAACCGATTGTTGTCATAGGAGGAGTGTCATCACAAAGGTTGCATTGGTTGTCCAAAGGGGATCTTCCTAGGTCCCGGCCCCCCTCTTGGAATATCCTGGTAACCTCTCACGAATCTGGCCCCACATGCACACCAGGGGGAATCGATTATCTTTTGAGAAGACAAGATAATGATCTTGCCATTCCAGGCCTTCCCGACTCATCTCAAGTCTCATACAGGCCCTTTAGCCAATGAGTGAGGATAATTATCTTTTTAATGTATAAAACTACTCTATCCCTAATATAAGTTATTTAATTTCCACTGATTAAACTGACTTTCACACGAGTTGTCCTAGGACCCCTTTGTGTCCCGACCCTCGTTGAAAGCCACTCCCCTATCGACAACACAATAACTCATACTACAACCCAAGGGTAGACAGTGCACTAAAACTGACCACACATAATCAACACACCTCAAAAGGTAACACATCCCTATGGATGTCCAATACTGAATCCCAATATGTGCACTACCCAAGAAAACTCAAAGGGTGAACTAAAGTTACAACAACCCTTTCACAATTACCACTCTGGAAGACTTAGATTTTCACATTAACAAATACTTTCCCCCCAGTACACAGTTACAAAACACTTGCTTTTATAAATACAACTTCAAGCAATTAACAAATGCTATCATTTGGATTTCCTAAATCCAAATAAATCAAAATCGCATATTTAAAATAAACCTTTTAAACATAATTCCATTCAATAAATCCATAGTGATTAAAAAAAAAGTTCAGTTTCCAAATCCACAAATATAGATAAAAACAAATCTCAATCTTACTAATAAAATCACTTCATTATAAAATAACAACTGGTGCTTGCATGCACTTAACCATTTAATATTCCTTTAAAAATCATTTACTGACTTCTAATAAAACAATTCAAATAACTATATTTAAATATATATATATATATATATATATATATAATTATATATATATATATATATAATTATATATAATTATATATATACATATTAATATATTATTTAATTATAAAATTAATTATAATTTTCCTAAATTTCATTTTAAAATAAATACAATGCAATTTCCAAAATAAAATAAATAAATACATATATATATATATACACATAAAACATAAAATACATATTACAATAATATGTATATTATATTATATGTATAATATATGTATACATAAATATATAATATATATATATATATATATATATATATATATATTAAATTAAACAAAGAAAGCCAGCGTACGCATTGTACAGACTGCACAACAGAGAAGACTATGGGAGATGCTGACTGTGTCAACGCCTTCCCCACATATGTGTGGAGGGCACTGCCATAGCAGGCCGTGCCCACCTACAACACATAGGTGGCGATGGGAATTCATTCCCAGCACCCCCTCCATATCTATGATTTTATATATAAATTCAACAATGAATTTAATTCGTCGTATGACGATTTTGCATAATTTCGCTTGAACACAAAATTTCCTCAGGGAATTTTCAATACTAAGTTAAATACAATAATTTATATAAAATATATATATGTATATGTACATATATATTACAATATATATGTATATATATATTTATATAAAATTAATCCATTCACTAGTTCAAGTTGAGCAAATAAATTTCACAAAAGAAGTTTTCTACAGGAAAGCTCAGAGATTTCATTTTCCCAGATAATTAAAAGAAATAGGAAACCAAACAGAATAATGATTTTCTACAGATATCTATAATTCCTTTTGTATCAATCTATTTTGAATGAACAAATTACACAGAGGATTTTTAATTATTTTCTACAGAGGTTCCCCTTTCAGGAAATCTTTTAAAAATGAAAGAAACAAGAACTTATACAGTATTGAAAATATTTTCCTATCCTTTTCCAAATTGCATTACAGTAATATAAATAACTTTTCAATTCAAAATTCACAAAAATAGTAAAGGAACCTGTTCTAGAAGAACTGTTGCCTCAAGAAACGTTGTCGAGCTTCTCTGTAGCTTCAATTTTCCAATGTAGCCAAAGCTTCCTCCAGTGCAATTGCCTCTTTCCCAAAAACACAACAATACACAACCAAGAATTCTACAACAAGTTTCTAAAACAAAATCCTCAGAGAGATCCACAATTTCTTCACCAATTTTCAACCAAAAAGAAACCCTTCTCGTAAAATAACTTTCTTCCCTTTTTTCCAATATTTTTCCTCCGAGAATCAATTTACAACAATAAGATAACAAATTTCTAACTCACAGTTATCCCAACAAAATATCTTTTCCCTCAACAACCCCAAATATTTTCCAACCTCATGCATTTAAAATAAAATCAAACAATTAATATATTACAACAAATTTAAATAATCTTATTTATTTTAATTCCCATTTAATTTAATAATTAAAATTACTATATAATATAACTTAAATTAAATTAATTAATTTATAATAAAATCTCCATATTCATTAAATACTTAATCACAACATATAATTTAATCCTTACAATTTAAACTTGCACGATAAATAAAATACCAAGACCAACATGGATAAGGAACATGACCAACATACTAACTGACGACACACTATGCTAGGGTAAAGGTTTGACAAGGTTAACTAGTTACTATCTCCCAATCATTACTGTTGAGTAGTGGACACGCTCAAACCTGTGAAACTAGGTGAAGTCATTGTCATGTACCTGCAAACCTACAACAAAAGCAAAAGTCGTACATGTATACAGATAATAATTCATACACACCATGAAGAGAGAATCGTAGAAATCACAAGGCACTCGCGAGCGAGTGATGCAATACCGTTCTCTTCACCAATACAATGTCACATCAACTGACGAGATAAAATATCAATTAAACTACAATGAGCATATATAGCAATGTCATCTCAACTAAGCATCTATGCAAACATAAAGTATGTCAAACATAATCACCATGCATATAATGTATCATCACATCAATATAGTCTATCATCGCTCCACTATCAGCGATAGAATAACAATCACATAAAATAAGGTCTATCAAAGAATCAAAACTGTTAGAGAAAACATAGCAAATCGGAGGGGTGTTACAGGAGTGAATAAGGGACTCCACATTTATTCCCGTATGAAGTCTTTATATATATATATATATAAATAAAATAAAATGGTTTCCTTAATGTTATCATAATAAAGAATCTACTTTTTCCTTGGTGGGGGTAAAAGTACCAATTTAAATAAAGATAAATTAAATTAGACATTTAGTAACATTGCTTTTAGAAAAGAAAGGCATCTTTTGGTATTTTAAATGGGATCTTTATCTTTTTCTTAAAAGAAAGTAAATGGAATATATATATATATATATATATATATATATATAAAAGTGTATTTATATAAATATTTTTATATATGGTAAAGATGAACAATTAAATATATATAAATATGTAAGAATTAGATATAAATAATAATAATAATAAATAGTGATAATATTATTAATCGAAATAGTAATTCTATGGAATAGTTGAAATTGAAATTATGTTAATCAAACAATTAGGATAGCAAGAGTGTCAACTATGGTAAATCCATAGGAGCTAGAAATAGAATTTTAAATTAATAAGTAATCTTGAATTATGTTATTATGAAAGAAAGGTATTTTAATTGTGAGGTTGTAGATATGTTGATAAATCCTATACTTTGAGTTGCAATCGATTATATTAGGGTTGTTAGCTAAAGTATGTTAATTAGATTGAAGGGAGGAAAAGATATTGATTCGTTTTAGGAAGGAATTCTTAGAATTGATAAAGGTAATGTGTGTTTTAAAACAATGCTTATCATACATTTACATATTCTGTTTTCGCTTTTACACGTGAAACTGTGGTAATTGTCTTATTCCAGAATTGTTTGTTAAATGAGAACGAGGTTTGTGAGATAGCCTAGTGTTCCTCTTAGATGTAGTTTTAGAGTGATTTTTGTGTCGTGTTTAATGTTTGATGTTGATATTGATGTCTTTGACTATGTGGATGAGTAATGGTTTTATTGGTTGTTGTTCAAATGAAAGTGTTGTTTTATCTTGCTAACAAACAGTTTCCTTTGATGGATATAATAACCTTGATGGTCCATCATGTGTATATTAAGAGAGGATAAGGATTTAGTCTTGAATTTGATTAATTGAAAGTTCTTATGATTTATCATTGTGAGTTAAAATGTCTTTGTAGTGAACAAATGAATAAAATGTAAATCGATTGTCTATTAGCCTTCATGGTTATGAATGTTTTCATATATATTTAAAGGTGAATTTTGATGATTATCATGATTGATTGGGTTGATTTTCAATTGAGATTGTGTATCGTTGATTGATGTCATTGTCATAATTGTTGTCTTTGTTAAGGGTGATTAGTTGCCATACTACAAAGGTATCTTGAGAGGAGAGATAGACGTCTCCCTTGGATGGCCAGTTGAATTTGTGTCAAAATTGATTATGTTTGCTTGAATCTGGAGATCTCTTTATGATGACGCCACTTTTATTCTACTCCTTTTGATTTATGATTATGATACTTATATAGTCATTTTGTGGCCCCATGATGTGAATCTTCCTTTTGAATTTTGATTGAGGATATTTTATGCAGTGACCTTCTTGGAGTCATATTTCATGTTGGTTTGGAATTTGATATGCTTGAATTACCCTCAAGGGGGAGTTTGTGGATTTTTTGATATATTGGACTTCCAGAGGCAATGGAGAAAACTTGTACTATATTGATTTTCCATGGTTGGACCTTTGTGATTCATTGATCCTATTTTTGATTTTGAGTTTTGTGGGTGGTACCCCCCCTTGTTCTTGTTTCAGTGATATGGAATGAGTTTGCGAGATGGTTCTTGCCTCACATGTTGTGAGTTATGTACACTTTAATTTTTATGTGAGCTGAGGTACACCCCTTGTTTGTATTTAGTTTTGGTCTCGTAGGGAGAGTGGCTCTTCATGGGGGTCGACGCACAAAGGGGCTGTTAGGGTAACCCATGGAATATTTTCTTAAACAAGTGATAATGTAATTAATCAACTAGTAGGTTGGGTAGATAAACACTAAACAAGATAAATTATGAGCCTCACCCATACCGTTAGTGCTTTCACAGGCTAAGGATGGGATGAGAAGACCTGGTTGGTAAGATCACTACCTTGTCCCCACGAAAGGTAAGTGGTCTCGCATGAGTCACCCTATGGAGCAGTCGCCTTGAGATAGGTAGCCTAGATAACCATTGATGGAGGCAGTACCTTGTGATAGGTTGCCTGGCTAATCCATGTAAGGCCATGCGATGACACTCTCCTACAATACCCATTTATTTTCTCTTGTTTGGTTGCCTCTAGGAGTGTTGTTTGAATTGTTGATGTTGTTGAGGCAAATGGATTCTTGGTGTTTGTTGTTGAAGCCTCCAAGTTCTATCTTTTAGTGCTGCACACATGCCTCATGGCAACTTGATTGATGTTAATGAAAGGAGCCCTTGATATTTATTGTTGGTTGATATTGCAATATCATTTGAAGGCTTTGGATCCTATTGTTGTTGGAACCTCTTATGGTTACTTAATGTTGATCTATAATATTGTCATTTGGTTTTGTTGAATTTTTCATTATTTTGTTGTGGCTATGTGATGGCAATGTTATAGGTTGTTATCTTATGTCGTTGTTATCTTTGTTTTGGAGTTTGGGTTGTTTTTGGTTCATTTGACTGTTTTGGCTGATGAATGGTGATCTTTCTCATCGACTCCTAGCACAGGGGTTGGACTCTCAGGTCCACATGGTCGGGTGGAATGTGCTATGCACCCCATTGGGTCCCTAGCTAAGGATCGAGATATGCAAATTGTACCGCTTGCAGCATCTCTAGAATTGTACCCAAGTCAAAGCCAGTCTTGTTACTTTGTATTTCCCTTTCCAGTTTTATTATTCCATCTTATTGTATTGTTCCCATTCATGTTGGGGAACACTTCAATATTACTGCAACTCTTGTATGATGTAACTTTTATTATTGTTGTAACGAATGTAACCTTTGGCCTTAATTTATGATCTCTGATGGATGCTTGTTATTCATGAAGTGTATATAAATACTTGATACTTTTATGTGTTATCTTTTCACGGTATGCAATCCTTAATGGTGTTGTATCTATGGAAATATTTATAATTATGTTCATAGATGTGATAGATGGCTTTATATATATTATGTTGTGGATGTTTTACCGTTGATTAGTAATTCTCCATAATGGTTAAGTGGAATACTTGTAGTTAGTTAAACATCGTCTTGGTATGGGTTTACGCTAGTAACACTGTCATGTGTACCCCAGAGGATGTGGTATATGATGTATATGTTTCACCACAATGTATGTGATGGTTGTTCATGTCCATTCTTTGTTATATCTCACTTTCAAAATAAAAAATAAAAAATTATTGTGCTTTTATTGAAGTCTCTTGCTATCCTTTGGGGTTTGTGCGGCGGGGCGATATAGCACACAAACACATTATTAGAATATGAGTTAAGAATTAAAAAATTATTCACAATGATATTTTCATAGGGAGAGGAGGCAAGGCCTTCTAAAAAAAACCAACAAAATCGAAGTCACATCGAGCCATGCTATAATAGCAAGATAGAATGCATAAGCAGTCATATAATCATACATGGTTTCCCTCCCTTCCAATACACTGTAGAATATGAAAGATAACAACAATAAGCTTAAAAGAATCTTTTGATCATCAAAAACAACTAAAAGATTCTTAAAATCAGCCAAGGGCAGTCATGGATACATGTTATTTGGAGAGATGCTTCGATGACTTGCAGATTCTTGATTCATGATCATACAATTGCCATGTTATAGAAATAAGTTCATGCAAATATTTGACAATATACAATAATAGACATATGTAAAATTCCACTTTTTTACATGGTATGCTAAACTTTTATATCTCTCTTTAGAAGCCATTATGCACCTACATTGAGTTCCTGTCATGATTAACCAATTTCCACTTGTAAAGTAGCTCAAAAAAATATTTATTTTTCTTCGATAAGGCATCGTAGAAAAGAATATCCAATCCATAAAACCTACCTTTACCAAGGATAAAAATTGTTGCACCCCATATTTTTCCTTGTAAGGAAGATTTATGTCTACTCGCTGCAAGGAACATCCTAGCATTTCTAGTAGTGATATGTCTGTAACCAGATCATGATCATTTGCATTCAAGAAAGTGACTTCAATGATAATTTATAAAACATCTGATTGCATATTGAAGAACACCATTTTCCTTTTAAATGCAACAAAAAATTTGAGCAAACAAATATCATATAGAAAAATATGGGCTCTAATACGATCAGAATCATCGAGTTTGTCTCCATGTGTCATGACAACTATAGGTTTATCATCTGCAGTGTAATATCCACTCAAGTTAAGAAAGCAATCAACAACAAAAAATTCAATGCAAGGTCATTAACTGATAGAAATAACATCATATCATTATCCATAGACAAGAAATTTGAAGCAACCATGTAGTCTGTATATGTAAGAAAATTTATCATTTTTTTTTAGTATGTAAGAAAATTTATCATTTTGTGTGTGAATATTCTGGAATCAACTGTATAGTGTTCAGGACAAATATAAAAACTACATGGTAGATTCCAAAAGACAAAAAACATCCATTCTTTTCTTGGCCTTTACAAACGAGAATTAGATTTGTGTTCAAAGAAGTAAAATTTGAAACAATGTATAAATTGAAAAAAGTCTTGTTTCCTTAAGGGGAATTCATAAGCCAATAGGCATGCTGGTTGAGCCAAGACCTAAAATGTCACTACCTCTACCTTGTCTTGGGAGCAAGCAAGATATCTATCAGTAATATTTTATGTTGTTGGTGAATCTGTTAGTGATATTGTATTGGAAACTTTTAAATATCATGATGTTCTCTCTTGTTTGCTAAAATAAATTAAATTTATTAAGTTTTGTACTTGTTAAATGCTGGTGATAATATGTTAAAGACTTACCTAACTGCTGAAAATAAGAAATTGTGGGTAAGGTGAGTTGCTTGGATTGGTTTCCCTTCATTGGGTGTCTAGTTCTTGACTGCATCAGACATTATGTTGAATACCATCAATAACACATACAGTATAGACAGGTTTTACAATCTTTTGAAGAAAATAAATTCATATATAAAAGCAAGAGTTATGTTTTTTAGTTGACTTCTCAGATAGAGATGCTAGCTCAAAAGTAGAGATTAACATTTATGAAAATACTTTTTACATTTGAATATAGAATTTGGGTATTTGAAGCTAACTCCTAAAATAGAAAAGCATGATATGATCCTTGAAATACTCCAAACAGGACTACGTGGCCTTCAACATCATCATCATTCAATAGACAAAAAATGCATAAGCATTAAAATATTTTCCATCAAAAAAATTCCAAAGTAAGAATAACATAACACATTCAAGAGTCGTGGTGAGTTAGGTTCTATGACCAAGAGTGGGGGTGTGGCCGAAAATCACTCTGGATTATAATGGCCCATGGATCCCGCTTATTATATGGAGTGATAGGGAGGACCAGGAGGGGCATCTGCTAGAGGTGTCTGGTTATGTCGGATTGTTGAAGGAGGTGAGTGAAGCATATCAGGGAGTGGCGGAAGCAACAGTGCGGGCTCTCCCAGCACCACAAGAGGAGGAGGTTTCAGAGGTGGAGGCAGGTGGTGAGGAATAGCACATGGTCAAATGGTTAACTTCGTAGGCATTTTGGTCGTTCGAGCCTTTTGTAATTTCATTTAAGTTTGTTTGGTTTAAACTACATTGTATTTCAAGGCCCCCTTAGTGCATATTTAACTAATTGAAAAAAAAAAATTCAAGAGTTTCCATAACAATTATGTCAGCAGAAATAACACAAAGCAGTTCATAATAATGATCATATTCTGCAAAAAGTGAATGCCATAATCTAATGCTGAATAAAAGTTGGTTGTGTTAAATTTCCATATGCAAGAAATGAAAAATCAGAGAATGATGCTAAGACCTAATTTAGGATTTGAACCTAAGACCTACCCAGACTGATCATCAATAGAATTATATAGGTACCTATAAATTTGCAGGTGTTTTATTAAGGAGTTCTTTGTTTTATATTATGACTCTGTTAAACTGATCATACATATATTAACCAATAAGTGAAACAATGTTGTGCTGCAAGACCAACATAATCTTAACTTCCAATAATATTGTCTGTAAAGAAAGCATGAAAAGTAAGAACTTAAAATGGCTTAGCCAATAGACATCTTGAAAAATAAGAGGAGCAAAAGGAGGTCAACCCATTTCTAAACCTCTTCAAACAAGATCATTCAATTCAATCCTCAAAAAACTTATGACCAAAATTTTCAAAACAAAATATTGACACTGAAAGATATTGTGAAGTCAGAGAACAAATGCCCTACCATGATGCAAAGGATTCATGTTGCCACCCAAGAACCATTTACATGCCACAGTCGAGAAGAAAACATATAAGCAAGCGAAACAAAACTGCCACAACCTCCATTGGGCACCTCACAATACTGTCACTAAAGAAGCCACCACACAATGCCATGTCGAGAACTGTAAAAGAATCAAATGAAAATCATCCTAATAAGTTCAGCTCTCACATGGCACCTGCCATTACCATCAATACTAAAAAATTGGATAGGGATGCCACCAAGCGATCAACTAATGATAATCATACCAAAACAAGCTGAGGCTTGGACACTGTAAGTTGACAATGGGCCCACCAATACTGCCACATTGTCATGGCTTTTCTTTCCACACATTAAACTCCAAACCTAGCTAATCAACAATTTGGGTACTAATCATGGTTGAGAAAGGCATTCGGTTCCTTGCATTAGCTAACAAGTGCCCAGGTTCAATCCCTTCCCAGATAATAGTGAACAAAAAAAATATCTTCAAAGACCTAGCACAATATTTTCAACCTACAGATAATGCTGGTCTTGTGATAAATAATAAACTTGAGGACACATTTCTAAACATTTGTTATAATTTATAGATTAAAATATGAAAGTATATTCATTCTATTTTTTAATTTATGTTAGAAGGCTTGACTCAATTTTCAGAGGCTTATTAGGAAATGCAGCTTTGCACATCATCTTAGACAATAAAAGAAATTTACCAAATAGTGTTTACTAGTTGGAACTTATGTGCTTATGTTACTTAGGTTCTGTCAATCCATCTTGCAAATTTTTGGGTTCACTAATTTCATATCCACCGTAGTTTCCTGCCTGTACATTAGTTGAAAATTCAAACAGAGTAAAATCATTTATCATTTTAAAGGTTGTTCATTGCTCACTGGCCTAAGTGTAGTTGGTGACTTTTAGCTTAGAAAAACTTATTTGGAAATTTTACATAAAGCATGTAGTACATAATTGTCGATTTTATCTTGTTGCATCCTCCCTTCAATTCTATGTACTGTTTGGGCTTAATCAATTTTCTCATTTTATAGATTTTTTAGGGAAAAATAGCAGGCATATTGCTCTGTCAATAGCCTATCACTTTTTATGAATAAAAAATGTACATAGCAACTAATTGGGCAGACCACCTTTTGTTCTCTGTTTTAAATTTTTTGGAAACCCTAGAGATTATAAGGCAGATCTGTCTCATTTACAAAAAAAGCATTGAATAAAAAGAAATTCTCAATTTTTCTTTCAATTATAACAAATCTTGTTCTAAATTATGATGAATAGAGGTGAAGAAAGATACATCATTGGTACCATTCTTATCCAAGAAAAAAGGGACCAAAGCCCCTGTGCATGTAAGGTTCTAGGACAAAAATGGTATAAAGGTTTTAAAAAATGCAAGCTAGTCCATCCCTCCATGCAACAACTTAAATAAATACTGGTTAGTAACAGAACAAATCTCACATACAATCTACTCATGAGCTCTTACAGATTATAATGATTCATTTACTACCCTATCAAGAAGTTTCGATAATGTCTTATAAGCATCCATGATGTATCAAAATTTCTCCACTTTTGCCTACAAGCTTGGGGAATTTTAGAGCAATGATAATGTACAAAAATGGTATCCATCATTTTGTTCTTAATCCTAAGGTAGAGATAGGGTAGTGGCTTGAGTAGGCTATACCATAGGAAATATATCCTATTTAGGCTTCATAACGTGATAACCATACCAAAAAAGTTTTTTAATTAACTAATCATACTTTCCATGAACTAAAGTCTAAGGTCTGTTTGGTAGCTTTTGTTTCCTATTGAAAAACAAAACAAAGACCTGTAAATTATAACTTTTTTGTGTAATAACCACCTGACATCGCTTTCAAATAGAAATTTGCAATCTTCTTTTGTAATCAATTCAGCCATATGAAATAAGCCCTTAAAAATGTTGTTGAAATTCCATAGTATATCATCAACTGCTTTCTTGGGCCATGCCATCGCTCCCTTTGACAGTGTTTAGAAAGTTTTATGAACTTCATAAATTGATTCAAATGTCTTATTCAATAATTTCTTTTTCTTCATTGTGGACAATGAATTTGAAGAAAATATATAACCTTACCTCTTCTAGTTCTTTGGTGATTTTCTCTAGGTTTTATGGTTCCACGACCAAAAAGCACACAATAAGTGAAAAATCCAAAGCTCAAAGTGGTGAGTATTTGGAAATGGCAGAGACCAAGGCTAATACATGCATATTTATAGGAAACATTGACGGTAAACCAATATGCAACAAGCAGGCCTATCAAAACCAAGTACCCCTGCGTGAAAATAATGAGCACATTTCGCATACACACAACGAGCACCCCCACTACAAAGAAATTAAATAGGACTATCCCAAAAGTGATACAGTCAATAAGAACTACAGAGTAAGAAGCTTCGATTACCATTTCCAAGATTGAAGCAGATATATGAATCTCTAGATGTTGAATATTCAGGCCAAAAAAATAGAGACAAATGTTAGCCCCAATATAAGCAGATACATGAATCTGTAGTTGATGAATAGTCAGGGCAAAATCAAACTGTGTGTTAACAGAAACAACAAAATCCTTACCTTGTCTGGAGAATCACTCGAGATCATGCACAAATTGCCTCCTGCTGTCAACGTGGAGGTAGGTGATAAAAAAATAGAACATAACCCAACTCCTATTTGTATGCCAACGCAAAGACGAATATTTTTTATCCAGATTCTACAAGCAAATGGAACTACGAAACCCCACCAATGTTGAAAATAGAAAAATTCTTATCTCCTCTTGCTATCAATGGTGGCCATAAGCAATCTCGCTACAACACAAAACCTAAGCAAAGTAGAAAGTTTTCTAAACGTAGCAAGACCATGAAGCATGCGGTGCGTATACAAACATGCACCAGAAGTTGTAGAAACACCCGTTACCAAACACTGTTTTTACCCGTCGCCAGCCATGTTTCCTCGACAAACATTGTCGATGTCACAAACTCCAGCATGAGACAAATTCCCGGCCTAAAGCTCACGCTATATAGAGCCTATCGGCTAAACAAGTAGTAAAGTTAGTCAAAAGTTAATGATTATTAAAAAAAAATTACTCATCATTTCCCTATTTAAGCTAGTAAAATTCAATATTTAATTAAAGTAATAATATATTGATGGGCGTTAAATTATTCATTATTTCATCAACAATTTTGGTAAAATGTTATTTATTATTAACTATGACTTTATATAGATTTCTTAAAAAATAATATATTATATTTATATGTTAATGATTTCATTAATAAATTATAGAAAATATTAGCATGTGACTGTTCCTATAATTTGGAGGAAAAATTATAAATATAGTCATAACATTAAATAATAGGATTTACACTAATGATAATACTATTGATGAAAATGTTTCTAATACTAACGGTATTGACAATTGTGGATAATATTAAATAAAGCTATTTAGTATAACCAATATTAGATAATGACAAATAAAACATTAAACAAATAATAATACCAATATTAAGAAATGGTCAACGATAATAGGACCATGAGATGTAATTATCAATATCAAAGGTAAATTTTAGTAAATAAAATGTTAATTTTAGACACTAAGATTAATATGATAAGTACACTAAGTTTAATCTGATAATTATTGAGAATAATGTAATGATAAGATTTCTAGAGATCATAATTAAATGTTGATATTACATAGATATTAATTTTGTTATGTCAGTTGTAAGTATATTTGGGTAATTAGTCGCTAGGTATCTTGTAAGGAGAATATTGAGGTTTCCCTTGGATACTCTATCGGCTAATTTATTGCTGGTTATTGAGGATTGGTCTTGTATTGAATCGTTATGTTAGTTTAAACTTGATCTCATTATGATATTGCCACTTTTATTCTTCACTTGTCGTTTAGTGATTATGAAACTTATATATTCATTTTGTGGTCCATGATGTGTGCCTTCCTTTTGTGATTAATTCTGATTGAGGAGAGTTTATGCAATGACCTTCTTATAGTCATATTTTGAGATGGGTGGGAACCCAAAGTGTTTGAGTTACCCTCAATTGGAGTTTGTGGATATTTGGTGTTTTAGGCTTCCATAGGCAATGGAGAACTTGATTTATATTGATTTTCCATGATTGGACCTTTTTGACTCATTGATCTTATTTCTGATTTTGAGTTCTTGTGGGTGATACCTTGTACCATGAAGTTGACTCTTGGTGTGGCTTTTGGGAGAGAAGGTTCATGCCTCACATATGTACTTGTTTCTCATGATTTTAGTGCATCAGTTGATTTATGTAATTTATGGGGTGGCTAGTAACTCCTTTGATCTTGTTTTCAGTAATATGGAATGGGTTTGCGAAATGGTTCTTGCCTTGCATGTTGTGTGATATGTACTCCTTGATTTTTATGTGAGATGAGGTACACCCCTTGCGTGTTTTGGTTTGGTACCGTAGGGAGTGGCTCTTCATGGGGGTCTGGCGCACAAAGGGGTTGTTAGGGTAACCCATGGAAGATTTTCCTAAACAAGTGATAATATAATTAATGAACTAGTAGGTTTGGGTAGAAAAACACTAAACAAGATTAATTATGAGCCTCACCCATACTGTTAGTGCTTTCATAGGCGAAGGATGGGATGAGAAGACCTGGTTGGTAAGATCACTGCCTTGTCCTCACAAAAGCTAAGTGGTCCCACATGAGTCACCCTATGGAGTGGTTTCCTTGAGATAGGCAACCTAGATAACCATAGATGGAGGTGGTACCTTGTGACAGGTTTCCTGGCTAATCCATGTAAGGTCATGCGATGACACTCTCCTACAGTACCCATTTATTTTTCCTTGTTTGTTTGCCTTTGGGAGTGTTGTTTGGATTGTTGATGTTGTTGAGGCAATTGGTTCTTGGTGATTTTTGTTGAAGCCTCCAAGTTCTATCTTTTAATGTTGCATACATTCCCCATGACAACCTAATAATGTTAATGAAAGGTGCCCTTGATATTTATTATTGATTGATATTGTGATTTCATTTGAAGGCTTTGGATCCTATTATTGTTGGCACCTCTTATGGTTATTTAGTGTTGAGCTATAATCTTGACATTTGGTTATATTGTACTTTTCATTATTTTTTTGTGGCTATGTGAAGGCAATGTTATGGTTTGTTACCTTATGGTGATGTTATCCTTGATGTGGAGTCTGGTTTGCTATTGGTTCATTTGATTGTTTTGGTTGAGGTATGGGGGTCTTCCTTGTCAACTCCTAGCATGGGGGATGGTCCTTCGGGTCCACATGGTCAAGTGGAACATGTTATGCACCCCATTGGGTCTTCAATCTGAGTTCGTGTCGATGTTGTTGATCCAGGACTCTATCTCAGTTCTATTGTACCATGTTCAATTATGTAACATTCTTGTTTTTTATGTAGCTTTTCCTCTACACGTCAAGATGCATATGTACTCCTGAAGTAATGTACTCCTGAAGTGATGTAATGTACTCCTGAAACGGTTGTAATGTATTATTTTACCTTTGTAAACCTTATGTGGTAGTCGTTATCCGATGTGTTGTATCTATGGAAATATACTCCACAATTGTCATATTGACCTATTAATAAAATGTTATATGTATCTTTTTCACCTCTTTTGATCATAGATGGTTGTATGTTATCTTTTCTTGACTCATTCATTATCATTATGGTTTTAGTTTAGGATTCTATGATGTTGTCTCATGTACCCCAGAGGATGTAATGGTCTTTGTAATTGTTTAATTGTTTTATATGTAATATATGTTCATCTTATGTATTGTTCCACTTTCAAAAAAAAAAATGTAGTAATTTGTTGTTCTGTTGTCCTTTGGGGTTTGCACGACGGGGTGTCACAATAGGGATAGTGCAGATCTGATTGAAGGCAGTCATCATACATCCATAAAGTCAAGGTTGGTGCTCCTAGTAGGTTAGGTGCCTACATCCATCATATATCAATTGGAGTCAACTTGATTGTATTGTTTCATTTTAAGAAGTTGATTTTGAATAAAAGTTTAAGAAATAAAAAAAATTGTATTGTGGGACTAATTATGCATTTTGGAGTATTAAGATGGAAGCTTATTTGAAAGCCCTTGGGTTTGATGTGTGGAAATCTATTGTTTATGGGTATACACCTCCATCAACCCCTCCAATGGATCAAGCCAGAAAGAAGAAAAGTGAAAATAATGCCAAAGCTAAGCATGCTCTTCTTTGTAGCTTAATAGATTTTGAATTTACAAAGGTCATGTGTTGCAAATCAACAAAATATATATGGTTCAAACTACAAAACATTTATGAAGGAGATACCAAAATAAAGAAGGCTAAGTTGCAAACTCATTGAAGGAAGTTTAAGACTCTCAAAATGAATGAAGATGAAGACATAGCATCATATTTTCTTCATGTTGATGAACTTGTGAACATTATGAGAGAACTTGGTGAAGAGGTTGTTGATGCTTTTATTGTTGATAAAATACTAAAATCTCTATCCACAAAATTTGAGGCCAAGGTAGCAGCATTGGAAGAATTGGCAAGCCTAGATCAGCTAACAAAAGATGAACTACATGGGATTCTTGCTTCCTATGAAATGAGGATTGAAGGGAGAGAACCACAAAAGGAAGTTCCATTCAAAGCATCCAAAAAGGGAAAAACCAAACATGAAGAACCAAGTGACAAATCAAGTGATGAAGCAGAAGCCTACTTCATGGGAAAGCTCAAGAAAGGAAAAGGAAAGTACAAAGGGAAATATCCTTTTAAATGTTTCAATTGTGGAGAAGTTGGACATTATGCTTCAAAATTTCCTCAAGATGATAGCGACTCAAGTGAAGATGAAAAATAAATCTACGCAGAAAAAGGGGAAAGAGGATTCGATATCAAAGAAGAATCCTCAAAACAAAAATAAAGGGTTTTATAAAGAATATTAACCGGAAGATTTCATGATGATTCGAAACAATGATCGTCGAAATTCGTCATGAGGAAATGGAACCTAAAACAACATAGAAAAAGAAAAGAGAAATTACAATGAAAGAAAGAGGAAACGGAGGATCTTGAAGAACAATGCTCATCGAGGCACAATCAAGAAAGATTAACCTAAATCAAAGAAGACCGACAAAACCGGAAGATCGCTCCGGACAAAGGGATCTTAAGAAAAAGTTAGAAAGAAGTGAAGGTGAAATTAAGAAGAAGCTTAATACAAAAGAGATGGAATGTGACAAGTTGGAGAAAGAAATTGATATGCTAAAGATGGATTAAAAAAGGAAAAGGAGCAGCACACAAAGTTTGATGAAAGCTCCACCAAGTTAAATGAGCTCATGAATGCTCAAAAACATGTTCTTGATAAAATTGAGGGTGGTTTTGAAAGACAATCCAAGAAGGTCAAAATTTCCAAAGAAGAGACCAAGACCTTCTCAAAGCAAACCAAAGGAGATTGGAAAAGTGCTCATCCTAAAAGAAAACTTAATACTAGGAACTTCTATGCTTTTAATGTTTATTGCTTTCTATGTAACAAGTTTGGCCACAAGGCCTTAAGTTGTAAAAATAAAGTAAAAAATATCCCTAGTTTCACTAGGAAAAACTATAACCCTTTCACACCATTAATGGACTTTAGTAGTGTATGCCACAACTATAATAACTTTGGACACAAGGAACAAGTTTTTAGGACAATCTTTTATGATCCTTCAAAGCAAAACGAGAAAGAAGACAATTCCATTAAAAGGAAAGAAATGACATCCAAAGTGTGGAAGAAGAAGGATAAATCCATGTTCATTCAAATAGCCTTACATGTAGAAAATAGAAAGGATAGATGGTACATTGACAGTGGGTGCTCAAAGTACATGACAAGTGAAAAAAGAAAGTTCATCTCCCTTGAACCATTTGATGAAGGAACGGTAAGATTTGGTGATAACTCAAGAAAAGAAATAAAAGGAAAAGGAACTCTCAGCCTAGATAATGGTAGAAAAAAAACTAAAGATGTCTCATATGTTAAAGGCTTAAAATAAAATCTACTAAGTGTAATCCAACTTTGTGATCAAGGGCATAGTGTCACCTTTCTTTCTAAAACATGTGAAATCAAGAAATATGGAAAACTAATTGCACAAGTTGATAGGAAAGACAATTTGTATGTTCTAAAGGAAATAAATTGTGAGAGTTGCAACTTGGTACAAGAGGATGAGAGTTGGTTATGGCACAAAAGACTAGGCCACCTCAACTTTGATAATATTGTCAAAGTTAGTAGATCAAATGCGGTGAGAGACATGCCAAGAATAGAAAAACATTCTAACATCATTTGTAAGGAATGCCAACTTGGAAAGCAAAGAAGATCAAGTTTCAAGCCTAAGGAATGCTCTTCATCAACACCATTGGAACTCATACACACCAATCTTTGTGGACCAACCAAAACCAAGAGTATGAATAGGGAGAGATACTTCATGCTGCTAATTGATGATTACTCAAGAATGACTTGGGTTACATTCTTAAAAGAAAAATCTGAAGCCTTTGATAAATTTAAAGCTTTTAAAGAGTTGGTTGAAAATGAAGCAAACACCAAGATAAAGTGCCTTAGATCAAACCAAGGAGGAGAGTTTACATCAAATGAATTTGAGAATTTCTGCATAAAACATGGGATAAAAAGACAATTTTCTACAGCTAGAACCCCTCAACAAAATGGGGTTGTAGAAAGAAAGAATAGAACAATCCAAGAAATGGAAAGAGCAATGCTCAATGAGTCAAAAATATCATATTCTTTTTGGAAGGAAGAAATTCACACAGCAGTCTACATCTTAAATCATGCACAAATTAGAGTGAACAATGACAAGACACCCTATGAACTATGGAAAGGCACTTCAAGATCTTTGGAAGCACTTGCTAAATTAGAAGAGATGAAGGAGACTTGGGAAAATTTGATGCAAGAGCATATGAGGGAATCTTCCTTGGTTACTCATCAAGGAGTAAGGCATACATATGCTACAACAAAAGAAGTCACAAAATAGTTGAAAGTGCAAACGTAAGAGTTGATGAAGGAAAACAATTTAAAGAAATTGCACAAAGCTATCTTGATGTACAAAATGTGAGTAATGAAGATGAAGAAGATGAGAACTCCAAAGAAGATGAAAAAGATGAGGAGACAAAAGAAGAATCTCCACAAAAGACTCCTATGAAGACACCAAAAACACCTTCCATGTTTGTGCAAAAGAATCGTCTTGAAGAATTGATTCTTCAAGATAGATGTAGATCTACAAGGAAAATGGTAAATTATAATGAAGATTGTCACATGGCACTACTATCCAAGATTGAGCCTAAAAATTTCAAAGAAGAAAGCCAAGACAAATGTTGGATTGATGCAATGAATGAAGAGTTGGATCAAATAGAGAAGAATGATACTTGGGAACTTGTCCCAAGACCAAAGGACAAGAACATAATTGGAACCAAATGGGTCTTTAGGAACAAGCTAAATGAAGATAGTGAAGTCACAAGGAACAAAGCAAGGTTAGTGTGCAAAGGCTATGCTCAAGTTGAAGGAGTGGACTTTGAAGAAACATTTGCACTGGTTGCCAAGATA
>VDFB02000002.1:154777616-154833768 GCA_007258455.2 Sequoia sempervirens | reverse complement strand
CCACCTATCATTTATGGACTTGCGACATTGGAAAATTGGTGCACCCCAATGTGTTTGTGGAGGTGGACCTGATTCTTGAATTGGCTAGGTGCTATGATCCAAATGACAGGACAATCAAAAGTTTTCCAAATTTTCTTCCTATGTTGGAAAATTCAAGGAGTCGAATAGTGGAAATTTTTAACTTGAATCCATTAAGTTTCGTGCACTATATAATGAATATGAGCAAAATAGATTTGGATATAGAAAGAATATTGTGCCAAGGCATAGGAGACATGACCTAAAGAAGAATGGTGTACTTTTCATTCCTCTAGAATTAGAACCATTTGATTGTGATGATTTTGAGGACTATTTCAAAAATACAGACTATGCATTATGTCAGGTCCTGCACAAGAATTTTGACATAAAAATGGATGTTGCGTTGATGGTTTTAGCAATTGATATTCAAAATAAGTATCAAAACAGGGTTTGGGATTATGCTTCCTATATTGTTGAACACTTGCATAAGGATTTGATTAAGTTGAAAGATGCAAACCCTCCATTGTCATGCAGACACTATTCTTTGTTGATGCATATGTTGTTGTGGAAAGGCAGAAAGGTATTTAGAAAATTCACGAAATTGAGAGAAAGGGATAACATGGATAATGAGTTGCTTATGCAAATGTGGACCCATATCTAGTATGTGCACTGTCCTGAATCTAAGTATGCTATATTTTGCAATGTTTTCCAGTTTTTAGTGCTGGAGCAATTGGGCCTAAAGCCCATTTACACAATATCAAAAGGTTTGAAAGAAATATTGAGGCCTCTGGAGTATGAGGAGGGCATTGCACAAAAATTCAATTGGGGGAATTGGTACCTCCATTCTGACTATACTGCAATCAGAATTTATGGATCCCCGATGCCACCCCACAAGCTACCAATATATATGTTAGACTGACAAGCCTTCATGGATATAATGTGGTATCTTGATGCCATGGATAAGGAACATTTTATTAAATCAAGGCATCCCTGGTAAACCCTAACTGTGGTTTTTCCTATTTCACTTGTAGTTCAAAGGAACGCATTGAGAAGTTTGACTCTCTATTAAACAATCTTAGAATGAAACAAGATATTATAAGGTTTTGTGACCCTGAAGGGGTTATTACTACTAAGAGAAGAGCTAGAGGATTATCAAAGAGACATCATCAATTCCTCTATCAAGAGGATGTGATCATAAACCTTTCTTTTGGTGAGGAAGTTGCAAAAACAAAAAGTACATGGAAGAAAATTTGTGCAATTGAGGATAAGATGCTAAAAGAAAATCCTTTCTATGTTAGTCCTTACTCTGAGGTACAAGACAAATTTGTGCAAGAAAAATTGATGCTTGGAGATTTTAAAGAAAAAAATTTCTTTGAAAAGGTTAAGCAAGCTGAAATAAGGGCCAAGGTGGCCAGAAAAAATCATGATGCACAAATAAGGAGCCATACAGCTCAATATTCTGCTCAAGGCATTATAGTGCAAGCTAAGGAGACAGGAA
This sequence comes from Sequoia sempervirens, assembly GCA_007258455.2. NCBI lineage: Eukaryota > Viridiplantae > Streptophyta > Pinopsida > Cupressales > Cupressaceae > Sequoia > Sequoia sempervirens. Next base: position 154,832,255 of record VDFB02000002.1, on the reverse strand, counting down.
AATAGCCTACAATCACCCCATTGGTGACTTATTCTAAAACAAAGCAAGGAGGTGAAGGATATGCACCTGAGGGATCTGCAGATTACATCCCAGTGGAGGAGGAAGTAGATCATAGATTCCCATCTCCTATTAAAGAATATGCTTTGAATATTGATGTTCCTCCCAATAGAATTGTAAAATGGGAGTATAATGAAGTTGAGGATGACGATGTCAGGATAAAGGCTTGTGACGATTCCATGTGTGATGATGCTTTTGTTCAAACAAAATAATTCACAAAAAAATTTATCCATGTGAAAGGATCTGCTATAAAAAGGAGAATAGAAGAGGGAAAAGGAAAGGTTGTGTTTTCCCTCAGTATTATTTGGCATTAATGTCAAAACACCAAAGTTGAGGTATCAGGTTGTGCACATGGTGATCTTTTGGTTTAGTTCTTCTTGCATGAGTTTATATATCCATATTGATCTATCTTGGCATCATCACTTGTATATGGCATATTTTAGTGATTGGTATGTTTCTCAGCTTGGCATATGGTCAATTTTTTAGTCTGAGATTATAAAATCTATCTGCATATTAATATCCTGATATATATTTTTTTTAAATGCTTCATGATAATATTGGCTAGCGCAAACATAAGTTCTATATCTAAGGTTTGTTCAAAAGGCATTGACACATTGTATTTTTATAATGCACATATTGCTCTCCAAATAGAATTTGGAATTATTGTGAGGAAATCTTTGAAAGGATGGAAATTTTTGTTTTTTTTCTCAAAGACAATTGGAAAAAGGTGGTAATGATAATGTTTTATAAAGTAAAAGTTAAAAGAATCTTTGCATTGTCAGTGGTAATTATTTTTTGTTGAGTGGGAATTATTTTCCATCATAATTCTTGGATGTGAAGCATCATTATGTTGGATCTGAAAGTTACTATGAAGTTTAGATGGGCATCGGGTTTGTTTCATTTTATCTGTTAGGGTTTCTTACCCTAATCATGGCATCAGTCATAAGCGAAGCTAGTTTCAGAGTTTGGTTGCATAGTTGTTGAAAGAACAAAAAATAACAGCGAAGAGCAGGGCAGTGAAGGTTTTTTTGTGCTGACTCTAGGTGTACTCTTTCCATGTTTTTGTTTTACTCTTCTTTGTTTCTTTTAAAACAATGGGTTTTAGATTTTTTTTTGGTGATCATTGTATCGATTAATAGTAATCAAGTTTGTTGTTGATCTAGGCACTTTATTATCCCTGAGGTTACGATTGTTAATGATGAAATTTTTTGTTTTGGGAAATCTGTTCAAAGTCTTAATGTTGGGTTTTGAAGTTATTTATGGTTACTGTAACCCCACGAGTCTCCTAGAAATTTTATTTTGAAGAAGAGTTGTAAACAAGTGTTTGTTTACCCCTTAAGTTTGATCTGTATATACTTTGTTAAAAAAAAAACCAATTTGGGTCTGTTGTTAAGAATAAGGGTGTTTGTTTTTAAAATATCAAATGTTTTCTTTTGATTAGAAAACCCTGTTATTATGTTCGTGGGTTTAGCTGTGTGTTTATCGTTTGTGGGTTTATTGTGTCTTGTCGGCCCTTTAGATTTTATGGCAGTTATTTGTTGTTTATCATTAATGTTCTTTTGGCAAGATGTGTTTTGTATAAATTTGATGGATTATAGCTGAGTTTTTAGTAAGAAGATGTGTTCTTACATCTGGCAAGTACAGTTTCAAATTTGGTTTCTCATGGAAGTTATTGATACAGGATTTCAAAAAGGTTTTTACCTAATTCTGTTTTGAAACAGAGAATATATAAAATTCTTCATTGTGCTCATTTTCAAGTTGATGAGAGGTTTTGGAAAGTACAGGATACATCTTTCAGAAAGGTAATATATGTATTGTTTTGAGTAGTTTTAATTTTGTGACTCTGATTCTAAGGTCATTGCATAATAGAGTATGTAATTAATGAAACAGAGATCAACTCTGTATTTACATTTCTTTCGTATTTGTACATTTCAAAAGACTATCAATGAGATAGCACCATTGTCAATGAGACAAATCAGCCAGTGAGGCTTTTTACAAAGAATATTTTCAGATAAGGCTAGTGAGGCCAAGTTAGAGTGGTTTTATTCCCTAGGAGGGTTTCCACTCAAGACAATCTTTGTGTCAATATCTTATATGTGTTTGTTCATTATCTGTTCATTTGTTTCTTATTGCATAAGTTCATTCATGATCTGAAAATTATTAAAAGAAATAAAAAGAGTTAATTTGTTGGTTAACACTGATTCACCCCCCCCCCCTCTTAGTGTTAATTGTACTCCAACAATTGGTATCAGATCCAAACCCTTGTAAGTTAATTCTTAAAATCTTAGGGTATTCTTGGTCATGGAGTACTTGTCATGGCTAAGTGCAAAAGAAACAGAGTTGAAAAGAAAAACACTAGTGTCAAGCAAAAAGATAATCAAACAACTCCTGTCATGTCTAGTGAAGCCTTGTCTCAAGAAAAGTCCTTGTTAATTGATTCTTTAAATGCTAATAAGAACAATTTTGTAGAAGACAAGGTATCTAATCTAGAGTTTGTTGAATTCATGGTAAATATGAATGAATTAGATAAAGAAGAGTGTGTTAGCGACCCTGAAGGAGTTGTTGATTTTGAAGGAGAGCTTGTTTCTGCTCTAGATATGATTAGGAATCTTGGAAGAGAAAACAAGAAACTTAAAGTCCAAATTGAAGAAATGTGTAAAAATTCTAAGGATGAACTCAATTATTTGAAAAATAAAGTAGAGAAGAACTCTCTGTTAAAAGACGGTTCAGATAACTTAATCTTAAATTTGAAAGTAGAGATTGAGGAAACTAAGAGGATAGAGGAAGTAACAAAATCTAATTTGGATGCCAAAAATACTGAGTGGCATAAGCTTGAAGGAGAGGTTGTTGCTTTAAAGAAATATCTTGAAGATCATAAGATTCAGTTAGAAAAGTATAAGAAGTTTGAGAAAAGTATTAATGCACTGGATGATATGTTGTGTAAACAAAAACATTCCAGTGATTCTACTAGTCTAGGATATGAAATAGGACAAACCTCTTCAAGTGGAAAAGAGTCAAAAACTAAAATATTTTTTGCATCTGCAAATGAGAAAGGACAAATTTTTAAGGTCAGAAATACTCCAAGGAAGAAAATAGACTTAAGTTATACTGTTGCAGCTTCAAAAAGTGATGTCAATAAGAAATCAGAAGAGAAAACTATTGATGTTGGAAGAATAAGAACAAACAAAATCTCACATCCTCCACCTATCAGACAACACCATTCAATGAGGTACAATTATTCTCAATTTCATGGTTATTGTTATTGTTGTTATGCTTATGGTCATAGAGCTAGAAATTATAGAACTCAAGCAAGAAATGGTCTTAGTTGGAATAAGGATAAAGATGTTTATAACTTGTCAAATCAGGACTATAATAATGTATGTTATAACTGTGATAAATTTGGTCACCTAGCAAGAGAATGTTGGACGTATGCAAAGAAAAATGATTGGAAAAAGAGTCCTAATCAATTGTCATATAAAAAGAAAAATGTCACATGTTTTAGATGTAATGGTTTTGGACACAAGAAATCATCTAAGCAGGAAGACATCTTGAGAAAAGCAAAGAAAAAGTCTATACTGGTTTGGAGAAGAAAACAAAATTAGGACAAGAAAGATCCTAAACTTGTGCATGTTGCACAAGACACTTCACCAGTTGCTTGAGAAGTGACATGAAGTTGGGGGAGGTACTCAATGTTTTTTCTTTCTTTCATCCCCAAGTAGAAAATTAGAACAGCATAGCACTCAAGAAACAAGACTATTTGACAACATTTAGGACAATGTGCAAGTTTACAGTGATGAACACAGTTTTACATGAAGTAAGAATATTGCTATGGTATCTTTGGTAGTCCAAGGGTTGGTCCTTCTAATGTTTTTTTTTAGTTGAAGAATGCTTATGCTACTCTTGTAGATCAAAATTGTAGTAGAATTTTCTTGATGGGTTAAAGTATGTGTGGAATAACATCATGTTGAAGCAGAACAACTTGGAGTTACACCTCTATCTCAGACAGACCTTCTCAGTCTCTATAGTAGACTTGTGTTGCAAAGTTTTTGTGTGGATGATCTTTATTTATATGCATGCAAAGTACTATGAGTAGAGCATGGTGTGCTGACTTAATGTTGAAGTGAGTAATGCTTGTACAAGGAAACTGATGTTGATCATCAAGACATGTTTTCGTTGATAGACCTCTGACTCCATTAAAGTTCTCATATGCTTCAAATTTGATGCTTAAAGAGGCACTTCAGGAAGTGTTCCTATCATCAAGATAATGTTGTCTTCAAGAAAAGTTTTCAAAAGAGATAGATCAATTTTTTGAAGCTCTTCAATAATAACGAGTTGCAGCAGTTTATTGGCCTATTTCACAGTGCAATCTTGGGATGTAATAAGTTGAATAAATAGTGACATATAATCATGCTTTGGTAACTGTGTGCAGTGATTATTCTCTCTAATAGTACAGTGGTAAGATGGTTCTTCATTTCATCTTTGTTAGACAGTGGTTTTTAACATGAAGGTTATATGTATTATTGACAGATGTCTTTAAGTTGGAAATTATGGTTTCTTGCTGCAGTAGTTCTTTTGCAATGTTAATATAAGATGACAATGAGTGAGTTCAATCATGACCAAAAATAAAAAGCGCAAATCTAAGATTGCAGTAAGTTTATGATATTTTTGATGTGATTGTGGTAAGAAGTAGTCACTTCATGAAGGGCACAAAACACTTGAGTCACTACAGTCGGAAGGAGAGGATTACTGATTCAAAAGTTACAACCTGTAACATTGTACATGACTTTGCTAATTTTATGAATTATCTATGGTTATGTAATGATTCAATGGTGTGGTATGTTTGGGACAGTAGTCTTTTTGCTTGATATTGATTGTTTGGTCAATGTGATTGTATTTGAAGCAAATGCAAGATAGTATGAGTGTCCTTGAACATGGGACAAAGTTGAGTACAATTTTTATGATAAGTATTCACTGAATATTATCATATATGTGAAGTGTTGTTATTGACATGAAAGTTCTCAAGTTACAAGAACAGGGACAGAGATTATTGATGCAAGTGGTAATAAATAACAAACTAGTGATATATGATGTCTTGCATAGTGAGCTCAGTAAGGTGACATTCTTCATGTCTTAGATGTATCAAGAATAACATGATATCATTGCACAAACAATACTATGACATTGAAATGGGTAGTAAACTTCAAGATAGTGTTCTTGACTGCAGAGAGTTATTTCTTTGACAATGATCATTGCTTGGGCAGTTTACTTGGTGTTGTCTCCATCAATTCTCTTCCATGTTAACTCCAGTTCATGGAGTTAGGGGGAGCAGTTCATGCATATTACTTATCCCTCAGCATTTATTTGGCATTATGAGCACATTTCATGTTTGGTTTAGTTTCTCTGCCTTTGGCATTGTGTCAAAAGGGGGAGAATTTGGAGGCTTATTTTGCAGTGTTCAGAGATTATGTTATGGCAGTGATATGTGATTATGTTTTGGCAATGATATGTGTTTTTGATCAATGATATGCCATGTTTGTGCAGTTTTTCAGTAGAATCTAATGGTTTCCTTGATATGTGATAGGATGGATATGTACTTCATGCAATTATCATGTTCAGAACATGTATATTATAGCTATGATATTATTGATTACCTTTTTTGTTTGACATCAATGCCAAAGGGGGAGTTTGTTGTCCCTCAGTATTATTTGGAATTAATGTCATAACACCAAAGTTGAGGTATCAGGTTATTGGCATGGTGATATTTTGGTTAAGTTCTTCTTCCATGAGTTTATATATCCATGTTGATCTATCTTGGCATCATCACTTGTCTATGGAATATTTCAGTGATTAATATGTTTCTCAGCTTGGCATATGGTTAGTTTTTCAGTCTAAGATTATAAAATCTATCTACATATTAATATCTTGATTATTTTTTTTAAAAGGCTTCATGAAAATAATTGTAAGCGCAGAGATAAGTTCTATATCTAAGGTTTGTTCAAAAGGCATTGACACATTGTATTTTTATAAGGCAACATATTTCTCTCCAAATAGAATTTGGAATTATTGTGAGGAAATCTTTGAAAGGATGGCAAATTGTGTTTTTTTTCTCAAAGACAATTGGTAAAAGGTGGTAATTGTAATGTTTTATAAAGTCAAAGTTAAAAGAATCTTTGCATTGTCGGTGGTAATTATTTTTTGTTGAGTGGGAATTCTTTCCCATCATAATTCTTAGATGTGAAGCATCATTATGTTGGATTTGAAAGTTACTATGAAGTTTCTAGATGGGCATCGGGTTTGTTTCATTTTATTTGTTAGGGTTTCTTACCCTAATCATGGCATCGGTCATAAGCGAAGCTGGTTTCAAAGTTTGGTTGCATAGTTGTTGAAAGAACAAGAAATAACATCGAAGAGTAGGGCAGTGAAGGTTTTTTTGTGTTGACTCCAGGTGTACTCTTTCCATGTTTTTGTTTTACTCTTCTTTGTGTCTTTTAATATGATGGTTTTTAGATTTGTTTTTGGTGAACATTGTATCGATTAATAGTAACCAAGTTTATTGTTGATCTGGGCACTTTATTATCCCTAAGGTTACGATTGTTAATGATGAAATTTTTTGTTTTGGGAAATCTGTTCAAAGTCTTAATGTTGGGTTTTGAAGTTGTTTAAGGTTACTGTAACCCCATGGGTCTCCTAGCAGTTTCGTTTTGAAGAAGAGTTGTAAACAAGTGTTTGTTTACCCCTTAAGTTTGATCTGTATATACTTTGTTAAAAAAAAAAAACCCGATTCACGTCTGCCACTAAGAATAAGGGTGTTTGTTTTTAAAATATCAAATGTTTTCTTTTGATTAGAAAACCTTGCTATTATGTTCATGGGTTTAGCTATGTGTTTATCGTTTGTGGGTTTATTGTGTCTTGTCAGCCCTACAGATTTTATGGCAGTTATCTATTGTTTATCATTAATGTTCTTTTGGCAAGATGTGTTTTGTATAAATTTGATGGATTATGGTTGAGTTTTGTGTAAGAAGATGTGTTCTTACATCTGGCAAGGATAGTTTCAAATTTGATTTCTCATGGAAGTTATTGATACAAGATTTCAAAAAGGTTTTTACCTAATTCTATTTTGAAATAGAGAATATATAAAATGCTTCATTGTGCTCATTTTCAAGTTGATGAGAGGTTTTGGAAAGTACAGGATACATCTTTTAGAAAGGAAATATATGTATTGTTTTGAGTAGTTGGAATTTTGTGACTCTGATTCTGAGGTCATTGTAGAACAGAGTATGTAATTAATGAAACAGAGATCAACTCTGTATTTACATTTCTTTCATATTTGTAAATTTCAAAAGACTATTAGTGAGATAGCACCATTGTTAGTGAGACAAATCAGCTAGTGAGGCTTTGTACAAAGAATATTTTCAAATAAGGCTAGTGAGGCCAAGTTCGAGTAGTTTTATTCCCTGGGAGGGTTTCCACTCAAGACAATCTTTGTGTCAATCTCTTATATGTGTTTGTTCATTATCTGTTCATTTGTTTCTTATTGCATAAGTCCATTCATGATCTGAAAATTATTAAAAGAAATAAAAAGAGTTAATTTGTTTGTTAACACTAATTCACCCCCCCTCTCAGTGTTAACTGTACTCCAACAGGTTGACCCTTCTTTGCAAGATGAAGCTGAGAAGGAGGAGGAAGGAAAAATAATGCAAGAAATTGCTGCTATGTCACCATAGGATGCAAGAGCCCTAGTCAAAGGAAGTGGGATTCTATTGTTTCCTAGATGGGAACTATCATCATCCATTGCATTAGATGCAATCAAGAAAGATCCAGATGCCTCCTTCTTTGAGGAGATTTTTGATAACAAAGTTTTTGGCTCAGGATTTAGTCCTAAGTTACATACACTTGTTATTTGGTCTATGGCACCAAATATTAGGAAGCCTAAAGTGATAAAGTCTATGGAGAAAGAGATTGGAGTTGTGGTTGTTAAAATGGCTACTAAAATGATAGCTACTGTAGTTGCACAATTGACAATGCGTGCTGCCATGTTGAGTGTAGACATCCTAGATCACAGGAGCTAATTATAAAAAAATGTTGGATAAGTAGAATAAACTAATGGATGAGAACAACAAGGTACTTTCCACTACTGCCAATACATCTAGGGGTTTTCCCTCTCCAACAAGTTCTACTTCAGATTTGTCATCACGGGACAGAGAAACATGGGCACTAAGAATTCTAAGTTTGAACTAGGAAGTGCAAACTGAGAAATAAAACACAAAGAGAGCCAAAGGGAGATAATCAAGGTAGCTAATGAAATATTTGATAATGTGTTGAATCATAGAGTGACAAAGTTGGTGAATAAAGTTGACACTATGTGGGATGTTTACAAGAACATCCATGAGGCCAATATAAAATATTTGCAGGTTCAGAAATCATTCCAAACTGAGTGGAATAAGTGGAGTGCTAGGGCAGGAACATTGAAAAAAATGATGCCTCTAATGTAGGAAGACCCTGAAGCTCCCACCAACATTCCTGATTTATTAAAGGCCATTGATTTAGTAAATGAAATCACAACTTTTCATGGAAAGTTGAGAATGCAACTCCATAATAAATTAAGAATGTTCAGAGAAATAGAAGGGCATGTTATGCCCAAGATATTGAATGAGAAGGGTGAATTAAAGGATTTTTCCACATGGAAGGAATATTTGGGAGATTTGCTTCCCCATTCTAAGATGATGTTGAGTGTTGTTGACTATTCTATGTTGAATCCTAACATAGATAATATGACAGGAATAGAGATGAGGATGGACACATTTTTCAAAGAGGCTAGGGTGCTAATTGGTGCAAGGTACAACCAACATAACACAAAAGTACAAAATTTGTTGGATATGCAATGGCCAGATGAGGAGGATTATAACATATGGCTTGAAAAATTTACAGATTAAGCCTATGTTGAAGTATTGTAAAATGTTGTATCCTCTCAATAATGAAAATTGATGATAAGTGTGGTAATGTGGATTGGGAAATACAATTTTGGGTCTTAAGTTTGCAAATATGGTAACATATGGGAGAAATACAATGCATAGCCTAGAAATTGTTTTCTCCCTAGTTTAAATTCGGTGACAAGGATGCAAATGTGGAAGGTTTTTTGTCTCTTCTGCTTTTCTACACTTTATGCTTTTCTCTCTTTTATGTTTGGTGTATGTGGATACAATTTTGGAGCACGTGGATATTGCTACATCAACCTGAAGATTCCTTTTGGAAGGCAGAATATGATCTCCATCAATAAATGAAAATGATTTTTGTCTCATGTAACATTTCCCTCCATTTGGAAATGCAAATATAACTGAAAAGGGAATGTATTTTGTATCAGTCCAATTGAGAAGGGACATGTGTACTTTTTGGCTTGAAGCTTGTTTTGCTCCTTCGTTTCTATAAGAAGGAATTCAAGGCCAAAAGTATGGGTTCAATTTTTTGTATTGATCACAGAGAATTTTGTAAAGGGAATATAGAGAACATTTTAAAGTTTTGTCTTAAGTTTTGAGTCAATCAATCTGCATATCTAATTTTGATAACAATACTAGCAATTGAATACAAAATGGTTCAAATTTAAAACCATCTCTCCTATGTACTCATTTCATGAATTATGAATAATATGATTAAGGATTATCTTATTTGTCTTCATTGATTTCCAATGGATGTGTAGTTTTGTTCTTGCTTTTAATTCAAAGAATTAATGAAAGTGCTTGAATGAGGCTGTGAATTGAGTACTAGGATATTAGTAAGAAGTTATGGTTGAGAGTATAATGAATGTGATAGTGTAATATAGTATTATCAAAGCTTAATGATGCTATGTGTTAAACTATTGTCAAATTGTATAGGTTTTGAGATTGACTTCGTTCCTAGGTTAAGGAACCGATCTAAGTGAGTGTTCATCATACATTTTGTTGATCAATGCATAAGATATGACTTAAGAGACCAAGAACAGGTAAAACCCGGTCAACTTCAAATTAGAATGTAGGTAAAAGGAAAAGACACCTAGGGTTTTTGAGAGGGTTTAGAACACACATAAATCTTAGAACATAAGAATGACTAGAACCCTAAACCTTATGACACATTCCAAATCAATAAAACACCCAGATTAGAAAGACAACCAGATTTAATCATCTTTTGGGATGCCTACTGTAAGCTATTTGATAGCACATATAGGAAATGTTGTAATTTTTCTCTGTAATAACAAAATATGACTCAAATACTTAAGTGTATTTCTTTAATTTTGAATATAATATAGACCTATCTTGCTCTCCAATATTGTATTCACTATCTTCTGACTCAAAATAATCAATGGTTATTTATAAGTTGTCATATCACATCATGTGTTTATGTTATGGATGTTGAACAGTTAGCTTCTATTCAAGGAATGGATTAATATTCTTTTCAATTATTTATCAAATATTGTGTGAATGACAATGCAATAGAAATTTATAAGTAGTGTGATAAGTGTTCTTTAAAAATGATGCAAAATCACATATCAAATTCAATACCATGGAATACAATATAAAATATAAAATATCACAATTTCATGGACTACAATACAAATTATCATCAACTATAGTTTGGAATATGATTCATGAAGTGCAATATAAAATAAAATATCATGAAGTGTAATGATTCACAATTTCATGGAATACAATATAAAATATCATCAACTACAATTTGGAAAATGATTCATGAAGTACGGTATAAATACCTAAAAGTTGGTAATTCACTTCCATTTCCCAAATGGAGTTAGGGTCCTAAAACTAACGTTCAACTTGAGATAAAGTAAAAGAGTCGTCTTGATTCTGATTCTGGTCTTCATTTTCTTCGACCTGCATCTAAATTCAACATTCATTGTGTCACTGCCATCTATCCCACTGCCATTGCCACTGCCACCAGTACCAGCATTTGGAATTGGAGAGTTGCACAACTCTCTTCTTTCACATATGGACCTCCATATTGTGATTTCCCTTTTAAAAGGAAATCTTTTGACATTATACGTAGTTTCTTTCATCCTCAAGCAATTTTCCAAATTCTTGTCTAGTTTTTTTCTTAAGTTTGATTTTAAAAATGCTAATGAATTGAAAACTCTCTCATCCTCCATCAACCCCAATATCATTGTTTGACATAAATCAACAAGTTTTAAATATTATTATATCAAACCACACAATATTTCACTTTGACCTAAGTTTGTCCAAGCCTTTATTTCCTTTGTTATTGATCCTAGTTCAAAGGACTTCTCCATGCCCATGGAATCAAACTGGTCCATCATACTTCTTGCAAAATTCTTACATTGTTGTCTAAGCTTATCTGTATTTAGAATTCCTTCTATTGTCTACTCATTGTATGTTACTGTTATCAATCATATATGCACCCTTTGTCAAATTTGCAAAAAATCAGACTATCTGTTGAAACATGGAAACTCTTTTCAGATGTGGGTGATCTATGCGAAAAGAGAATCTCCGGAGTGAGTTGGTTCTCCGAAAGATGAATCCTATTCTAAGTGATTTTCAGATAAATAGATAGAGAATAGCTAAAACTAAAACCTATGACTTAAAATGATCCTCAAACTTAATAATGACTTTGTTATTTCACCCACAAACAGTCTTCAGAAAAAACAACAATGAATTCACAATCTCTCATGAACACTAGTGCAAAATTGATTTGCATGAAGGTTTAGATTTAAACACAGCATGCAACCTACAACAAATGAACTTTCTGCATTGATGATCTGCAATAATAGGACATAAAGAGGATCTGTAAACAGAATCACAATATAAACATCATACTAAAACTACAAGTTGAGACAGAAATTGGAGATAGGAATGTTGCTTTTTATTAGATGGAGTGAAACTCTCAAAACCTGAGTACAAAGAAGGTTACAAGCTCAAAAATGTGTAAGAGAAAGAAACTAGAATATGAACTGAGAAGAAGAAGAAAACTAAGTCTTCTTCAAGATAAATCTCTCCAAAAACCCTAATCCGAGCTCACCAAGAAAGCTCAAGGAAAAGGTATCAAAACTGTCTCAAAAGTCTATACAAAAGTAGAAAAAACTCACTGTTTCCATGTTCATACTGTTCAACTCCTAAAAATAGGCTAAATCTGCTTTAAAAGCAAATAAAACACTTAATCCATCCAGCGGGCATCTCAAATCTGACCAAGACAGTCCCTCTCAAAAATCTGCTAAATATAGCAAAGAATAAAGCGATTTATAAAAGCACCGCTTTAATCCTGCTTTACATGATATGCAGACTTTCATAATTTGACTAATTTTACAACTAAATATTTTTTGAAAATCTTTTGCAAAATTACACAACCTTATCTCTTCAATACAATAATTGATTTTTCTTTAAAAAAAACATAAAAATACAAGGCATCTTTCTTATGAATATTTCAATTGATTTCTTTAAAATCAATAAAAGGTTTAAGACCTATCCTTATTCTTAAAGCAATCCCTTCCAAAATTTAATTGATTTTCCTCAAAATCCCCTGAAAGTAGTTAAAGGCTTCACCTAAAGGCCTAAAGTCTTCACATAATTCATTAAACAAAACAAGACTTAGAAAAAAATTTAACCACATGATCCTCTACATTGCTCGACCTAATCATTAGGGAAGTCGTCCCTTCAAACTTTGCATAAGGTTTGATATTAAATGCAAAAAAAAAACATGAATGATAAGCCCATAAGTTCGAATTAGGGAAACACAACAAAACAAGAGGGGGAACCCTAATCCTCTATCATTTCACACTTTTCAACTTTGAAAGTTTGGCTTTGCCTGGGCGTCGCCTCCATGCGAGCTTAGGGTTTCAGTTGAGCATGCTCAATTTTCATGATTCTTTCCTACAGATTGGTCAATTCTTCCTCTACAAATCATGGGTGAGTCTTTTTCAAGTTCTTCTGAGTTCTCTTGCTTCATTTCTGAGCCATTTTTGGCCTTGTGGCCGCAGCTGTAACACAGTTTCTGATGCAACTTTTACTATCTCTATATTTCACTTCTCCCCGGCCGCCATGAGGGAGTTCGAGCTTGAATTTTTGAAACTCCTATGAAGACTTTGGTCGTGGCTAGTGCTCTTGTATTGGCCTGAAATGGTAAGTCTTTGTCTTCTTCTTTTTTTCCTTGTTGCTTTCACTCAAAGAAAATTAACAAGACTTAGCTCCTCTGTGATTTCATGATGATTTGTGAGCTCCCTCCAGGCCACACTGTGTACATACTTACTATGAGCTTTGAAAGCACTTAGAGCTTGACCCATGAATTGAAAGCTCTGTGAGAGCTTGACTGAGGATTACTTGTTCTTCCACAGACAATTGATGATAGGACTTTGTTTCTATTTGTTATTTCTTTTTAAGCAAGGCATACAATTGCAAGAAAAAATATGTCAGGCCGCGACCACTCATACTCAAACTGGGCATTTGAAATCTTTCTGGGCTTGACCCATCAAAGGATTTTAATATCCTTTTGTATTTCTAGAACAACCCTCACATGGGTATATTTCATTTTGAAAGAAAACGCACTTATCCTGCTATCTGGTTGAAACCCTCATGTGGGTATTATTGTCAATTACATTATCTGTCTTTTAAAAACAAAACCCCAATGTGGGTATTCTGGAAAATGAGCAAAAATCTATTTGTTTTGATATTCATGTAAAAATCAGCCTGACCGAACATGGCATTTCTTTTGACATTCTAAAATTCTCAATTTCCTCCATATGGGTATTTTTAATTCTGAAGAATATGTGTACCTGGATGCATTTTTCTGTTGTATTCCAACTCATCCATTGAAACATTGTATAAATCTTATTTTCTGACAAAACCCCACCTGGGTGTATAATATTATGAAAAACACATATTTCCTTTACATTACTATTAAAAACCCTCATTCGGGTATATGAGATTCTAAAAAATGCATCTTGAATTTAAACTCTCATAGGGGCTTCCTATACTTCAAATATACTGCATCTTCATTCAAAACCCCAATGTGGGTTTTCAAAAAAATGAAGGAAAACATAAACCCTGCCCCATTCTGTAGAAGACCCATCTGAGTATTTAGAGACTTGAAGAAAACTGTATTATTCCTCAACCTGGGTACACCATAACATGATGAAAACTGACTATTAACTGAATCCCTCATATAAATATTTTGACTGAGATTGTGCACCTTGATTACATTCTGCATTTAAGTACAGACCTCCTCCATATATCTGTATTTGCTTGCATTTCTAGGTGTCATTTCCATGCTGTTTTGAACCATCCTTTCACACATAAATCCTTTTAATTGAATCTGTAGATTAGTAGTTTACTCTAGTCTCTTATGCACTCACAGTCACACTCTTCAGAGATGCACTCCAAACCTTCACTCAAACCATGTTCAATGTATTTTCTACTCGTTCTGAAAATGTCTTTTATGTATTTAATTCCTTGAAAACCTGCTCACATTTGTCTATCTGATAGTTGTAATTCCTTGAAATATACTTGAATAATGGAATGAATCTCCCATTTTGATTGTCTCCTTTACTTGAAGCAATATTGCACTCTCAGCCAAAACGATGGCTATCTTTGTTGTATTGATTCTTGTAATCCTTCATTCTAATGGGAAACTGGGACTTCTCTTCACTTGCCTTCATGCTTGACTTCCCTTTCAAAGTATGCTCTTCTATCTGGAATTCTTCATGCATTTTTATGCTCCATTATTTAAAACTATTCCATGCACTTGCTCTCTTCTGAAATAAAAATCAGTGACATTTCTCTTCGTTGAGGCATTATGTATGCCTGTTCACTATCCTTGATTGTGAGAAAGAACATTGTTGTAGTAACATGAAACAAGATGCATAATAACACCCACGGTAGAAAAATGCAAACTGTTCAGTGATACCTGTGATTTAAATCATGAAAATGATGTACTCAGTTGAATTGATTAAGGTGATTAAACCCATTGTTCACCTGTAGCTTTCAGAAACATATTTGACTGTTATGAGTGAACAGTCGACTTAATAACTTGATGGATGAACTCTATTTTGCTCTTTCAATTGTATACTTCCTTTCTTGATGAATATGATGATTACAATCTCTATCTCAGCCCACTTGTAATGAATAAGGGGCAGCATGCCGAGCTCTACCCTTGTGGGAGCCCGTTTTCCTCCACATGCTTGATCTTCAAATGATAATCAGCTTCATGATTTTCCCTATACCTACACAAAGAAACAAACGATGTTAGCATAAAACAATAACAATATATGATGATGTTGATATATCTCTTTCAGCTCATGTTTCTACACTTTTCTTTAGCTGGTTCTATGCATTGCAAGGATTGAAATATATCTCTGTTAGTATGGCATGTAGTATAGTTCATATCCCGAGCTCTTAATTGATGCCCTTCTTATTATTTTGCAGGCACATTTAGGAGCGGAAGCAGGATGGAGCAAGCTACTCGAAGCATCAACCGAAGATCGACTCAGGAAATGATGGCTATGTTCCATATTACTTGTCACTTTCTCTTTCAGTTGTATATTCCCTTTCTTGTCATGAATGGAACGGCTAAAACCATGGCTTGTGTGGATATTTAATTTCATTCTTTCTGCTTTTCATTTTGAAAAGAAAATATATTTATGATGCAATGTTGTATTATCATTTGAATGTATCATCATTTGAAATGTTGTAATCAAATGAAATGTTGTAAATATGAATCACTTTATGAAATAAATGAAAGTAATTGAAATTCTTTGTTGTTGAATGCTCAATCCTATACTCCATTTGATTGTGAAACACTGAAAAGCAATTTCTGAAATTATGTTTCCTCATTTCAATGCATAACTGTCACTTATAAAATGATAAATAAGATGCAATCAGCACCTAGCATATGCAGAAATAATTGTATTTTCCACTTTTAAATATAATAGTATTTAGTTAGCTCCACCAATTGAGCTATAGCAAAAAACTGGAAACAATTACACTTTTTGAAAAGCGATCAATCAAGATATTTACTTTATCATGAAAATAGGTTGTGTTGTCTCGGTGACTGTGTACCCAAAATTGAGGATACACAATAGCCATGGCTTCAAGTATTTCTTGTCGAGAGAATCTATCATAAATCTCTGTGGAAAGACATTTTGCAATTTCCTTCAAATTATCACTAACAGATTTAACAATGTCATTAAAATCTTCCTTTCTAACAGGTACTTCTTTGATAGAGCACCTAGCTATCGTATAATGGTACATTGGTATCTCAAATCCACATACATAGATACATAAGTTCACGCTTGCATTAAACTATAAATAATTATTAGGCCTATTCAAATTAGTAATTTTTTGCCACATGAAATAATTTGGGCTTTCTTCTGATAGATCTATATATAGATGATCGAGGGCCATGCATGTATGTATATGTAGTTTAGAATATTCATAAATATACATAGTTTTTTCTTGGGATTTCTTCACAAGATTGTTCATTTCATCCAGCATGGGGAGAAGACTAGCTAAAGTTAAGAGTGTCTCTATATCGCTTAACCTATGTAAGAGGTTAGGAGCTTTGTCTATTGTGTTGCAATGTGTCTCTCCAATCAAGGATTGATATTCTGAAAGAACTCGTTGCACTAGTCCATGTAGGGAGATCCATCTAGTATCAACATCCTTGAGAAGCTTGTTTCCTACTGTTATTTCCTCAAAAAAAAATTGAAATTTCGTAAAACGTTTGGGACTTCGGAAACAGTATGCATAGAACTCATAGACTAGATTTTCAACTTTTGATACTATAGGAAACTTGTTTACAATTTTGAATGCTAAATTCATTTTGTGGACCATGCAGTGAATGGCAACATTGTATGGTGCACAAGTAGTTTGTAACTTTGTGCAAACATTTCTCCTTTGACCTTGCATCACTACAGTTCCATCAACTCCTACACACACCAACTTTTTGGCAATTGTCAACTCATCCATACCTACAATTTAATTCAAAGATTTCTTGAATAGTTCAAATAGATTTTGTGATCTTGAATTTTCCTTTATTTTATGAACACAGAGAAGATGAGCTTGGGAGACATGTTGCTTTACAGTATACACATGCATACAAACCCAAGAAGTATTATCTACTGCAGTAACTTCATCTAAAGATAATGCAATGAAGTTTGACTCTTTTACTTTCTCCTTTAAATATTGCTTTTCCATTGTAGCAAGATAATTTTCACATTCACATCCAACATTTACTGACCAATGTGAGCTAGGAAAGTGAGGAACACCCAAAAAAGATAATAAATTAAAATATTCTTGGTAGTTTGTTATAGGATGCCCTCTGGACAAGATATGAAAAACAACACTCATCTAAATAGTTTTTGACAGATGTGCTCCTTCCATTGCTTTTCCAAATTGAGCCACAATTGTACCTCAACATGCAGTAAGCTTCAACATTCTTTTCTTATGCTCTTCATATTCTACGGCATACTTAACATGAAGACATTATTCCTTTGATTTCCATCGTACGACTGATTGTTCCTTTCCATCTATGATTTGCTTTTCATAAACTTTAACGATATGCTTTTCTATAGTGTCAAGCTTTAGCTGCAACTTCTTGTCTCTTTTACATTTCCAACTACAAATCATACACATGCATTCTATTGCAATTTCATCTTTGTTTTCTTTCTCCACTAGTACAATGAATGGGCACTTTGACAACCAACCAAGTTGAAAATTCCTTATCATTTCCCAATCACACCCCACTTTTGATTTTTCTTTTCTTTTCTTGCTACCAACATCATCCTAATCCAAGTCAATTATCCCATTTTGGCTAACCAGGGTATCCCTTAGAACATATTCTACGGTATTTCCATCCTCATTTGACTCATTTAACTCAATGACAATCTCGCCTTGACCTTCTGGTGGCAGTGAGGTATTGTGAATGCCTTCTTCATTAATATTTGGTGGAAGAGTTGATGATCTAGCTCCATCTTGATCTGATGGATCAAAATCATTACCAATTCCAAAGTAAGACTATATGGCAACTCTACGTTTTGGGCATTTTGATGGCCTACCAGTTCCTTCACCGCCCCGAGGAGTCTTACCCTTGTTGCACTTGTTGCTCGACATATTGATCTCTTACTTCGAATAAAAGCTAGAAAAAAATGTCTTCTTGTTTAAGAAGGACAGAGAATATAGATACCATTCCCTACTCAATATCATCTTTAAGATTGAAGCAAGAATAGAAAAGAGATAAAGAAATCTTATAACACTATGAAGAAATGATCACTCACCTTTAAGTTTAGGTTTTCACTGACTTGCTATTCATTAATGCAGGAATTCCTGTGTTGTTTGTAACTTGCCTACAATCAACTTCAAGGTTCCAAGTCCAACTTCTGAATTGAGAGCTCACAATTTTAGAACTAAACAAAATGTGTAAGAATAAATGATAGTTTTGATTGTATTTATATCAATCCATATTTGGAAAATTCTGCAAGATTTTTAAATGGTATATTAAAAATTTGGCGAATCTTGCATGATTATACAATGATACATTGTAATTTTCAAGGTGATTATGGCCCTACGATTAGCATGGAGGTTTCACGACAATTGGAAAAATGTGTCCTTAAATGTAGTTTTTTTAATGTTATTGGAAAAATGGGTCCTCATAAGCAACTATTTGTAAATTTTAATTGGAAAAATGGGTCCTCACAAGTAACTATTTGTAAATTTTAATTGGAAAAATGGGTCCTGATACACAATGTTTTGATTAATGGGAAAAATAGGTTTTGAAGGGACCCAAAACCCTTTACAATTGAGAATACAAAATGTTGCCAAAGAGAAAAATCAAATGACCACTAGCAGCAACCCAACAACCAAAAAACACAACCGGACGAGTGTTAAACTAAAAGTAAGAAAAAAGACCACCATCAGCACCCAACAGCAACACAATAGCAAAACAACCTAAAAGAAACAAACCCCCAGCAAGAAATAGAAAGCAAGAAAGAAAAAGAAATGCACTAATTCAAGCCACCCAGAGTATTGGCAACCTCAATCTGCTACTTCCCGTGCCTCTCAACCATATCTAGCAGCTCTTTCTTCTCGGCATCAAAAGTTTTCTTCCAATCCACCGATCCTTTGCCAACAAGACCTTTGTTATCATCCTTAGCTACTTTTTTTCCCTTTCCCTTGGTCGCATGCTCCTTCTCCATAAGCTCTAAGAAGTAGACCTAATCCTCCTTGATCTCACTAGTTCTCCTGAACAAGACTTCCAGGGAGTTTGCATTGTTCTTAACTGAGATATGGCACACATGCATTAACTTCTTGATGTCTGAATTTATGCCTAAAACCTTGGCTTCCACAGCCGTCAATCTATCCTCACATAGAGACTTGAAATCATGATTAGAACCCTCAAGGTCCACCATTCTATCAATAAGAATGTCTGACACAGACCCTTTCAGACCATTCTTCAAATTCTCATTTAAGCCTCTAAATTTAATATTGATTTTATTGAACTCTTGAAGAGTCCATTTAGCCAATTTAAAGGTACCAGTGGTCCCAGCCCTATCCATATCGAGTAAATCAAACATGGAAGTAACATCATCATCTAGGTAAGAAAAGTCCTCAGAAAGAGGATTTACCTTCAAGGGCTCCTGCATGGCTTTGCTCTTCTCCGCATTATCCTTGCCCAAACCCCTAATTTCCTCATCTTTTTCCTCCTTGGGCAAGTCCTGTATGGGAGATTCCTTAACAGCCACCGTCTTTTCATCAACATCCTTTTCCTCACTAGCCACGCTAAGGTCCTTGACCAGAACCTCAGAAGCCTTGTTCTTTAAATTGGAAATTATTTTCGACAACCTCCTCAGTTTATCGACCAAACCCTCAGCATTACCTTGTGTCCCCACCTTCGAACCACCACCAACAACAAATTTACCAAAAACCACCTCCACAGACTTGGGAGAAGAATCACCCAACCCCACCTCCATGTCCTCACTTTCAGAATGGGCCAGCCGCTTAGGCAACCTATTACACTTGGCACTAGCCACCTTCCTCTTCTTCGAAGACGTAGCCACAACAACAGGGGAAGCATCCTCTTCCTCCTCACTCCATTCCTCCTACATAATGTTGTTTTAATAGTATTGGTGAATATGTAGGTGTTTTATTACATGCTTCCAAGATTCTAGGCGAAATATTAACCGATCTATTTGAAATGTGTAGTTTGTTATGGAAAATTTATTACTTAAATATGCCTCATAAAAAAATTGATGATGAATGGACATGCATTGGACCGATAATTCATAAAATCCAAGTGATTTGGCCACCCTATTGAGTGCGATTAATTCGCCAATTTTGACTTGGCCAATATCCAAAATTCACCAATTGGCGACGACTCACCACAAAAGTTTTCCCTGTACAAGATATACCTGATGGTGATAAGAGTGATAATGAGTATGATATACATTCCATGATTAGACTCACTAATGTTCAACCTTGTAAGGTCCAAACCAACTTGTCTCTTGACATTGATTTCTCAAATAGTGATTATCAAGCATGCACTCGATGGTCCTCTTTACATAGCCAAAAGAATCAATGACAAGCCTAAAAATGGTATATTAATTGATCCCATGTGTGTAGAGAATGTGATCACTAAGGAATTCTTATTTGTGCATGAACTTTACCAATATTTTTATGAACAATTGAAAAGCATGGATCAAAAGACATAATGGTTTTGCTTGCCCTACAATAGGTTTGATCACTCTTCCATTAAAATTTGAACCAAAGAAATTAAATGTATCATTCTCCATCATCCTGACATTGGATCAATTATATGTGAAGTTAGGCTATCCATGGCCACGCTCCATGAATGACATCCCATCGATCATTCACAAATGCTTGAAATTTCCATTTGACAACCAAATTTTTACAATGCATCATAGTGGATTTCATCCTTTGTCTTCCCATGGGAACTTTTCATTGGATTTCTTTTGGCCCAAATCTATAGAACCTATTACACCTCATGAGGATTTCTTCTTTAAATCATATCAAAAGTTCAAAGAAAAGTGTATAGAAAATTTATCCCTTTTCAATATCCCACTTGCAACTGAAAGATGTATAGTTGTTCCTCCCACTCCAATTGTTGTGGAAGAACCTACACCTAAACCAAAATATCTCCCAAATAATCAAACTGAGTATTAGGCTATTATTCCACCTATATCCTACAAGAGACCAAGATATAAGCATACAATTCTAGTTGTGCCTCCTAAAACCAAGAAAATTTATAAACCTAAAGAGAAAGTGGTTTCCCAACATGTAGAGGTCCCTTATGTTCTTCCCCTAAGGGAAGAAAAGAGACCAATGGTTGACAAACCCGCTCCTACACTATCACAACTTGAAAATTGTGCAAGAAGAAAATGAAATGCTAAAAATCATAGGCATAGACATCATGCTATTGCTCATTAATTAGAAGAAAAGAATAAACCAACTCTTAAAAAGCATGATAATCCTCCACCTTTGCCAAAAGATGAAACTTCTCTATCTCCACCACAACAAAAATAAGAACATACAATGGGCATTGTCATTAGACCTCCTATTGTGATTAACTTGGATGATGATGATGAGATTTCTAAGATTGATGAAGAAGTGCACAATGAGTTGATTTTTTTATTTTCCACTTCTATGAATTTAGACAGCAGCAACTGTGATGATCCTCCTAATGTGAGTGACCCACCAAGTGTTAAACCTAGTGACAATACTAGTATGACAATTTTTGTTGCCCCTTTGGCTAGTTATTCACCTTCCATATATGATGAACATGATTGGAATTAAAACAACCTACTTTAGGTGGGCTCGCATGTGACATACTTCCTTTCTTTTCTTTATATGTTCTTTGTGATTCCATTTATGTAGTGTGATCCCCTATATCATGTTGCTTGGTGTATCTTTATGTTTGTGAGTTTTCTTTGGATTACCCTTGTTACTCTATTGGTGCAAGGATACAAAGGAAGAAAATTTATCATGACATTCTTCTACTTGTCCTAAACATTATCTTTCCTTTTGTCTTGTATTTTCCTTTTGGGATGATGCAAGGCATTGAGACATCTAGGTCTCTTCAATGTTGACCCAAAAGATTTTCTTTTCTTTCGCTCTCTATGTGTCATTCCTCCTTTGTGTTCATTGTTCCATGAAGTATTTGGGGAATGATGATGATTTTGAGCTCTATCATATCACTATAGCAAATACATATTCTGACCTTGAATCCCTGGATCCTATTATCAAATTTTCACTACAACTCAATTTGACGGAGCTGATTTGTTCAAAGATTCATTTTAAGGTGAAAATTTAAATTAACCTCTATAGATGTTTAACCATTGCAAGTGTTTAAATTATTTTGAATTTTGAAGATGCAATGAGTTTAAGTTGACTAATTCAATTACAGCAATAAGAATTGCATAAATGAAAAGAGATGCATTCATTATGTATTCAGTTGCAATGTTCAAACATTGTTTTACATAAAAGAAAAAGATACAAAATTGAACAAGTGATTTTCAAATGTTGAATTTACATTCATTGGGGTAATGGAAATCATATGTCCCACACAAGCCATGGGAGTAGCTGTGACAATGTAGCAACATAAGCATTATACACTATTGAAGATGAAAGAAAGGAAGACACATAAGAATGAACATAATCATCATTGCCTATAAGTCTTCAATCTGATTTTGGAATGTTGCACCATCCTTGTCTCTGAGCTCCTGACAGACCTGCAAGAGATATTAAAAAAGGTTGTTAGAGCTCCGACTATGAGAATTCTTATGTGAATTATCAAGAATAATGGAGAATGTTGCTAATGATACATTGAAATAACTGAGCAAGAGCAAGAAATGTGCTAGGAGCCAAGGGGAAAACATCAAAATAATATATATATTTTTATCTAATATTGTTTGTTTCCATGTGCAAGTATAGGACAATCCATACTGTTGATCCGGATTGAATATCATAAAGCATGTGGTGTAAAATGGGCTCCCACAAGGGTTGAGACCTAACATGCTATCCCTCAAGCATTCAAAGAGGGACTAATAAAGAAACAGATCCAGAATGCTCAAGGAAAGACATCCATAAGATGAGTGCATCATAAAGTGCAATGAGGACTCAAACAGTTGGCCATTCAAAACAGACAACTTTCAAAGGTTCAATGAATTAAGAATCATGAGTGATCAACTATTCAAGTGCATGATCTCATAATGTGATAGTGAATAGGAATACATTATGCCTCGTTTATAATCATCAATTACAACTAAAGCAAATGAAAACCCCCAAAGCATCATAATAGAGTGCTTCATATTTCAAAATCTTCCATGCAAATATTGCATTCATATCATCATGTTATTGTTCAAGAGATAAAAATGCATGAAGAGTATAGAAGAGAGGTTGGCTCCATTAGAAACTAAATGACAAGTGGCTATAAGTGAGTTATTGAAGGAAAAGGATGAATGCAGAGAGGGCATGCTGAATCAAAATGCAAGGCATCAAGTATTTGAGGGATAAATGAAATGCGGAACATCATACATGGAAGTAATTTGTAAATTTTGAACTTGTTTTTGTAATCTGATATCAACAGTATGAGAGGAAAAGTTTGATTGCATGACTCAATGTTAATGTGAAACACAAATGAAGCATAGGACTGTGGAAAAGAAATGGAATGTGCATGTTCTGAAACATGAAATGCATGAAAGCCATGACAAATGGTTACAATGAAGCACTAAAAAACACCATGGAAATGAATCAACTCTGTTTCATCACATTGTTGAAGCTAAAGGAGTGTTTCAAAATACTAAATTCCTACTTAAAGTATAGCCTAGAACAAAATTATGAACAAAAGAAGATTTGCAGAATAGGTGAGTTTTGCTTCAGAATTTCTATGTTACAAACATATGTAAAAGAAAACATTACATGGCCTTGACTCATTAAATATGAAGCTGAAGATTCGTTCTGAAGTTTTCAAGTGCATCTAATAAGTGCATTTCAAGCAAAAAAAAGAAAGCAATTTATTGGCATATGCCTAATATCATTTAAGCAACAAGGCCCTGGGTGAAATGAAATCTGTGTGCTCCATTTAACAAGAAGGTATGCTTCAAAAATAATATGGGTCCAATATGGTGTCATCTGGGATTTAGGATAAACCTATTGATTTTCTTCTACAAATGATGTTTCAAATTTCACTAATGAAACAAGGTGCCTTTAAGTTTAGAAGCAAAATCCCTAACTGTCATTCACACACTCGTGGCCTAGAGAGGCCAAATTTGTGCTCTCATAAGTCACAACACCCACCTAGGGTTTGTATCCAAAATGAAAAGATGAGACAACAAGGGTTCGAACCCCAATGCCACAAAAGTGCATTCAAAATAGTGAAAATGATGCTACAGGCCCGCAACCATGAGGGTTTTGAAAACCCAGAAAATGGAGGTTCATAGTCAGAATTAGTTTCCATTTGATAACAATGCATTGTTTACATGATGTTGAGGGTCGAGCCCTATCAAGTCCATTCAACAGAGAGAAGAAAAAACATACAGTGGCCGTGGCCTACACAAATGGCTGAGCTTAGAAAACCCATAATCCTTCATTCTTTTTGTGAAAGAAAAGCTTTAATAAGCTTTATTTAAGAGGGAAATGCTCGTGAAGGGAGAAATAGTGAAGCTTACCTTCTGTATTGAGGTGGAGAAACACAACATTGTTGTGTCCAATGCTTCAAGAAATGCTCCAAACAGTGTCTCCATGGTTGACCATAAGGATGGCAAAAGGATTGATACAGAAAAGAACAAACAAATGCATCAAAATACAGTGGTGGTCGCGACCAAAAGGCCATTTTTTCCTCATCAAATGAGCAAACAAAAGCACAAAAAAGGGAGTCAAAATCTTACCATAAGTGTGGAGAGACGAATACACAAGATTCAAAGAAGGAGCTCGATGGTGGCATCAAAGACAAAGCCCTAGTTTTCCCATGGCGACGCAAGCAGAGCCACGTCTTTCACCAAAAGCCGATGATGCAAATGAATTGCAAGTGTAGTTTTCGAAGACCTTTTTGTGTGTTAGGGTTTCACCCTTATCAGCCTATGTGATTTTTATCACATATGTTTTATTTTTCAAATGCCACCATTATTCATGTACCTAGGTTGATAAGCCTATGGCTTATATCTTCTTCTTTTTTCCTTTTGATTTTTTAGAAAATCAAACCACATAAAATGCGTGTGGCCCCTTCTAGGGTAAGCTCACTTCTTGCCTTAGAGAAATTTCATGCCTAGTTGCCTTCACAAATCAAATTATGACTCTAGGTCATCAAAAAAAAAATTCCTAAGTGAATGAGGGCAAATATTTTTATGATTTTTTATATAAAAATCAATCATGTAAAGGAGCACTCAATGTAATATGTTGATTTTTTGCAAAAATTAAATGTAAAAATCAACATAATTGAAGATCAAAGAGGCAAGATTTGAAGGAAAAACTAGAAGAGAATCAAATGTAACAACCATTTTGAGTTCAATTCCTGGGCGGATTTGGAAAAGAGGTGGTAGTTCAAGCTTTCTACTTTCAGTTTTGGACGATTGGAACCTAATTTTTGGAGCTTTTTTGGATCAACCCTTAGGAGATGACAAATTTCTATCTTTTTGATGTCTTTTGGAGTTGTTTAGGTGGCTGATTTTCAAGCTTTTTGGAGGAGCTCGAAAATGCAGAATGAGTTGCTTTTTGAGCCCGATTTTTCTATTTTTGCACCATGGGTCACTTGATGCCTTTATATTGGAGATATTTTGAATCTCTCGGGGTTCATATTTTCAGTTTCTTACTCCTATGCATTGCAAAGAGAGTTTTGTAAACTTCTGAATCAGATTTTGATGCTTTGGCTCCTTCATTTGCAATAAAATAACCAGAGTTTTCCTTCCACTTTGATTGTCATGGGCTCATAGTAATGATCTAATTTTTTTTTTGATTCAAAATAATGGATCCTTCTTAGTCTCATTATTGTGAGTTATAATCAAGAGTAACAAATAGTGTAGGTTGCATATTGTATTCACTGTTTAGGAGTCTTTATGCAAAATACTAATGTGCCAGGTGTTCTAAGGTGGATTGTGAGAATAGGTTGCTTTGTGAGAGTGGTGTTGTGAGTCAGTTTTGTCAAAGTCTCAAATTTCTAGTTGATCACCATTAGCTATAGTTTTCTTTTTCTCAGTTTTCTCTTCTCCTTTTCCTTAGAAAATTCATAGTTTAGGTGATTATCTAGAGGGAACCAACCCTGATCTGGAGATTCACTCTATTGCGTAGACTTACCCACAAGTCTAGAGTGTTTCCATGTTGAGGCAGTATAAACAAGCCTAGCTTGTTTGGGGGTGCAATCCTTATCTCGAACAGTTTTTGGCATGCCCAATGGGACTCCAAGAGTCTTATTTTTTAGAGTTTTCATGATTGCAAGTTGTTGTTTGGTATATGTAGCAATGTTTTATGCCTAAAAAGAGGTCTTGAAGTATATACTTGGCAACTCCTAACTCTAGTTTGACTACAAATTTGTTGTTGAGAGTTGATGAATAGAATTCAGACCAGAACAAGCCCAATCCCTTTCAAGTACTTGTAGCTTTCCCCACCAAGAAGAGGCAGAACTTCAAAGAGAGCGTTTGATCGAGCAAGAAGAGCTAAATCCACTCCTCCTGAGCTCAGTCTGATAGTCTCTATGAGAAGGAACACAATCTCAATATCTCAAGCAGCTTCGATGGCAAGGCAATTCGCCTTTACACCATTCAACAGAGGCAATCCATTGTTATTGGTGAGGCACGATGATATTTTGATGGCTAATTTGAAAGGGTTGTCATACTTTACCAAAGAAGATCAGACTACCCCGATTGAGCACATCCAAGATGTGTCCACACTCTGTTCAGTACACAACTTCACGGAGGATAATGTGGCCCTAAGACTGCTAGTTGCCTCATTAAAAGGAAAAGCTTGACAATGGTTCTAGGGGCTGCCAGCTAATTCAATAGCCACTTGGGACCAATTGGGTGATGGTCTACACAGACAATTTGTAGACAAATCTTACCATCTCTCATTATTAGAGCAGTTGAGCACTATCAAGTGTGCTCCACATGAGCACCTAATCGATTTTAACTACCATTTTCAACGAACCTGGTACAGAATTCCCTTAATTGTCAAGCCCTCACCTAAGCACGCATTCCTATTTTACCTAAGATCCCTGAACCCTAAAATTTTAGTAATGATTCAGTCAATGGGGGGTTTCACATTTCCCAATGCTTATGA
Source organism: Sequoia sempervirens (assembly GCA_007258455.2). Lineage (NCBI taxonomy): Eukaryota > Viridiplantae > Streptophyta > Pinopsida > Cupressales > Cupressaceae > Sequoia > Sequoia sempervirens. Next base: position 154,804,932 of record VDFB02000002.1, on the reverse strand, counting down.
AATTGCAATAAGAGTTGAAAACTATCTAATACAAGCAGGTAAGATTGCTCCTAGGCCACCCATGCCCATATTCCCTGAGGTGCAATCACCCATAAATCTTCCCCCCATAGCCTTTATTCTTGTTGTCCCATAGGCTATCAAGCAGCCAATCAGGAAAACATTGCCCCTGAGCAAAATAGGGAATTTCAAGAAATTAAGAACATGTTGCAATCCCTAGGGAAAACATTCAGCAATGAGTTTGTAAGCCTTAAAAGGCAGGTTGGACAAGAGCAAAGGCCTAACCCAGCCCCTTTTTAGCCAAATCAGCAAAGTAGGGGACCTTATCAAAATGATTATCAGAAAAGGAATCCTAACCTCAGGCCTTTCAGACCTTATGATCCTAATATCCCAGGTCCATCAAGAGAGTTAGTGCCTCAAAAAAATTTGTCCCAAGAGCAAGAGTGGTGTTACCCTTGTAATCAGCCTCACAATTAGGCTGAATGTATGAAAAAAATGGAAAATCAGGCTCTAATTGTACAAAGCAGTTATGATAGCCAAGAGAACGTAACAAGTGGAGATGGAAAGCAGTAAAGCAGTTCTGAAATTACTTTGATGAATTGGAAGAATGTTGATTTTTATGCGGTTAATCATTATCAAGGTTTGAACCAACAAGGTTCATCTATTGCAATGAACACGAGAGCAAAAAGAAGGGAAATGGATGTTGGCCAGCAAGTTGTAGGTGTAAAACAACAAGCTGCGAACTCAGGGCAGCAAGTTGTAAGAGGTCAAAACCAGCCCATTTCATCACAAACTACTTCGAAAATGCACCCGAAGGTGCATATTCTACAGAGAAAACAACAAAGAGCAAGTGATGCAGCCACATCTGCTGGTCTACATAAGGTAAATCATGTATCTTTCAATGTAGTAGAACACTTAAAGAAGGCTACAGTGAGCTTATCTATTATGGATGCACTTCATATCCTTGGACAAAAGCAATTGTTGCAAAGTACCTTGTCTGAATTTCCATCATTAGAGGCTTCAAATGCAAAAAAGAATAGAATAGTTCTTGCTAATAGTCCAGAAGTGAAGGGTGAACAACCAAGTAGAGAAGTAAAACCTCCACCCTTTTACTTGAGTCTTATAATTGGGGACAAACTCGTCCACAATTGCATGATAGATTCTAGAGCTAGGAGCTCTGTGATGCCAAAGAGTGTAGCTGATAGATTGGGTTTAGCTTATGAACCTGTAGCAAAAGGTGTAGTACAATTGGATGGTTCTACTATCCAAGTAGTAGGAGTTATTAAAAATTTATCCCTCACACTTCATGCTTGCCCAAACTTCTTTGTCCCACAAGACATTCATGTAATTGAACTTCCACCTCACTTTGCATTGTGTCTATCTAGAGACTTCAGTGCTAAATTAGGAGGCTTCTTATCTGTTGATTGGCCACATTTGTTCTTCAGAACATTTCTAAATGGTGAACTAGAAGAAGTGTATATTGAGCAAGGAGATATGGTTTTTCAATTGAAGAAAGCATTTTATGGACTTAAGCAAGCCCCAAAAGCATGGTATGCCAGATTGGACAAGTATTTGTTGAAGCTTGGATTTAATAAAGGTACTGTTGATAGTAATTTGTATTTCAAGATTGAATATGATAAAGATTTGACTGTTGAAGTCTTTATTGATGATATCATTTTTGGAGGAGATGATAGTTTGTGCATGAAGTTTTCTGATGGGATGCAAAGTGAGTTTGAGATGTCTATGAGTGGAGAAATGAAATTATTTTTGGGATTGCAAATTACTTAGCTAGATAAAGGAATCTTTATATCTTAGTCCAAGTATGTGAAAGAATTGCTAAAGAAGTTTGGTATGGAAGATTCAAAGCCATTTGGTACACCCATGGTGACCGGATGTAAGTTGACACAAGATGATGATTCTCCTAAAACAAATCAGACTAGATATAGATCCATGATTGGTGGATTGCTTTATTTGACTCAAACTAGACCTGATATCATGAATGTCATATGCATTGTTACAAGATTTAAAGTTGATCCTAAGGAATCTCATCTGATAGTTGTAAAGAGGATTTTTAGGTACTTGAAGGGGACAAGTGATTTTGGCCTATGGTATCCTAAAGAAGATGACCTTACTTTGAGTGCTTATACTGATGTTGATTGGGCAGGACATGTGAATGATAGAAAGAGTACTAGTGGTGGTGCATTTTTCTTGGGAAAGAAGTTGATTTCATGGTTAAGAAAGAAGCGGAATGCCATTTCTTTATCTACTGTAGAGGCATAATACATTGATGCTACTAACAATTGTACTCAAGTATTGTGGATGAAGCAGATGTTGAAAGATATCAGAGTTGTGTATGATGAACCTATTGCTATATTATGTGATAATTCAAGTGCAATTAACCTTTCTAAGAATCTGGTGCTACATTCAAAAACCAAGCATATATCTATCAAGTTTCACTTTTTGAGAGAGAAGGTGAGTGAAAAGGAAGTCAGAATAGAGTATGTGCCCACTAAGGCACAGATTATAGATATATTTACCAAGCCCTTGCCTAAGGATACTTTTGATTATCTCAGAGGGAAGTTAGGGGTGATTAAGGATACTTTTGAGTATCTTAGAGGGAAGTTAGGGGTGATTACCCCTCCTAATCAGAACTAAGATGCATTGACTTGCATCAGTTCATGCATTTCATAGTCATATCTTATGATCTGGATTGATGTTGTGGTGGCTACTACTTAGGGGGAGTAGTCAAATGTTCAAAAATGTGGTTCAGAGCTTGTGTGGAGAAAGATAATGTGTATCTTTGTCATTGATGTCAAAGGGGGAGAAGAATCATGTGAAAAAATGTGAAAAATTTAAGGAGAAAAGAGTCAAAATCTAAGGGGGAGAAAATGCTAAGAGAAAGTTGCGTTGATGGTGTTTTTCACATCATGTGTTTCCATTAATGCCAAAGGGGGAGATTGTTGGATATTGCTAATATGTGGTTGTCATTGATGTCAACACTATTGGCATTAATGTCTTTAAGGTTGTATATGTTGAGGATATTGAGAAAATTGTAATAAAATAAGTTATAGGTTGTTAGTGATGCAGTGAAGTTCATTATAGCCACCATGTTGTTGGCTAGCTCAGTATATTGATGATAAGAGATTGTGGATTAAAGGGTTTTTTTGTCTAGTACATCTAGTTTATCCATGTTAAGTTTTAGAGATCCACATGAAGATTTGATCGAGTTATGAGTATTTGTGTTCTGACAGTTGTTTTGTTGCTTTAGTTGATGTTCTTAAAAGAAGATAATGTGATTCTAGTAATTTGAATTGTTGTGGATGCTTCTGTAGTGATTCATGATGCTCGTGGATGTTTCTAGATCATGCTCTATTCATGTTGTATGTCCACATTGATCGTTGTGCTCACGATTGGTGATTTTCTTCTTTGAGTTAATGTTTTTCATGATCATGGCCGACAGGGTGATTGTGGCGTGTTGTGGATCTTCAAGGCATGATTTTTGGAGGTGTTTCATGTTTGAGGATGTTGTTTTGGGTCCTTACTATGCTGTGGCCGACATTGGTTGGTGCGCATTGATATTTTTTTATTGATTTGGGTTGACATTTTGTTATCCTTAGTTGCGGATATATATGAGCAATTTTTTATACCATTTGAAGGCATGTGATTGTAGTGGTGTGTGAGTGGTGTACAAAGTGTGTGAGTGATATGTGTGAATAATGTTCTAATCTTTTGAAGGTAGAAGAAAAGTGTGAAGAAGAGGTCATGTGCTTAATCGAAACTGTAATCAGGCATTAGTAGATGCTATTTTCTCAGTTCAAAATCTTCTAGATGTAATTTGAATGTTTCTGTAAGACGGTGTCTCTTCCTTTGGGCAGTAAGCCTTTTTGTATTTGAGTAGTGAGCTCTAGGTAGTGTGCCTAAATGCATGTGCATTATCCATTTATAATTCCTTTATACTTTTAACAGAGTATAATCTTGTGGACTAACCTCCACCGCAGTTTTTCCCCTAATAGGGTTTCCACGTAAAAAATCTTGGTGTTATGTGTGTTTCTGATGTGGTGATTTATGCTTTCATGTTTATTTATCATATTTGAGAATAGGTTTAATAAGTATAATTTATGTGACAACTGATTCACCCCCCCTCTCAGTTGTCTGCCCTTGTGTTGCCAACAATTTCAGAGTAGGAAGAGAATCTTGGAGAGGATGAGACAGTGGTCCAACAATGGATGAAGGTGTTGTTTGAAGATGACGTTTTAGACAAAGAAGAATACCCCCATGAATACGGAGAGATTGATCATGAATGGCTAGAAATGCAGATTGAAATTCAAGCCTTGGATCAAGAGGAGGTCTATGATGAAGGTTTCCTCATCCAAGTGAGGAGAGCTATTACAAATTATTTTGAGAGAGAGGAACATATGGCTAGAGAAAACCCATTGCTGGAGGATTTTGATTTTTCCATTGAGGATTGTGGAGATACAACCATGATTGAATCCCATCTTCCAATTGAATGGTCAGAAGGGCTACCTAACTTTGAGGTTGAAATTGAAAGGAGTGTGGCCATGATGGGGTCATTGGCAACTGGTGAACTAACATCTTATGAGAAGTGCTTTGACAAGATCTTATTTCAAAAAATTGATTTCCTGTTAAATGAGGAGTTGAACAATGATGTGATGAAAGAATTCAGTGGAGCAAAATTCGGAGAGTTTATTGTTGGGGATTTTGTCCTCAAGTGGAATGAACAAAAGAGTAATCCAAGAAGGCATAATAAATTTGAATCAATCTAGGAAGGCCCATTTTTCATAACAGAATGCAAGGAGTGGAATTCATTCCAGCTCTCAAGGCTGAAGGGAGAAGTGCTACCAATCCAAGTTAATGGGATTCATTTGAAGCATTGCTTTTAAAGCTTGAGAACCACCTTTGTATTATAGTAGATTACTCGCTCCTAATAAGTGATTATCAAGCACATTTTCTTTTAGTTTTTCTTTTAATAAGTGTTGTTGCATGTGTTCTTTGGCCACTAGGACCTGTTGGTTGCTGCTGTTTGGTTTTATTTTGGTTTTCTGCTGCTATTTGGAGGAGTTTTCAGTTTTGGTTCATGAGTTTTTCTAGTTTTGGAGAGGGAAAAAGTGACTCCATTCCCAATGGAATTGCATAAGGCAACTACCTTAATGCTTAGCAGGCAAGCATCTAGTAGAGGTTGCCAAGAGTGTTATCAAATTTTCACTATAGCTCAATTTGATGAAGTTGATTTGTGCAAAGATACATTTTAAGGTGAAAATTTAAATTAACCTCCATACATGTTTAACCATTGCAAGTGTTTAAATTATTTTGAAGTTTCAAGATGCAATGAGTTTAAGTTGACTAATTCAATTTCAGCATTAAGAATTGCATAAATGAAAAGAGATGCATTCATTCTGTATTCAGTTGCAATGTTCAAACATTGTTTTACATAAAAGGAAAAGATATAGAATTGAAAAAGTGATTTTCAAATGCTAAATTTACATTCATTGGGGTAATGGAAATCATATGTCTCACATAATTCGTGGGAATAGCTGTGACAATGTAGCAACAAAAGCATTCTACACTATTGAATATGAAAGAAAGGAAGACACATAAGAATGAAGATAATAATCATTGCTTGTAAGTCTTCAAGCTGATTCTAGAATGGTGCACCATCCTAGTCTTCGAGCTCTTGATAGACCTACAAGAGATATTAAAAAAGGTTGTTAGAGCTCTGACTATGAACATTCCTATGTGAATTATCAACAATAATGGAGAATGTTGCTAATGATGCATTGAAACAACTAAGCAAGAGCAAGAAATGTGCCAGGAGCCAAGGAGGAAACCTCAAAATAATATATTGTTTCTATATAACATTGTTTGTTTCCATGTGTAGGTATAGGACAAACCATACTACTAATCCAGATTGAATATCATAAAGCATGTGATGTAAAATGGGCTCCCACAAGGGTTGAGACCCGACATGCTATCCCTCAAGCATTCAAAGAGGGACTAATAAAGAAACAAATCCAAAATGCTCAAGGAAATACATCCATCAGATGAGTGCATCATAAAGTGCCATGAGGACTCAAACAATTGGCCATTCAAGACAGTCAACTCTCAAAGGTGCAATGAATCAAGAATCATGAGTGATCAACTGTTCAAGTGCATGATCTCATAATGTGATAGTGAGCAAGCATATATTATGCCTCATTTATAATCATCAATTACAGCTAAAGCAAATAAAAATCCCCAGAGCATCATAATAGAGTGCTTCATATTTCAAAATCTTCCATACAAACATTGCATTCATATCATCATGTTGTTGTACAACAGATAAAAATGCATGAAGAGTACAGAAGAGAGGTTGGCTCCATCAGAGACTAAGTGACAAGTGGTTGTAAGTGAGTTATTGAAGGCAAAGGATGAATACAGATAGGGCATATTGAATCAAAATGCAAGGCATCAAGTATTTGAGGGCTAAATGAAATGTGGAACATCATACATGGAGGTAATTTGTAAATTTTGAACTTTTTCTATAATCTAATATCAACAGTATGAGAGGAAAAGTATGATTGCATGACTCAATGTTAATGTGAAACACAAATGAAGCATAGGACTGTGGAAAAGAAATGGAATGTGCAAGTTTTGAAACATGAAATGCATGAAATCCATGACAAATGGTTACAATGAAGCACTAAAAACACCGTGGAAATGAATCAACTCTATTTCATCACATTGTTGAAGCTAAAGGAGTGTTTCAAAATACTAAATGTCTACTTAAAGTACAGCCTAGAACAAAATTATGAACAAAAGAAGATTTGCAAAATAGGTGAGTTTTTCTTCAGAATTTCTATGTTACAAACATATGTAAAAGAAAACATTACATGGCCTTGGCTCATTAAATGTGGAGCTGAAGATTCATTCTGAAGTTTTCAAGTGCATCTAATAAGTGTGTTTCAAGCCAAACAAAGCAAGCAATTTATTGACATATGCCTGATATCATTTAACCAACAAGGCCCTGGGTGAAATAAAATTTGTGTGCTCCATTTAACAAGAAGGTGTGCTTCAAAATAATATGGGTCCAATATGGTGTCATCTCGGGTTTAGGATAAACCCATTGATTTTCTTCTACAAATGATGTTTTAGATTTCACTAATGAAACAAGGTGCCTTCAAGTTCAAAAGCAAAAGCCCTAACTATCATTCACACACCTGCGGCCTAGAGAGGCCAAATTTGTGCTCTCATAAGTCACAACACCCACCTAGGGTTTGTATCCAAAATGAAAAGATGTGACAAGGGTTTGAACCCTAATGCCACTGAAGTGCATTCAAAATAGTGAAAATGAAGATACAGGCCCACGGCCATGAGGGTTTTGAAAACCCACGAAATGGAGGTTCGTACTCAGAATTATTTTCCATTTGATAACAATGCATTAGTTACATGTTGAGGGTCGATCCCTATCAATTCCATTCAACAGAGAGAAGAAAAAACATATAGTGATTGCGGCCTACACAAATGGTCGAGCTTAGAAAACCCATAATCCTTCATTTTATTTTATTTTAAAAGCTTTAATAAGCTTTATTTAAGAGGGAAATGCTTGTGAAGGGAGAAAAACTGAAGCTTACCTTTTGTATCGAGGTGGAGAAACACAACACTACCACGACGAATGCTTCTCAAAATGCTCCAAACAGTGTCTCCATGGTCGGCCATAAGGATGGCAAAAGGAACGATACAGAAAAGAACAAACAAATGTATCAAAATACAATGGTGGTTGCAGTAAAAAGGCTATTTTTTCTTCATCAAATGAGCAAACGAAAGCACAAAAAAAGGATTCAAAAGCTTACCATAAATGCGGAGAGCCGAATACACCAGATTCGAAGAAGGAGTTTGATGGTGGCATCAACGACAAATCCCTAGTTTTCCCATGGCGGCACAAGCAGAGACACATCTTTCACCAGAAGCCGATGATGCAAATGAATTGCAAGTGAAGTTTTCGAAGGCCTTTTTGTGTGTTATGGTTTCACCCTTATCATCCTATATGATTTTTATCACATATGTTTTATTTTTCAAATGCCACCATTATTCATGTTGCTAGGCCAATAAGCCTATAGCTTATATCTTTTTTTTTCCTTTTGATTTTTATAGAAAATAAAACCACATAAAATGCTTGTGGCCCCTTATAGGGTAAGCTCACTTCTTGTCGTAGAGAAATTTCATGCCCAGTTGCCTTCACAAATCAAATGATGACTCTAGGTCATCAAAAAAAAATTGCCTAAGTGAATGAGGGAAAATATTTTTATGATTTTTTATATAAAAATCAATCATGGAAAGGAGCACTGAACGTAATATGTTGATTTTTTGCAAAAATTAAATGCAAAAATCAACATAACTGAAGGTCAAAGAGGCAAGATTTCAAGGAAAAACTGGAAGAGAATCAAATGTAACAAAAGGGGTTTCTATTTTTTTTGTAAAACTGCAAGATTGTAAAACACTAGTTAAGAAATGCTTCTATAAATTGCTTAAGTTAGTTGTTATTTTAAAATGCAGTTGTATAGTGCACTTCAGTTCACACTGGGACTTTTCATTTTGAGTTCAGTTCCTGGGTGGATTTGGAGAAGAGGTGGCAGTTCAAGCTTTCTATTTTTAGTTCTGGACAGTTGGAACTTGATTTTTGGAGCTTTTTTAGATCAACCCTTAGGAGATGACAATTTTCTATCTTTTGTATGCCTCTTGGAGCTATTTAGGTGGCTAATTTGTAGGCTTTTTGGAGGAGCTCAAAAATGCATAATGAGTTGCTTTTTGAGCCTGATTTTTCTATTTTTGCACCATGGGTCACTTGATGCCTTTATATTGGAGAAATTTTGAATTTCTCAGGGTTCACATTTTCAGTTTCTTATTCTCCTATGCGTTGTAGAGAGAGATTTGTAAACCTCTTAATAAAATTTTGATGCTTTGGCTCCTTCATTTGCAATAAAATCACCAGAGTTGTCCTTCCACTTTGCTTGTCATGGGCTCACAATAATGATCTAATTTTTTTTGTGATTAAAAATAGTGGATCCTTCTTAGTCTCTTTATTGTGAGTTATAATCAAGAGTAACAAATAGTGTATGTTGCATATTGTATTCACTATTTAGGAGTCTTTATGCAAAATACTAATGTGCTAGGTGTTCTAAGGTGGATTGTGAGAAGAGGTTGCTTTGTGAGAGTGGTGTTGTGAGTCATTTTCGTCAAAGTCTCAAATTTCTAGCTGATCATCATTAGCTATAGTTTTCTTTTTCTCAGTTTTCTCTTCTCCTTTTCCTCAAAAATTCATAGTTTAGGTGATTATCTAGAGGGAACCATCCTTGATCTGGATATTCGCTCTATTGCACAGACTTACCCACAATTCTAGAGTGTTTCCATGTTGAGGTAGGATAAACAAGCCCAGCTTGTTTGAGGGTGCAATTATGATCTCCAACAAATCCCTTATGTGTTATCTTTTGAGAATGCATGTGGAGATAACCATTTTTAATGAAGCAGCTTTATTTGGAAACATATCATTGGCAAAGGGATTTCCAAATAATATCTCATTTCCATTTTATCAATTGGGATTTATCGTTTTCTATTTTAAAGTAATTTCTCACTATATGGTGTTTAGAAATTTCTTTAAAGTGGGGGCATACATTGGAATTATTTCACTTTGGCATTTGCACCTCCTATGGTGAGTTTCATTTTCAAGTTGACATTTTTCTTCACTTTTGTTCATGGGAATTGAACTTAGTGTAGCATTGGCATAGCACATTGATCATTTTGTGGCACCTTATCAAAGTTATCATGGAGTATAATTTTTGGTATGGTTGACGTATGGATACACATTTTGCAATGACTTTTCCCATCTACCACCTTTTTATGGGTATACACCTTGTGATGAATTAAGTGTGTGTTTCTCATCTTTTTGTCTTTGGGGCTCACCTAGTGTATAGCGAACTACACTAGCCCTTGCGAGTGTATTTTATGGACAAATAGCTTAGGCTTGATCCATCCTTTTGGACAAATAGTTGAGGCTTGATCCATCTTTTTTTTGCATTGGATTTGACATTGTATGCTTATGTATCTTGTCTTGCTACACATATCTTACATGCATGTGTGTACTTTGTGCTTATGTTGGTTTTCCATGGGATATTGCATCCTAGGGGCTTGATCACCCTAATTTATCTTTGTCATCCTATCTCATTAACATTTGTTTACTTGGACCCCTCTTGACACATATTTGTCTACTTTAGTGTGAGTTTAAACATAATTTCATACTCTCACTAAAGTGGGGGCTAAATTTAGTGTAAAAAATTATATACCTTTAAAATTTCACACTATGTTTGAGTTCCTTAATTTATGGGTTGCATGCTCCTCTTTTTCAACTTTCCAAATCATTTTGAAAATTTGAATTTCATTAAGAAATGAGAGAGATATGCATGTTTTTACTAAAACTACCTTTTTGACTTTTTATGTACTTTTCCAGCAATAGCTACATGTTGCCAACTGTCAACTTGTTTCTCTTCTTTTTAGATACACAAACAACTCATTCCTTCCAAAAATGATATTTTAATCCTTCTAAAAATACTTGACATTTAATAATTATCATTCATCATAATATATCATCATAATTTAGCATCAACTAACTAAAACATGCAAACCTTTATAAATCGTTATTAATCATAGTTAATGCTTGTGGGAATCAAGGTAAAGTTCATAAATATCTTAGGAATGATATTATAACATCATGAACATAGATTAAATTATAAGGAATGGTGAAATAAATAGGACAAATAATAAGCTCATCATTCCCCCCAGCTGAAGTTTTGCTTGTCCTCAAGCAAGAGATGGGCATTGGTTAGACATGAAAGCTACCAGCATGAAGTCCAATGACTTTATCTTTCCTTCATTTTCATCAAGATAGAAACATTGTTGTATGGATATCTCTCCATATTCTCTTAACATCTTCTCTCTTTAATTCATTATTGAGATAACATGAATAACATCTGCTACAACTTCCCCTAAATATTTTTATCTTTTGTCACTTTGAGGCATAACGGAAAAGGGAAATCAATAGAACAATATTTCAATTGAAGCAAACATAGTCATGAATGTAGGATGTAGGTATGAAAAAATACAAGCAAGGCCATCCTCCTATTGTCTTGGACAACAATACAAGGCATGCACATTTCCCCCAGCTGAAAGGTCATTTGTCCTCAAATGCCAATGTATGGATGTGGGTGGCAGAATAAATCAGTTATGAAGCATGTAATTAGAACAATGATAATTGATGAACATATCGTAATGCATAGGTAGTGAGTTAACTAAAAATGATAAATATTACTAATGAATGAGAATCATAAATGTAAGTACCCGCTATGATGTAGTGAAAAGCTATAAACTTGGTGAATAGTTGAAAGTACAGGTTCCTGAATATCTGAATGTATAGGTCCCTCTAAGAGTGGATGGATATTTATCATCGATAGTTGTTGTAGGTTTCCTGGCTGCTCACTGCAAAAAAATGTCTATCCATCCAATGAATTCTAATGTAACTTTAGATGCATTCCATTACCATTAAATAAAATTTGATTAGATCAATTGAACAACACCAACTGAATAGACATTATTGATCCTGTGAATACCCAACCACCTAATGGAAACTTTTTTTTGATAGACATGAATCACAACCTTGAAAGAAAAATTAATTTGGAATATGACCAACCAACTATGAATACCTTTGAAATAGTCATCTAAACAAGAAGAAATGGGGAAACAAACTACACCAGACAACACCCAACTAACTATGCTTCAATATTTGGAGAAGAAGACATCTAAGGCATTGTGCAACAACACTTATTGAATGAAAAACCTATCCTAACCTATTCTAACCAACAAATAAAACTTGATCAAACAAAATCATTGACTAGTTCTGTGAAATAATTGTCTTTCCTTAGCAACTTACAATGCTTCACATACTTCTAAGCAAACAAAAAGAGGTGCAGCATAAGTAGAAACTTAATGAATAGCTGCAATAATTTTTGACATACATAAAAAAACTCACTTACTACTTCATTTTGACAATACATACTTCTGTTTTGAAAAGAATAAGTAAGTTGAGACCATTCTTCTTTAATTGCAACTATGTATTTAGCTTCATCTTTAGTTGTAACTTCATGCTTGAATGCAAGCATAACTTGTGATGCTTTTGTCGCCTTCATTTCAGCTAGATGTCTGATAGGACATCCACGTGAAAGAACAAATTTTGAACCCTCCTTGTTAGTTTCATCCTGATGGGTTGCTTCTTTTGATAGCAACATAGAAATTTTGAAGGATGCTCATGCTACTTATGTTTTTTTTGTACAAAAGATATTGGTGTTGCATCTAAAGTTGAGCAAAACACCTCTAAGTAATCCTAAAATTGGTCTTCTTCAATCTCTTCTTTACTTTTTTGCATGAGAATACCGATTTTGACTTCATAGCAGCTCTCTTCTTCAAGTAGGAGTTCTAATTTGATACCATGTTCATCCTGACCATCAACCTTGTGTATAATAAATTCTTCATTTTGAAAAACAAGGTTTTCCTCTTTAGCATCAATTCTTGAACAAAATTCTTCTATGATGCTAGAGAACATGTCTTCATTTAAATTTCCAATTTACTCTTTTTAAGCATATCAATCTAATCCATTTTTCTGCTGCTAAATTTGACTTTGGTAACTTTCAAAATGCCTAATAATCCCAAGTACTTTGAATAGAAATTATGATTCTACAAAAACAAGGAAGAACTTTTAAGAAACCTAGAGATTCTCACTAAATTCAGCAACAGCGCCAAAAATGTAGAGTCTAACTAATGTGTCCTAGACTTGGTGAAAGTACACAATTCAGGGGTGTACCTAGCGAACAGTCCACTTGACATTGCAAACCTACATTAAATTATCAACCAAGGTTTGTAAACTTATGATGGGTCTACACTGTATGTACACCATGAGAGACTCCTAATCTATCATCATTGTGTGAAAGAATAACTAAAATTCAATAACTTAAACAAAACACAATTAATGCTGAAAAGAAACCTTTTTGCACAGTAGTTGTTGCAGGTGCCTTTAGAAGTGGTTGTAGGTGACTGCTAAACTATTAACTAAAATTAATAAACTAAATTATCTCCTTCTATGTTATCTTCTATGTTTTTTGATTGATTACATACTCAAATATATAGGCTAACAAATATATAATAGGTGTCCCATCATTATTTGAAACAAGGAAAAGGATTATTCTTCAAATGACACAAATACAATGAATGGACAATTCCTATTACAACTTTTCATCTAGCTATTTGGAAAAGAGTCTGTTTGAACTCTTTTATGATCAAATTGATTTGTTGGATATTTTTTCCTCAGGTGGAGTTAAACATGTGCAAATACCTACAAATAGTGAGCATAAAATTTGGAGATAAGTGGTTGTTAAATCGAAATAGAGGAGGAAGGTTTCTTTTATAGACAGACATTCGAATAGACGGTCAAGATAGAACTTCTAGAAATATTCCAAGATCGACAAATGAGAAGACATGCAACACAGAAAAGTGGAGGTTACAAAATCAACGGTCAAGATTAGAAAGAGCCCAAAGACGATCGACGGCTGAGATTAAAAAATGAGATTGTGGAGGAAGAAAATGGAGGAATTAAAAAATGAAATCAATTAATTCATGAGAAGGAATCTTTGGACAAGTGGAGCATAAATAATTTATCCAAAATATTTATTTTGAGGAAAAGGCAAGTGAGAGAAAGTGATCATTTAATTAAATTGATTTATGAAATCAATTTAATTAAATGGAGAAAAATGGATGTGATACATTGAATAATTAATTTAAGTTAATTATTTAATGGAGGAAAGAAATGTCATTAGATAATTAAATAATTTCGACAATTATTTAATTATAGAGGAATGGGAAAAAGATCAATAAATAGATAAATAATAACAATTATTATCATTTGACTATAGGTGAGTGATAAAAGATGAATATTTAAATAAATAATGATTTATTTAATTATTGAAGAAAGGGAGTGTTAGCGACACAATTAGTTTTATTTAATTGATCATAGTAGAATAAAGGTTTAAATAATTATAAATGATTTAATTAAAATTATTAAAATTATTTAATTATGTAGCAACGAAGACCAAGAAAAATGGCGCTCGCAGACTAAGACATTTTTTTAGTGTCTACATTTTTCCCCTCTTTGACATAACGTAGTTCATCGTGTTGTGTCAAAGAAATTCAGCCAAAAGATGCCCCGGTGAAAGCAGGGTAGAGGTATGCCCCTCAGAAAAAATTTACAAATTTTTAAAAAATATGGAAAACTATCTCAATAAGATAATTTGATAGCCAAGAGTTCAACAATGAAGACGGAATTGATTTTTGAGGTCCTTAAGGGAGTCCAATTTAGGTTCAAAGGTGTCCAAGAGTGCACCCAGTACACAAGCCAAGTGCAAACCCTAATTTTTAGGCAATAAATAGGACCTTGATTAAGAAAGTAGGTCATTTCTGCATTCCAAATGTAGAAATATTAGGAGCTCTGGGAGAGAAAATTTGAGATGTTGCTTGTTTCAGATGCTACACACAAAGGCTACCGCATCTGCACCTTCTTCCGTCCTGAGGGAGTGCCCACCCTAGTAAGTACTACAAGCCCACTTCGTAATTTTATTGATTTTTGTGAATTTATTTAGGAATCTAATTTAGTAGGAAATTGTGTCGCATGGTGTGTGACGCAATTTCATTTGTGAGTGATGCAAGCGAGAAGTGGTTCATCGCAATCATCACGCCGTCACGCAATTGCTTAGGTCTAGGGCAGGGACGATTGCATTGTGATGCATCTAAAGGTGCACCACAACTGACTTTTTGAGTCACAAATGCGGCCCGAAATGATGCAATCAAAATTTGGTGATGCAAGCGTGGTAAAAAATGATGCATGTGAAAAATGAGAGATGCAATTACAGTTGTCAACCACTAGGAATTTACGCGATGCATTTGACAAAATAGCGATGCACTTGCCTAGTGAAAAAATGCCCTAGTTTAGGATAGAACTTGGTCAACTTAGGTCCACTAGATTAAATGAAGGTTTTGGATTGATGTGATGACTTGTGTGATGACTTCAAGTTGTTCTACCTCCTATCTATATGTGGGGAGTCACGACCAGATATGTTTCGACTGCGGGACCAGTTGGATGATGTGGAGAAATAGACGTTGTTAGATCTCAAATTGTTCTATGTCACCTATATTCCCATTATCAGGGTAAACAGGGGAATGCTAGCAACGCTAATAGAGTAGTGGCACTCTGATACTTAAATTTTCCATCTACCAACCAAGGAGGCAACAGTTACCTTGGAGGATGTGTAATGGATCCTATGATTGTTGATTCGTGGTGAGTGAGTTTGATATGATCTTTTTCGAGGATTGCAAGCCCTATATGATTATTATGATTGTGACGATGATTCAAAGCTTGGCATTCAGGGGCATGAGATCAGGTGGGAGACCTTGCTAGAGAGATATGACTGATATGATTGTGTGTTATGCACACTGATCACAGGGGTTATGATTCCAAATTGTAGGGATCATGGCTTTCTGGTGGGATGGAGTGAGATGTTGGTAGGGATGGTCTAGGAGGAGATGGTATATGCATGGGGACCATGTCTATTGGACATTTTATACTTCCAGCTACACAACATTGTATATAGAGGGGGACAGAGCTTGAGTTGCATTGTCACTTTACTAACGATATGGGCATGGGAGCACATAGTAGTGTTCTGACCACTGGTGGTGTGATAGTTGGGGGCTAGTGCTCCATATGTATATCTCCATGAATCTCCATGAATCTGACACTAGTGACATTTCTTCACAAAGTGATAGGCATCACATTCCATTATAGTCCAATAATATCCC
Organism: Sequoia sempervirens; assembly: GCA_007258455.2. Taxonomy (NCBI): domain Eukaryota; kingdom Viridiplantae; phylum Streptophyta; class Pinopsida; order Cupressales; family Cupressaceae; genus Sequoia; species Sequoia sempervirens. Next base: position 154,788,993 of record VDFB02000002.1, on the reverse strand, counting down.
ATCCTCATGAGCTTTTTAGCTAAGGTAGGACCAGTAGAGTGAGCTCTGCATATACCATGGCGAACCTCTTGTAAGGCCACTTGTGCTTCATTTGAGTCAAGACATAAGAGGAGGGTGTTGTCTAGGCTACGTCGGTAAAGGGTAGCTTCGATGATGGCATATTTAGAGGCTTGTCAGATAAAGGTTTTGCATTGGTTGGAGGACAAGTCGGTAGGGATAATTTGGTCACGCAAATAATTGTAAATGTCTTTATACTAGGGAGATTCAAGACCAATAATTTTGCACACAAGTTTAGTTTCAAGGACATCAAATGCATGGACCAATAGTTTTTCTACCAAGAACTCATATGTGATGCATTGTTAGGAATGCCCAAGAGAGATCCAATTGTATCCATTGCATCAACTGCTTTGTTTTGGATTCTCAGTATCTGCTCAAAGGTGATAGCATCAAAGTATAGTCTAAAACTATCCACCATGCACTTGTAGGGCATCGGCTTCTCATCTTTGGTATCATAATCAACATTGACTTGCTTGATCACTAACTAGGAATCACAATAAACTTGAAGATCCTTGATTTTCCATTTTATTGCCATTCAGAGTCCTGTCAATTCATACTTAGCTATATTATTAGTGCATGGAAATTCTATTCAAAATGACTTAGGAATGGAATCCCCTTGATGTGTGATGAACAAAATTCCAGCTCCTGAACCATGACTAGTGTAGGATCCATTGAAATATAGTTTCCATGTTGTCAGTGTGTCTATGACAGATTTATTCATCTGGGAAGTTGAATATTAAACGATGATCTGCCTTTACTGGTGCAAATGTGAACTGATCAGCTATCACTTATCCTTTTATGGCTTTTCAATCAACATATTCAATGTCATACTCACTTAAGATCATAACCCACTTAGCTAGTCTTCCTATCAAAGATGCTTTGTTGAGAAGATATTTTAGAGGAACAATCTTGGTGATCATTTTTTTTTATGGTTCAGCATGTGATGTTGCAATTTTTGGGCTACAAATACAACTACTAGGCATGCTCGTTCAATAGGACTATAGTTCAACTCATATCTGACCAAGGTGTAACTGATATAGTAAATTGCTCATTCTTTACCATCATTGTCATTTTGTGCTAACAATGCCTCCAGTGCTAATGTAGTTTCTATTAGATACAATATCAAATGTCTTCCAACAATTGGAGGCATAAGAATTAGTGGAGTCAATAGGTAATTCTTGATCTGATCAAACAGTTCTTGGAATTTCTCTATCCAAATGAAGGGAATTCCTTTTCGTAACAAATGTTAAAATGGGTGAATCTTGTATGCTAGTTGAGCAATGAACCTTCAAATTGATTGCAACCTTCCTTGTAAGATCCTTAATTGAATGATGTTGGTTGGCAGTGGCATGTCCAAGATAGCTTTGACTTTGGTGGGATCAACCTCTATTCCTCTGCAAGAGATAATATATCCTAGAATTTTTCCTGATTGGACCCCGAAAAAACATTTCTTTGGATTTAACCTAAGTTTATACTTTTCAAGTATTGTGAAAATCTTGTCCAATACTGCTAGGTGACCACTTCATTCTAAATATTTTGAGAGAAGGTCATCAACATAATCTTTCATAAGTACATGCATATAATCATGGAAAATGGTAGTTATGGCTCTCTGATATGTAGCTCCAACATTTTTAAGTTCAAATGGCATAATGTTCCAATAGAAAGTACCCCAAGAGCATGTGAAGGCTATCTTCAGTTGATCTTCATGATAAATTCTTATCTAATTATAACCCGAGAATTCATCCATAAGTGATAGCATCTCATATCCAGTAGTAAGGTCTACTATGATGTCAATATTTGGTAAATGAAAATCACCTTTAGGATAAGATTTGTTAAGATCTCTGAAATCCGTGCACACTCTGATTTTCCCATTCAGTTTGTGACAGGAACAAGGTTTGATATCTAATCTGCATAATCAATAGAGCGTATGAATCCATCCAAGAGTTTCTTTAGTTCCACCTTGACCAAGAGTGCAATCTACAAATGCATTTTCCTTAGCTTATTTTTATATGGTTTAGCATTTGGTAACGGTGCCAAGTGATGCAAAACAAGCTCGGGATCCAATCCAGACATATCAGCAAATGACCATGCAAAATTAACTTGTCTTTCTAAAAATAATGTTGTAAACTCAGGCTTTTCCTTGGTGGTCAAAGATGCTACCAGCTGTATGATTCTAGAATTGTCTTATGTCCCAATGTTCACTTCTTTTGTTTCCTCTATAAGAAATGGTGATCTCTCTTGGTCTATAGGGAGGTTGTCCAGTCCCCCATCCTCAGGCACCTTAGAGAGGTTTTCACCTTTGGATACGTCCTTGATTTTTACTTTTTCACGATCAATAGGTGCCTTTCGATTTTCACCCGAAGACCTATTATTTTTATTTTTACTTTTTTTCATTTTCACTTTTGCAACTAGAGGAAAGGACAACGTCACCAAAGTATGCTACACAATTGAGTTCTATGACAAAGCCAACTTTATGGTCCCCACTCAATATTCCTTCATGAAATCCCATGAACTCGACAATTGGTCTTTCATTCTTGAATGTATCTAAACTTGGTAGTTCTTGTTGATCCCAATCTATGAGTTGAGGATATATGAGGGGTAAACCATCACCAATATTTTCAAGGGTCATGGTGTAGGAAGATAAGGTGAAGACAGAAGTAGAGTCATCGGGTTCCCAGAAGGTTTCAACCAAAGCTCCCATTTGTAAGGATATCTTTTGGTAGGAATGTGATGGGTTTTGTGGGGAATCAATTATAAGAGTTTGATTGAATCTTGCTTCAAGGGTAGGCTCATCAAGTTCTCTAAATATTTCATCAAGGTCAAGGTTAGTAGTGGAGGAAAATTAATCCCATTCATACTCATTGGAATCAGCATCAAAGTTATAAGATTCCTCGAATGTCTCAATCTCATATGAAGCATCAACAACCTCAGTCAAGGTCAACTTAGTACTTGGAGGAATTGGTTTTGATGGAAAATACCCTAACCCAACATATTTTGGTAATTTAGGACATATTAAAGGTTTCGATATCCCATTTTTGTTTAAACTAAGGCTGATGTGTCCATCATATCCTTGTTGCTTCATTAAAAGGAAACCTTTTGGATATCGTTCAATTAGTAAGTGTTTAGGCTCTGTCTCCTCCTCTTCTTTATACAACCATGTATAAATTTGGTCATCCAAATATTCTTTAGCTAATTCCCCCCATTTAGTGAAAATGGTAGGAGGATTGTGGATGATAACCTTAGGATGCATAGGATGCGGTTTGCCATAAGACTTTGGTGATTTGGGTAACTTTCCAATGCTGAATAAACTCTTCATATTGTATTATTCACATCCTTTGTCTTGAATCTATATTTTGGGTGTGGATGGTGGGGTGAATGGATTGGATTATTTGATGAGGGAAAATGGATCAATGTAATGGGATAAAGTGGAAGATGAGGCCTCTTGATTTATGGACACTTGATTCTCAATGGTTCCTTTTTGTACAATACTAAAAGGGATCAGGGTCACCAGGAATAGTAATTTTAGTGCGATTATGTGGGAACTTGAGGCATTGTTGGTACATGGATGGGATAGTGTTCATGGCATGAATCCATGGTCGGCCAAGGAGAAGGTTGTAGTGCAAATCTAGATCCAAGACATGAAACACTGTGTTTTGTATTGTTGGCCCAACTCTTACAGGAAGAAAAATTACTCCTTCAGACGAGCGCTCAACATCATCATAAGCTTTTATCACAATTTTCTTGGTTTGGTCTATGCAATTCTCACAGTATCCCAATTCTTTCACCAATTTTAGTGAGAAAATGTTCAAACCTGCTCCATTGTCTACTAAGACTTGTCTAATATTATGTTCATTAACACATACTTCAAGGTGTAGGGCATCACCATGGTCATACTTTTGTGCAGAAAAGTCTTGTTCAAAGAAGGTGACATGGTGGAACATAGCTAGGTATCCAACCATGTCCTAAAATTCATTGGCATCTAGGTTAGCGGGTACAGATTCTTCTTGCAAGGCTTTATCAAGGATAGCTCTATGTTGTGGTGATATGTGAAGGAGTTCCAAGATATAAATTTATGTGGGAGTCTTCCCTAGCTGGTCTAGGAGATTGTACTAACTTTTTGGCTATGGATTGGAAGGAGTTCCTAGAAGAGTTATTTTGGCTCTACGAGTGGTAACAACAGACTCTGAACTTGGCTTGTTTATGGTAATAGTGGCAATACAATCATCAAAAGGTCTTATATTAAGGATAATACTACTCTAATCATGTTTGAAAGTGGCATAATTCACATTGTTGTTATTTCCTGAACTAGAGGCTTTTCCTTTGTCATGGTCTTGCAAGGGAGTTTTAAATATGGAATGATTAGCATTTGTTTTTCCTTACGAATTATCAATTGAAATGGTCCCCTATACAATGAGGTCTTGAATGATATTTTTGAGTGTCCAACATCTAGATAACTTATGTCCTTTTCTGCGGTTATATTCACAATATTCATCTTCTTTCCACCAGTTGGTTTTGATCAATGAGGGTTCATATTTTTTGATTTATGGTAGTTGGATGACATTGAATTCCAAGAACTACATTAGGACTGATTCAATAGGTTAACCCAATTGGGTGTATGTTCTCTTGGCTCAAGGAGGACCTTTGTGTTGTTGATTATTTTGGACTGCGTTCAATGTTTGACTTTGACCTTGTGTTTGGGTATTTTATTTGTTTGATGTGTTTGATGAAGGACCCTTGAGATGAATGGTAGGTACTTTTTTTATCACTTTGGCATCGACAACTCCATCATTCATGGCATTCTTGTTGTGGGACCAATATTTTCTTTTGTCATTATTGGGTTTTGGAGTCTCTTTGTGTACTTTGACTAGTCCTTTTGTGACAAGACCTTTTTCAATAAGGACACCTTTCTCAAGGATTTCATCAAAAGTTGTGTAACATTGGATTTGAAGACTGGTCATCATTTCCCCATTAAGGTTTTCCACAAACATGGTGACTAGTTGTTTCTCAAGAATATGTCAAGGGAAATTGCTAACTAGACTTCACCATCATTGGTAAAATGAGGTAATTGACTCCCCTTCTTATTTAGTTGTGCATAATGTTGAAAGGGTCACGTCACTTTCAATGTTAAAGGAAAAGTGATTAATGAATTTATCAGCTAGCTCACCCCATGTTCTAATCCCTGGAGGAAGATGTGCAAACCAATCTAGGGTCGGCCTCATGAGACTTCATGGGAATAGTCTCATCAAATAGATGGGATCGTATGAGACTTCCATACATGATGTACTAAATTATTGTGTGTGTTCTATTGGATCCCCTTTCCCTTTGTACTTGGGCAGAGGTGGTGTAGTGAAATGAGGGGGAAAGGGCAGCATGTATAGATTTTTTGTCAAATGGAAGGGCCACAATTCCTCCATGGAATAAGTTTTCTTGTTTTTTCCCAATTGCATGTTTGCAATTTGTTGTTGAATGGGTTGTATTTGTTGCATCAAAGTATCCACAAGAGATAGTTTTGTATTGGTTTGATTTGGTGTTATTCCATTGGTGTTGAGGTCATATGTCGTATTTGGATTTGAATTGGAATTTTGTGGCCCATGGGACCTTGGTTAACATATTGATGTTTGTTGTTTTGGTTTGGAGTGAAATTTGCATTTATATTTGTCCAAAAAGTCATGTTTGTGTTCAGTATAATGTTTTGAAGTTGAGGTGTAGGCCCTTGATTTGTTTCTTGAATTTAAAATGATGTTCCTTGATTTGCATTTTGGAAAGATGGTGTGGGTCCTTGATTGATGTTTTAGAATGATGGAGTAGGTCCTTGATTGATTTTTTGGAATGATGGAGTAGATCCTTGATTAGCACTTTGGAATGATGGGGTAGGTCCTTGATTAATGTTTTGGTTTGGCACCCTTCATGGGACAATGTGAATCCTCCTAGATTTGTTTGATTGATTTTGATTTGATGAGGGTTTACTTTGAAATTGGAACGAGGGACCTTGGTTCATGTTTTGAAGTGTAGGTCTAGGACCTTGATTTGTATTTTGAAGTAAATGTGTGGGACCTTGTGATACAGGACCTTGATTTGTGTTTTGAAAAAGAGGGTTTGTGAAGGTCTTACCCATGGAATTTGATGAGCTTCCAAATGTGAAATCTTGTCCTTGTGTAGTCGCATGGGTCACCTTGTTTCCAAGTGTGGAGATGCTAGGGATATGTGTGGTATTGGTTGCCATGTGTGTTGTTGTTCCAAGTGGTATAGTTGACATTTGTTGTGAAGATGGCATCCCTCATGCAAATGGATTTTGGATATCTTCTTCTACAATGGTTGAGACATCAAATCCTTGAGGGAATTTAGCACCCTTTTTGGATAGTGCATATAAGAATATATTAGGATTGACACCAATGAGCTGATCAACCATGCGTAAAATCCTTGGATCTTGGTAAGCTCTTTCAATCTCTTCAGGAATCATTTTCTTGTTAAATTCATCTCGATTTAGATTGTCCAATGTGTTGGTTTGGTCTCTTTGTGGTCTTTCTCTTTGTGGAGTGGATTGATTTGAATTTGATCCAAGGGTGGTGTCATGAAAGGGATCACTTAAGAAATCCATGTCCTTTATTTTCGTTCATGACCTTGTTTCAACCATGTGAGACATGCAAGTTGGAAGTAATTCAAGGTAATAATGAAGCTAAACTATGTTTTTGGGATTTTCTTGGTTATAAGGATGCAAGGATAATGATGATCAAAGGATGAAGCTAAATTAAACTAATGGATGCAAAGGGTACCAAAGGTAAACTAATTGATGATATGGAGACGAAATGATGCTAAGGCTAAGATGGAATTAAGCTATGTTTTTGTATTTTTTGGAATATAAGGATGCAAAATAAAAGTGCAATGTAAATCCAAGACTAATGATTGATAAGAAGCTATGGTAAAAGGGGATGGTGTGAAGCTAAATGGGACTAATATGATGCCAAGGGTATGAATCCTAAAATTTGAGACAAAGGATGGTAACCAAGCTAATGGAGGTCCAAGATAATAAACCCAAATGTCATTGACCTTTGTGATAATCAAGATAATAGTTTTGACAAGGTGAGTCTAAACTAGGACACAAGTTTGAGACTCAAATTTGACCAAGATGACAATGAAAAAGGTTGGTAAAGTGAAAGATGAAGGTAAATGAAAAATTGGATAAGCAACCATGGACTTTCCAAAGGCTTAGTAGTCTTCCTATGTTTGAAATTTGAAAAGATAAGTGCAACCTAAGGTCTAGGATTAATTATGCAAAGTAAGGATGCAACCTAAAATGATATGCAAACCTAAATGAGGATGATGGAATAGGCTAGTAGAGGTTTGCAAGTCTTTGGTTTATAATTTAGGGTCATTGTTAAAATGAATTGATTGAATTTTGGACAAGGATCTTGTGAATTAAAGTTTACTAGGAAGTTGTGGCACTGTTTTCTCATATGTGTCGTTTCTGATTGTGCATTTTTGATTAACAGTTGTAGTTCACAATGTTCGTTGCGGCTCTATTTTTGTAGATGTAGTTCAAGATAATAGTTGTGGTTTTTTAGTGAGTAGCTTCCGCACAGAAATGTAGTTACGGGCCTGTTTTAGCAATTGCGGTCATAGAATGTTGATTTTGCACTTTTAATGGTTTTAACCTGGCTTTTGAGTGGGTTTTTAAATGATTTTAATGAAATTTTATTTGGAAAACACATAATACAGTCACAAACACTTGTTTTGATCTAATTTTGTAGTTTTAAAAAGTTTTATTTCAAGATAAAACACTCATAGACAACATGCACAACCTAGGCCTCTCAAAGGATACCACTCGTTAGATCCCCACTTGGATTTCTCCAGCCAACCAAACAAGGAAGATAGCTAGAGACTTGGTGGAATTGGCTCCCCCTTATACAAAACTTACTTCTCGAGCACACCAAGTCTCAATTCCCCAAAGAGGAATTTCTTCCTCTACACATAATTGGTGAAAACACGGGGCGGCTTTAGAATGATCGTTCTTGTGCTAGCTGTGAAAGGGATTTTGGAAACTAAATAGTTGTTTCTTAGTAAGGGAATTCATTCAAGGTGGCCATACATGTGGCAATATTAGCTCAAGATTATCTCAATCAAGAGGCCTCCCAGTCCCTTCCTAAGAAAGGATTTTAACATGTCATGTGGAAACTAGGGGTGGCACTTGTCGGTATGACACATCTACACCTGTTGCTTATGAATTTCGTCACAAACACATTTTTTTATATAGTGGTTCAAAAGAGCTTGGCATTAGCTTGTTACCACTTGGGTCATTCCGACCTTTTGAAGCAAGGTGGTAGGTCCTCTAAAAGGTACAAAAAAGAAAGGAAGTGCTTGTTTTTTATCTCCTAGATCGCACGAAGCACAAGGAGAGCACATACGCAACGCCTTTTCCTCACACTCCCATGGGGTTCATTTTAATTCCAAAATTCAAATGTGGGGGTGGTTGTACAAGTTTCAAAGAAATGCTTTTGATCCTCAAGATTTCCAAGTGGCACGAGAGGAGAGCATACATATTCAATGACAAATTGCAAACCACAAAACACAAAAAACACTTGTTAATTTTAACCCTTTGCTTATGATGAAACAAACACTTGTGTATTTTAAACCAATGACGTGTGATGCATGTTCGTTTTATATCCCATGAGTGTAATATGTAGTTTTTTGTTTATTTTAAAGCCTTATCAATGAGAGATGCATGTTTATTTTACCTTTATGAATTTGATGCAAGTTGTAGTTTATTGTAAGCAAAGAAAACAAAATTGATTATCCCTAAAGTGAAAAATTAAAAGCTCAATTTTTTTGTTGTTTCTAAAGAAACATTTTTGAAACTCCTTAGATCCAAATCCACATGCTAAAAAGAGACAATTAGCACACAAAAACCTTGATCTACTTGAAAACCCAAAAAGAAAATTTAAAGAAAACTGAAAACAGAATTTTTTTATACCTATTAGACAATTATGTCGCTTGGCTTCAATTGTGTCACTATGTTGCAACGTTGTATATTAGTTGCATCATGATTTTAAATCCAGGTTTCTCGCCTGTAGATGTGTCATTGTGCGTCACAAATGTGTCACTATTTTGAATTTGGCTTCTCACCTTTCAATTACATCATTTATCTTATCAGTTGTGTTGTTTCTCATCTGTTGTGTCATTGTGCATCTCAGTTGCATCGTTTTGTACAAAAACCTGCAAAAACAAAGAAAAAGTCGTATGAATCCTATAAAAACTTGTCTTCACGTAAAGTTCACCAATGTAATATAGGTAAAAATCAAGCATCCTAGATTCTAGTGACAACCATAACACTTCTAAGCTAATGACCCAATCTAAATAAGAGAAAAAAAACAACCATGAGGAAAATGAAAGAATTCAAGTAAAATAACTCCCCGTATTTGAAGTTGAATAACTTCTCTTGTCTCTCCTAAATCTTCCTTTGCAAATATGCCCTTAGATCAAGTTAAACATGTGCAAATACTTGCAAATAGTGAGCATGAAAGTCAGAGATAAGTGGTTGTTAAACCAAAAATGGAGGAAGGCTTCTTTTATAGATATCCATTCGAACAAATGGTCAAGATCAAACTTCTAGAAAGATTCCAAGATCGACAGACAAGAAGACATGCAACATAGAAAAGTGGAGGTTACAAAATGAACGGTCAAGATTAGAAAGAGCCTAGAGACGATCGATGGCTGAGATTTGAAAATGAGATAGTGGAAGAAGAAAATGGAGGAATTAAAAATTTGAATCAATTAATTCATGAGAAGGAATCTTTGGACAAGTGGAGCATAAATAATTTATCCAAAATATTTATTTTGAGGAAAAGACAAGTGGGAGAAAGTGGTCATTTAATTAAATTGATTTATGAAATCAATTTAATTAAATGGGGAAAAATGGATGTGATACATTAAATAATTAATTTAAGTTAATTATTTAATGGAGGAAAGAAATGTCATTAGATAATTAAACAATTTCAACAATTATTTAATTATAGAGGAATGGGAAAAAGATTAATAAATAGACAAATAATAACAATTATTATCATTTGACTATAGGTGAGTGATAAAAGATGAATAATTAAATAAATAATGATTTATTTAATTATTGAAGAAAGGGGTGTTAGCGACACAATTAGTTTTATTTAATTGATCATAGTAGAATAAAGGTTAAGGAATTAATTAATTAAATAATTATAAATTATTTAATTATTAGACGAATGTGATCAAGAATAATTAAATAATTAAAATTATTTAATTATGCAGAGATGAAGACCAAGAAAAATGATGCTCGCAAACTTAGACATTTTTCAGTGTCTACATATTCCTTCTACAAATACTTGACATTTAATAATCATTCATCATAATGTATCATCATAATTTAGCATCAACTAACTAAAACATACAAACGTTTATAAATCATCATTAATCATAGTTAATGCTTCAAGGAATCGAGGTAAATTTCATAAATATCTTAGGAATGATATTATAACATCATGAACATGGATTAAATCATAAGGAATGGTGAAATAAATAAGACAAATAATAAGCTCATCAAAACCCTTAATCCCTCAACCCATAAACCCTTAATCCCTCAACTGTAAACCCTAAACCCTAATCCTGCAACCCTATACCCTATACATTAAACCCTTAACCCTAATCCCACAACCCTATACCTTAAACCCTTAATACATTAATCCCTCAACCCTTGAACCCTCAACTCCTAAACCCTTAATCCCTCAACCCTCGACCCTTAAACCCTCAACCCTCTACCCTACACATTAAACCCTAAACCCTAATTCCTCAACCATACAACCATATACCCTATAACCTCGCCCTTTAAACCCTCAAACCCTTCATCCCTCAACTCTCAACCCTCAACCCTTGACCCTTGACCTGAATCCCTCAACCCTATACCTTAAACCCTCGACCCTCGACCCTAATCCCTCAACCCTCAACCCTTAAACCCTAATACCTCAACCCCCTACCCTCTACCCTATACATTAAACCCTCAAACCTATTCCCTCGACCCTATACCTTAAACCCTTAATACATTAAACCCGAAACCCTAATCCCTCAACCCTCAACCCTTAAACCCTCAACCCTTAAACCCTAATCCCTTAAACCTCAACCCTAAACCCTATCCCCAAACCCTCAACCCTCAACCCTTAAACCATAAACCCTATACCCACAACCCTTAAACCCTTACTCGCTCAACCCATAAACCCTTAATCCATCAACCCTCAACTATAAACCCTCAACCCTCAACCCTTAAACCCTAATCCCTCAAACCTCTACCTTCTACCCT
>VDFB02000002.1:154412430-154777516 GCA_007258455.2 Sequoia sempervirens | reverse complement strand
ATTCATGGATACACAACATAATAAAACACACGTATGTATGCTTCATACACACACATGGTTACATCATAACACAAAATCTAATAATGTGTTAATGAAGGAATGTCAACATACGACACATTGCAATCCACAAGGGATGAGTGTTACACACATGACACATAGACACTATGCGTAGTATCGACGAAGGTGCATTTCATTATTTGGTTCTTTTAGAGGTGTCCCATCCATAGATGACAATCCATAGGCACTAGATCCATACACAAAGATGAAAATGTAAGGGCCTAACCAATTAGGACTGAACTTTCCCTTTTGATTGGGTGACACTTTTACATTTATCTGATTCTCATAAAGAACTAGATCACCTACCTTGAAATTTCTAGGAAGAACACCTTGATTGTATTCCCTAGACTGTGATCGTTGATAAGCTTTAAGATGATTGAGGGCCTACAATTGACGCTAAACAAGCAACTCAAGCTGGTGCAAATGATTGGATTGATAAGTTTTATCATCTATTAACCCTTTAAGGGAAACCCACAAAAAGGAAATCTCCAACTCTATAGGCATGATAGCTTCAACACCATACATGAGGTGTTAAGGTGTTGTTCCCATCGTCGTATGAACACTCATGCAATATGCCCTTAAAGCATAAGTTAATTGAATGTGCCAATCTTTACCATGTTTATTTACCATTTTTTGAAGAATGAGCTCAATATTTTTATTAGATGCTTCAACTTGGCCATTGGATTGAGGATAGTATGGTGTAGAGAATCTATGCTAAATATGAAACTTCTCTAGGAATTGCTTCACTTCTTTGTTCTTGAATGGTGTGCCATTGTAAAAAACAAAGCTAGAAGGCAATCTAAAGCGAGTAATGATATTGTTATAGGAAAGCTACATATAGCTTCAATGGTCATGGACCGAAGTAGGATGGCTTCAACCCATTTCATGAAGTAATTAGTAGCGGTAATGATAAAGACATGTCCTTTAGAAGAAGGAGGTGATATCCTTCCAATAATATCCAACCCCCATTTTGTGAATGGCCAAGGAGAGGTCTGATTTTGAAGCTCTTGAGAGGGAGCGTGAATAAGATGACTATGTTGATGGCATTGTGAACACTTCTTGACAAAATCGAAGGAGTCTTGTTCCATTGTTTCCAAAAGTATCCCATGTGAATCAATTTTTGCACTAGGCATTTACCACCAAAATGTCCACCCCCAGAACCCAAATGGGCTTCCTTAAGGGAAAGGGGCATTCCCATTCAATGAGACACCAAAGGAGAAGACCATTATAATATTTTTGATAAAGTACGTCTAACAATACAATGTAGCAGACTGCAAGTTTCCATATTCGAGTGCGATAATTTTTCGTCACACCATCGAGAAAATTTCTAGTCTTTAGATAGTTGTAAATGTTGGAGTACCATTCTTTTGAGTCCATATGAGCACACATGAGAGCATCATATTCAAGTTGATTGAAAACAACAAGAGAGAAAAGAATGTGAATCACAAAGTGGTATTATTTTATGTCCTTATCTGAGGGCACTAGGGAGGCAACACTCACCATGACATCAACATGTCATTTTTCTCTCCTAGAGACACTATCTATCATGAAATAAGAGAGGCGGTCAAGTAAGGACAAAGCCAAATCCCGATACTTAGATAGTTTACTCTTCTTAGATTGATACATCTCGATAATTTGATTCATGATAAGTTCAGAGTCCCCATATATGCGGAGATGTTTTATGTTTAAAGCGATCATGGCATGCAAGCTAACAATTAGGGCTTCGTAATTAGAGATGTTATTAGTACAGTAAAATTCTAATCGAAAGGAGAGAGGGACTGGCTTGCCTTCAGGCAAGATCAAAACTGCACCTTCCCTGGAGCCATTTTGACACCTCGATCCATCAAAATACATCTCCCATATGAGGTCGTGACTAACTATGAAGAGATCTTCATCAAGAAATAGTTCCACACTAAGGAAGGAGCGAGATGAAGGGGCATTTTCCAATTGATCGACAAACTCTTGACCTTTTATTGATTTCCAAGTCATGAACTTCGTGTTTTACTCAGAAAGCTACATTACCCATTTTTCCAACCTTCCAACAAGATCATTCCTAGTAAATAAATGCTTCAAAAGATCACTTTTCACAATGACATGAGTTTCAACATGAAGAAGGTAATGTTGTAGCTTATGTGTTGCAAAGATGAGAGCGAGACATTATTACTCCATGGTAGAATAATGAGTTTCATAATCAACACGGACATGACTAATGTAATAGACCTCTCTTTCTCTACCATCATAATTGTACTGAGAAAGCAAGGCTACTAAAGCATATGGTGACATAACAATATAAATAAAAAAGGGTCTATCTCGCATAATTGACATTAGGAAAAGAGGATTGGCTAGATAACTTTTAATTGACTCAAATGATTTTTGGTACTCATCATCCCATATGAAACAAACATCCTTTTTCAACAAGCGAGTGGAAGGAAGGGTACGATCGACCAACGAAGATATAAATCTAAAAATTTCCTAAATGTTCCTTTGCAAACTCTATCGCTATGAGATGTTTCTAGGTCGAGGCATGTTAACAATCATATAAATTTTGTTTGTATCGACCTCAATTCCATGATGAGAGATTATAAATCTTAAAATATTTCCTGCATCCATGCCAAAGACACACTTAAGAGGATTTAGCCTCATCTTATATAGTTGAAGCCTTTCAAATATAAGATAGAGGTTTTCTCTGTGATCTTGGTGAGTTATGGATTTCGCCAAGATATCATCAATGCAGTCTTCTAGGATTTTGTGAATGAAATCATGAAAGATTAGGGTCATCACCCGTTGGTAAGTGGGGAATGTATTATTTAACCCAAACAACATGACCACATAATAGAAGGTCCCCCAGGGTTTAGTGAAGGTTGTCTTATACTGATCTTCTGGGTTAATACGAATCTGGTTATAGCCCGAGAAGCTATCCATTAAGGACAAGGAATGGCCTGCAATTGAGTCTACAATCATATCAATATTAGGAAACAAAAAATCATATTTAAGGGAAGCCTTAATAAGATCATGAAAGCCAATGCAAACATGAATACGACCATCGGGTTTGCTAATAGCAATGATATTCAAGATCTAAGGTGAATGGTCAATAGGATGGATAAAGCCTACTTTGAATAGCTTCTCCATTTCAATCTTAACCAACAATGCAACCTTGGGATTCATCTTTCAAATATTTTGCTTAACATTCTTGGCATCGAGACATAGGATGATATTGTGAACCACTTTAGACTTTTCAATACCGGGAAAGTCCTCATATGACCAAGTGAAAATATCAAGATGGGAATTTAATAGATCAACATGCTCTTTAGCTTCTTCTGAAGAAAGGAATTTTCCAATCTTAATCACCTTTTTAGAGGATTTAAGATCCATGAAAACTTTAATACTTAAGGAGTGGACTATGGTATTTAGGTTGAGGTATAGGAACACCATCATCCACGTTTGATAGAGGAGCCTCTTCATCCATATTCAAAATGGATTCTCTGAAGTATGCTTGTTTATTCAAGCGATACGAGAATCATCGCTTATGGTGAAAAGAAGGCAAGCAGGAGTAGGAACCTAATAATTCTTCTAGTGCTTCCTCTGAAGAGAAGAGACCTAGGGGAACTTCATCAAGCTCTACCTTGTCCTCTATCAGTTTAGGATGAACTAGATTAAGAGGTTCAAATGAAATCATATTAACACTCCAAAAATAGGGCACCCTAATGCCAAGTTACACTTGCAAGGATTAGCTTGGATAGGGACCTAAATTCCTTGCTCAATACACCCAAGACCTTTATTCAAATAGCCATATTTAGAGACGAGCCTATATCCAGGGCCATAACCTGTTTGTAAAGCCTCGAACGAGGGTGGTTCCACATAGAGAGTGTCATTCCACCAATGAGTGTCAAATGCATCCATGAGACCACAACCATCCTTCTCATCAGTGTTACGAACATTAACCTCCTTAGCAAAAGCATGATCATCCCCCTTAGTAGGGGAATAGCTGGGCTCTGGATAGGATCACAACTTTCCTTCTCAACAAAAGTTTGATCAACTTTCTTAGTGGAGGTGTTCAAAGTTATTGGAACATCGAGGTGGATGGGATTCACTTTGTATTCTTCGATGAAGAATTCAGAGAAGTCCAAGGATCCCCAATCATGACCAAGACATGCATTTGATTTAGAAGAAGTAGATGGGGAAGACTTGGGACTTTTCACTTTAGGTTGTTCCTCTTTAGGGACATTCGCTTCGAGGATAGTCTCTATGGATGGTACCATTGAAGAGCATGTCAATACATCAAAGGTTAGTGATGAAATATAATTATTAAGAGTGGAAACAATCAAGGCTCGACCAACAACTGCCAACTTACAAAGGTGGACAACTTCGGGGTCAACCTTAATTACAACCACTTGTTTATTGACTACAAACTTTAGAGAATGATGTAGAGTAGAAGTTACAACTCCCATAGCATGAATCCAAGGTATTACCAGAAGAATGTTGTAAGGTAAGGGGCTAGGCATCACATACTCTAGAGTGGGTAAGGTAACGGTTCCTAGCCACAAAGGCAAGATTATTGTGCCTAGGGCTTATTGACTAGTGTTATCAAATCCACAAATGTATAAAAAAGAGGTATCTAAAGAAGAATCAATAGTAATCTTAGGTAGGGGATCCATACTGTAAAAAATGAGAGTCAAACCAGTGTCAATGAGGGTATGTCTAATACCAATGGTATTAATTCTAACTATGATCATTAGAGGATCCACTTGTTTCCGCACATCTGAGGGCATGAGTTCTTGCAGATATAATGTAATATTTAGTGAATCCGCATGAAAATGGGCCATCAATACATTAACATCCACTGCCCTAGTGGAGGAAGGAAAGAGGATTTTTGCAAGGCTTAGTGAAGCATACCTTGGTAAACTAGGGCAGTTTGAAGCAAATCCCAAAGTGAGATCTTAGCTAGAGTAACACGAAGTTGCTCGACAAGATCATAATCTCCAGGAACTTTAGTTGCAAGTTTACGTACTAAAGGAATATTGGGTTGAGAAGGTGGTTAAGAAATAGTAACCTGAGTAAGTTGAGGCATAGGAACAAAAGATTGTTGGTTCAAGTTCTATTTATTTCTTCTAGTGTTGTATGTGTTCCCTACGACATTGTAAGAAGTAGAATTTGTAGCTCTTAAATACCTCATATACAAATCCATTGAGTCATTATAATAATAGACCCCATAGATAGAATGAATATTCTTAGGAGAGGGGCTAGCCAGAGTCAAGTAAACCACTAGTCTCTTAGTCTTTGGGGAAGCCAGAGAGACTACAACAACATTCACCAACTTCTCAGCTTGTAAAGAGGAAGTAGATGTTTGTGATGAAGAAGTTTGTTCAGAAGATCTGTAGATAAGAGAAGATGCTTCTAGGAATTTTTTTTATCATCCAGAGCATCGTGTAACATATCAAAATCTTCCTTAGAGAAAGCAATATCATAAACATTAAAACATTATAGAAAAGGTCCGACATGGTTCACGTCGGGTTCACCAAAATGTAGAGAAGGGGGATCTATTGCTCACAAGTCTCTTGCTTCCCAAGAGAATCCCAGGGAATAGACTTCCCTGAACTACCTCAAGTTTCGCTTAATCAAACTAGAAGGTAGAATGAATAAATTGCAAAGGATAGTTATTAGAAACAATATTGAAATAGACTACTTTAGAATCTAAAAGAGCAGGATGTCGAGATATTTGTCATAGAAGGGATGAACCTCGACCAAAGGACTACAATGTGAGATTAGGATGCTAGCACAACACACTGGAGTTTGAGGGACACGTTGGTGTCCTGTACGAATAAAGTGCTAAATCCTTAAACATAAATTCTATAATCCTACTAACGTACTTAGATATGAGGTCTGTTTAACTAAATAGGTTAACAAAAAACAAGAAATACCATAAAGCACAAACGAGAGTAAATAATTAACTTACAAAGGGCCCTGCATTTGAGATCTTCCTCCAAGCTTCACTTGGACAACCTGCACACAAGACAAATGGGGAAAAATGTTGGGGTTGTTTTGGGGCTTGTCATGGTCAAACACTCATTTTGGTGTTCCAACCTCCACAGACAACCAAATAGATAAAAAAAGTGGACAAAGTAAACAAATATGAGGTGACAAAAGCAATCCCTAGTCAAGGAGGAGAACTTGTATCATGAGATAGCAAAGTAGCAAGTTATCTATTCACAAATAAACAAGAAGCAAGAGAGCATTACCAATAGTCTGCGACCCCCTCTTAACTATACAGATACACTGTTGAATATTCAAGAGAGTTTTGGCTGTTGGAGGGACCTCAGTCTAGTAGAGCTTCATTGTGGAAGCAAGATTGAGAAAAGAAGTAGAGAATAGAGTGAGATTGAAAAGATAGAAGTGTTAGAATGAGAGAACTTCCCCCAAAATGAGAGAAAAAGAGAGAGTTTTGTTGTTGCATGGGCTGAAGGTGCCGTTACTCTTGGAATTCTGATTGCAGAGACATGTGTTGTGAGTCAGGATTCCAAGATTTCACATTTCAAACTCGAAAAAGTGCGAGGATGCTATTTCACCATGTAGGTGTCCAACTCATCATTTTTTGAGAAATGAGGTGGCAAATTGATGCTGCTTCATCTTTGGTCCTCATTGAGCTTAAATTGTGATATTCTGACCCATAAGGTTCTTTTCATACATGCAACTAGGCACAATAAATGAGGGTTCAAATGCATAAATGTGAAATTTTCCCTAGGGTGCAATTTTATGACATTACACAAATTATGCCATTGATAATACAAAGTTGTCTCTTGATTGATAAATTTAATAAAGTAATTCTAGATCATCAAGTTCCTTTAGCATGTATTCATCTCTCATATGTCTTTTCTTCCCAAAATAATCACATTTCATTTTCCATGTAATAGGAGAGATTATAACTTTAAATATAAAATCAAAGAGGAGAAATGAAGCCCACCCAAAACTACAAAACTTATCTAGGTGCCATATGTCTAGGTTATCAACCAGAAAGCATAAAATTTACAAACTAAATAAAAGATACTTAGAGTTTAATTTGAAAAATTATATGGATGTCTAGGAAGAACTCATAAATACCTTCCCAATGCTTACTCATTTGCAAAAATTGGAGATTTCATATTTCGAGTAAAAAAGTAAGCTCAAAAGACAAAATGGATTTTTACTTCAAACAATAATGAAATTCACTACTTGAAAAATCTAATAAAATAACCAACACCATTAGAAAGTGTTCAAAACCATATTTTTTATGCTTATTTGATTGAAATTTTTTGACACTATATGACCAAGATATGCTCATTTTGTTATGAAATTTCTCCTCTATGGATCCTTCTAGGAATTGTAGAAGGTTCTGATCACCTATGTGACCAAGATATAAGTCTCTAGGGGCTAATGGGTGGTAGTAGGGCATTGTAAACCCTTGCAATAAAGGGTTTAGGTCCTAAGGTCTAGCACCCAAACACAAAATTATTTTTAAAAAATATTAAAAAATAAAAAAATATTTTATTGTACCTTTTGGGCACAAAAATTGAGATGGGATGAAAATTGAGATGACTCAAAAATTGAGACAAACTTAGGAAATGATGGCATCTAAATTGAGGAAATTGTACGACCATACTAACTATTGTAGTCAAAACATAAATAAACCCCCAAAAAAGGTTAAATTTGTTTTGTAACCAAATCTTATCATGTCTTAGATTGAATTATAGGTTTTTGGGCCTTCTAAGAGCAATTGTAAAGTCCATTTTACACTATTATGCATAGATAAAATCTCTTATCCCAAACTCTCTAAAAAGAGGAAAGATAATCATAGATCTGGAGCTTTGATACCATGTAAGAGTTGTTTATTAACCCCACAATAGCCTAAGGATTTCCTACAACCAATTCAACCTTTCAAATAAGAGAGAATCAATGCTATGAAGCTTGATGATTCATTAGATGAAAATAAACTTGGTACAATATATAATGAAGAAATCCTTATTATAAAGACAAGGATGAAACCCTAGGATAGAATAAGATCATGACATGTGTCTTAATCCTATGATATGAGACACAAAGAAAATGAACTAAGTAAGCTTAAGTATAGTAGAATGAATAAGACCTAATAAGAAACTAGTTATGTAATATAACATGCTTACACTAACACCTCATAGATTGGGGATAAGGACCTCACAAAAAATGGAAGCAACTTGAATCTTAAGTCAAAATTATGATTTATTAATTATGTAATAGAGTCAACCTTTTGAATATTTGATAAGATAATGTTGAGATGAAACCAAGAATATGTGTCTTAATCCTATGATATGAGACACAAAGAAAATTAACTAAGTAAGCTTAAGTATAGTAGAATGAATAAGACCTAATAAGAAACTAGTTATGTAATATAACATGCTTACACTAACACCTCATAGATTAGGGATAAGGACCTCACAAAAAATAGAAGGAAATTGAATTTTAAGTCAAAATTATGATTTATTGATTATGTAATAGAGTCAACCTTTTGAATATTTGATAAGATAATGTTGAGATGAAACCAAAAATAAGATAGAATGTAATAATAACTAGATCACCTATGCACAAGATGAGAGGCAACCCATTTTTAATGCTTCAATACCTTCAAATATTATCGACTATAAGGTAAGAGCAAGTGAGTACCATCTAAATAATCTAGATAGTAGGTATTATCTCCATAGAGTGTCAAGTCTAGAAATGACCCATTCAAAGAAAATCAAATTCAATATGGCTCCTCTTTGGTTCCCTCTATTTATCCCACAATAGTCAATTTCAAAATCTTTGTGTTCATCCTTCCAATCAAATATCTATTTTGATTTGACCTAGTGTTTATTATTTCTTCTAACCACCATTTCAAATCATTCTTCAAGTTTAGTCAAAATAAGTATCCTCTTCTCAAGAGGGTCTTTGAATTTCATCCTAAATTTCCTTCATTAACTATAGAGTTGATAATTCAAGAGACACTAAAAGTATGTTTCCCACACCATAGACTAGTTCAATTGGAGACACTCCAATAGGTTTTTTTCGAGGATCTTATCAATCCTTAATGCATGAAACAACTTCTTATGCCAAATCCTTTTATTCTCACCCACTAATTTCTTAACAATGGTTGCCAAAATTTTATGACTTGATTTTTTTTTCTATTACCTCAAAGACAATAATATAATAAATTTGATGACATAATATCATACTTGTAGACATGCAAAAATGCCTAACATGTATCACACATCCCTGATCCTGCATTTTGCATCATTTTCATCGTTTCCATCACTAACATTGCATTTTCGTCACTAATTCATCATTTAACCTCATTTTTCATCATTTTTGCCTAATTTCCTTTATTAATTAAATAATTTTGAATTATTTAATTAATTTCATCATTTTAACTAATTTTCCCTTCATCACCCCTAATCAAATAATTTTTAATTCTTTAATTAGGAAAATCTAATTTTCTTCTAATGTCTCGTAATTAAATAATTTTTAATTATTTAATTATCTAATTTTTCCTTCCACTTGCACATGGAAAATTCTTTTTTAAAAAGGAATATTCTAATCCTCCTTAATTAAATAATTTTGAAATATTTAATTAATATAATTTCCCTCTCAAAAGCATATTCCAAGGGAATATTCTTTTTCAGAAATATCCTAACTTAACTCAAGTCTCTCATTCATCCTTGACCCTCCATTTTTCATGATCTAATCTCCACCATTGATTTCAAAATATCTCAACCAATTTCCTAAAATTGAGGAGGTGTTTTGAGTTTTGATTAATTCTAGCTATTGATATCCATGATTCAATCTCAACCATTGATCTCAAGATCAATTCTCCACCCTTGATTTAATTTTTGAAAATTTATAAAATAATCATCTTCCCTTCATTTTTACCACCTAGAATCATATTAGCCAATTCATGCCATTTTGTCATTATCATCATTTTCTAGGTTAATTGAAGCTTTTGCAAGCATGGGAGCTAATAATTGAGCAATCCAGCATACCATCAACCAAATTTGAAATGAAATGCTAGGTTTGCACAATTTGATCTATGGTTTGAATGTTTGATTTCATTCTAATTCCATTTTTCAAATTGTTTTACATTCAATTTCATTTGTAAGTGGGATTTGATCAATCTTTTTGTATATGGGTAGTTGTTAACTCTAACCCTAATTGTTTTATTTCAGTTTTATTGCTATTTTCCACTAAACCCACTTCACATTTTGGCATGCTTGATGGGACCCACGTCCCTGATCTAATATTTTTTATCGAGCTTTAATGACCTACAAGTTATAGTGACGCATTTGAAATTTACAATGATGCATTTTTCTGTGAAAAGACGCGTTTGTCATGTATCATCACGGTTTGTAGTATTTACAGCGACACATATGTTTGTGGATCGACGTGTTTGTAGAATTGACACATTTGTTTCTTTGTGTAGATTACAACAACATATTTGGTTGGTTATTGACATATTTTTCTTGGCCCTCCACATCTATAAAAATTTACAATGACACTTTTGTTCACAAATCGATGCATTTGTGGTAAATTGTTGTGTTTGGGTGTTGTTCTTCACTTCTATTTCTGTAGATTTATTTTGCGGGTTTTGAGATTTTTGATTTGTCTAACCCTAATGTGGGCCTATTTTCTTTGTGTTTCTGAGCTAATATGTTTGTGCAACACTTGGAATTTGTTGGGAGAAGACATCTTTTGAAACTACTAACATGTTTGATGTAGGGTTTCATTTGTAGAAGACCAATCTTTAAGACAACTAACAATTTGTGCAGGATTCTTTTGATTTATCTTTTCTAATTTTAAAATTAACCTCACATTTTGATTTGGTGCTTTAAAATGAACTTTTTTGATGTGTTTGATAGGCTAGGGGTATGTATGCTCTCTCCTTGTGCTTCATGGGATCTTAGAGATAAAAAATAACTCTACTTTGCATTTTTGTTGTTCATCGAAGGAGTTGTCTATGCATGCTCTCCCCTTGCACCTAGTGAGATCTTGGGTGACTAGAAATAGCAACACTATTTCTTCATTTTTACTTTCAGTGGGAGGCCTATCTAGGGATTTCATCACCCTAGGGTTTGACCTCAAGCAAATTTTTTGGCGAGCTATATAAAGGAGGGAGAATGAAATTTGTACCCCAAGGTATGGCCAATGTCATTCGAAGTCGAGCCATAAGACCCTCGATTCATCGAGACTTTCTTTGGTGATGAGAGTGGGAGAGACCCTCCCAATCCTAGGCTACTATTGATGGTCTTACTATTCATCGATCCCCCAACTACGAGTCATTATTAATTAGAAGCTTTTAAAACCTTTCAGCCATTAGTCTATAGTGGTGCAATGTATAGTATCATCTGTGAAGTTACTCACCATGTACTGTCCCTTGTTGAGGTGACTGTTGTTCCTTGCTAGGATCATTGGATGGTCTTACATGCAAGCGGGTGGGCCCACTATAGATTGACACACCTTTTACTATTAGCTAGGTTGTGCTTGTCTAGCATATTTTCAGTTGTGTTATACCCATGATACCAATAGTGAGCTTTTTTGAAGAATTCTTGAGAAATACCTTATTAGCTTGGTGTCGGTCCTTCCTTTCATGTCTGATGTTTGTATCACTTTCCAAAAAAACATAATCTACACGTTTACCAATCAAACCTGTCAAACTATCACTGAACACTAAAATTGTCATAGAAAATCATTTATGTCTATCACAGTTTATCACTTCTAAAAATCTTGCCACATATGTTAGCACATTTCCATGTTTTTCCAAGCATATTAGTGCCTTTGTCTTACATATTATTGCTTTGCATATTTGTTCGCATCTATTTGACCCTTATTCTGTTAGGTTTAATCGACATAGTGTCGCGTTTGTATATCTTGTTGCTTTTGTTTAGCATATTGATGCTCTTGTCCTGCATATCAATGCCTTTATCTATTTTTTTGCAACTATCCTAACTTTATTATATCAAACTTTCTTTGCACAGTGACACTTTTGTTAGATTTATCATTTTTGACTGCTACCTTTTGTTGCATTTGTTTGCATATCATTTCTTTTGTCAGCATATTGTCATGCTTGTCTTGGGGCAACGTGTCGTGTTTGTCTAAATTACCACATTTGACTGTGACTTTTTCTTTATCAGACCTACAAATTCCTGAGCATAAACTTTCACAAGTTATTGTCTTGAAACTAAAAATGTCTGTCACAATAAACCTTATAGTCCTACAGAATCCTTTTCATCCTCAAAACATCACGTCACCTTTCAAATTAGTTTTTCTAGGAAACATCATTATAGCCTTTTAAAAAAAACAACCTAGTCAGAAAATATATCTAAACAACAGTATTCTTAAACATCAATGTTTTTAGATCATCCTTAACATCCTTTTGTCAAAACACCAAATCAGTATTTGGACATCAACCTATCAAAATCAACCTATCATCTTTCTAGCATCTTTTGATCACATCTATCCTCATAGTATGAACTTGTTAACTTAGTGGAATTGTCTCCCCTCTAGGTTTGAAAATCACCATCCTCCTCCTTTGCTTGTACTCATTAGTCAAGTCCAAGTAAAGGTATCAACCAACCTTTTATTAACATCTTGAGATCTAGCCATCTAATCCAATCAACTTGAACATCATCATTTTTGTCCAAAAGGTTAAACATCAAATACAATAAGCTTTGTCATTATCCTTTTTGTCCAAAAGGTTAACTATCCAAATCCAATCAACTTGAACATCATCCTTTTTGTCCAAAAGACTTATCAATATATCCTTTGAACCCATTTTGAAATCAACTGACATCATCACATCATCACACCCTCATCATCTCAAGTCTTTCATCCTTTAAGGTCAATTGTTATTTTACGACTACTACTAGATCACAATACAAGAAGAACATGACAACCAATCCTAGTAGCTCTAACATTACCAAAACCACAAATGTTGAAACCACAACTAAAATTCCATGGGAAATTTCATCTATCATTTCTCCTCCTAGGTATGCTACCCCTCAACAACAACAAAAAAAACCTCCCCAAGAACAAGATGGATATTTAGAAGAGATAAACGATGATGAATTCACTGAAGAAAAATTCTAGAAATGTCTCAAGATCACACAATGTAAAAAGCTATTGACTCACTAATCACTTCCAATCCAAACACTTACTTTCTTAAACCTAAACACCATGGTGCTAAGCTACCAACTGAATTTAATGTTGAAGCTCTCAAGGATCCAACTCTTATCCACATGGATGAAGAAACGATAGTTTGAGAAGTATTTAAACCCATAAGACAATCAAAAAATTCCATCTTTCCTTACAAAAACAATATCACAAATGATCCATCTAATGCAAGGTAAGTTGATAATCCATTATATAGATAATCATATCAAATGGAAAAAGAAATTGCAACCCAATAAAACCAACTAAATCCTAATGTCTTGGAAGCACAAAATATTTCACAACACTCAACCAACCTTTTCACCACAACACTTGCAACTCATAATGTTTCAACAATAATGTGAAGACCAAATGTGTTAAGGAACTTGTATGAAACTTCTTTGTCGCAAA
Source organism: Sequoia sempervirens (assembly GCA_007258455.2). NCBI lineage: Eukaryota > Viridiplantae > Streptophyta > Pinopsida > Cupressales > Cupressaceae > Sequoia > Sequoia sempervirens. The sequence continues at coordinate 154,763,866 of VDFB02000002.1, read as the reverse complement.
ACGCTCCTCAACAAGGTTCAAATCCTAACATACAAAACATGTCTAACCTTCCTCCTATACCATCAAACTTCACACCAAATCCATCATTACATGCTAGCATCCCACCACAACCACAACATATGTCTTCACCTATCTATACCATCACTAATCCAAATAATCCACCTCAACAAGAACCTACACCACAATACATTAACATCATTCCTAATCCTCCCCCACAACAAACTAATCCACCTCTTCAACAACTAACTTATCAAAATTCACAAATTAATCCGCTTCAACAATAACTCATGTATGAACAAACGCACATCCAAACATTTAATTTAGCAATCCTCAATACATGACACAACAAAAAACTCTTTACCAAGAAAAAAACCCATCATACAACACTCAATTTCAACAAGGGTTGAACTTTCAAAATATGAATCTTAACACACTTAAATATCAATATGACACTTCATACACCCAAACTCCACGACATCAAAATAATATCTCATAAAGAACCAATCCTTAACATAAAGAAATTATCCCTAAACAAAAAGACATCAATCCCCAACATCAAAACATGAACCCACACATGAACCCTCAATGTCCAAACATCAACCCTCAAAACCAAAATGTTCACCCTCAACACCAATACAAAATCCATCTAGGATCAAACACATACAATATCCCTCAAGGACCAAATACTTATAACATTCCACAAGGACCAAACATTTCTTCAAGCACATATAACATTCCACAAGGATCAAAGGTTCCTCCTAACACATATAAAATTCCTCAAGGTCTAATGCAAACTCAAAATCCATTATACAATTCATCATCCTTCCTTGGGAACCAAAACTACAATCCACCTAATCCACCTCAAACACTCAAGATGATGAGTTGGCATTGCAAATCCAAAATCTAAACCAAAAGATAGTGGACATACAACTTGGAAAGACTAAGAAGAGCTATACCTTGGAAGACATTTGTCCCTATCCATATGATCACAACATTTCCATGATCCCCTTCCCTAAGAACTTTGAAATTCCTAAATTTGACAAGTATAAAGAAAGAGGAGATCCTATCAAACACATACAATATTTTTTCATTGCTTGCATGGATGTAGCCTATAATGATAGATACTTGATGAGACTTTTCCCAAGGAGTGCTTGTGGGCAAGCTATAGAATGGTTTTCTCATTTACCTCCTAGATCAAAAAATTTAATGAACTCACAAAAAAGTTTGTTAATCACTTCTCTTACAACATAGATGAAGACATTACCTTGATCGATTTGTACAAAGTAAAACAAAACTAAGGCGGGCCTTTTTCTTCTTTCTTGCAATGACGGCGACACACAAAAAGTAGATTCAAATGGCATGTCCCTAAAAAATAACTTGTTGAAATCTTCATTGGAAATATAAACACTAACTTAAGTTTCCAATTAACCATGATATGTCTAGCATATTTGATGAAATCATTGAAAAAGGCATAACTATTAAAAAAGCTCTTATTGCAAAAGGACTCATTAAGATATACAACAACAAAGATCAACCCTCATGCTCAAATGATAAACTGCATCTATGGGCAAAGAAAAAAATGATACTAATGATGGAGTAGTGGATGAAAAATTCATATAAAACATACAACCTCCATTGAACAATCCACTAAACAATCCTCCAAGAATTCAATCGATCAACCAAAATCCAAATCCTCTAGGAGGACCGCAAAGATCTACCAACAATGACTTCCATCAAACAAGATGCAAGCTCACTTCCTTAGGAGAACCTATCGAGATGGTCTTGAACAAGTTGATCCAATCAAACCTTATCAAGTTACCTGAGCAAAAACAATATGATGAACCAAAAATTAAGTCCTCTTGGTATAACAACAATGATTATTGCAAATTTCATAGAACAAAGGGTCACAACATGTAGAGCTATTTTAAGCTTAAACATCTTTTACATATCATCATCAAGGTGAGGTTAATGTGGATCAACGAACAATAATTTTAGATCATGGAAAGGGAAATGATTCTGGTAGAAACATGAACTATAACCAAGTCAATTATTCCTACAATGATGTTTTGGGATACATTGAAGGATTAGATGCTTACATCAATAATGTTGATCAGTCTCATAATGAGAAAGTGGACATTATTGAAGATTACTTTCAAAACCATCCTCCAAGGTCTAGCAATAAACTAAAACTATCCTCCAAGGTCTAGAAATATATCCTATCAAACTAATTCCCTCAAGCATGTATTAGATCATAATATCCCTCCTTCATTTGACTATATGGTAGGAAATGTTGAAGGAGTTAACACTCAAGAAGATCCTATTCCATCTTTGAGCTCTTCACAAAATTAATCTATACCATCATCCAATATTGATGTCTCCCAGGATCTTTCCCAAGGGCTATCAGTAGTAGATAATAATAATCTCAAAACTAATCTAAATTTTGATGCTACCCAAATCTAAGATCAAGAAAAACCAGTCCAAGCATTATCATGCCTTCCATCACCTTCCATATCCACTCAAGATTCATCATCTTTTTTATGTCATCAGTCATAAACTATCCAAGCTCTCTTCGTTCATATCCCACAATCAACCCAAAGTCTATGTCAAGAACACAATCCGAAGCATAATGAAGGTTGCTCTAAAATGAGTTAAGATTGAGACCCTATTTCTCCAAAATACTACCATCAACTAATGATTATCTTCCAATTCATTAATGAAGGATGTTTTGAAATAAGCCAATACCAAGAGTCCACCACTTCCCCAAAGTACTATCATGGCCTAATGAGCATTTTTTAATCCATACAAGATTTCAGAAAAGATGACCATATCCGTACACCAATGAATCCTACATCTAATCGTGAGGTACCTACTTCCATTGGACATGTAGATGGTCTTCATTCAAAACAAGAATCTCCTACTACAAACATATTTGCAAATGATGAAGCTATACTAGAATTCATATTCAATCTCATGGTAATACTCCAAAAAAGGACCATGAAGAAGGATTCTATTTCAACTTTGGAACATCAACATCTTTCAAAGACCAATCCAAATCTAAGGTTTCTCTAACTCAGGCCTAATGTATGGATCAATAATCTACATCACATAATGAGTAGATGACTATCCTTGATGATTCTCAACATCAAGGTATCAATTATCTAGTAGTCAAAGAATCTAATCATTATGGTGATACTCACTTATATTGGGGGCAACTTAAATCTAATGAAAACATCAATATGGGAGTCATGAAGGGTCGTTATGAGGAAACCGCTGCCATTACTTCTACCATTCATGTCATGAATCATCGTCATCACATCTTCCCACCCACTAATTGGGGCCAACAAAAAGTAATTTCTTACAAAGGAAAAGATACAAAGGAAAAGAGAAAATAATTGAAACCAATGAATTAAAAAAATTAAAATGGACACATGAAACTCAAATAGATTTTGAAACAAGAAAAATAAAATATTCCATATCAAAGTCCAGTATTCAATGAAACTATGGAGCAATATCAAAAAGGGAAATCCATCTATCAAAAGTGTCCATCAATGCAAAATAAAGTTTCAACATCATATGATCAAGTTGGTCCTAAATTCACTCAAGGTTTTATATCCATATTTCATGGCTCATCATCACAAGCTTGGAAAATAAATTATTTTTTATCCAAGCTATCAATCGATCCATATTCATCTCATACACCTTACTAAAATCCACTACCAATCTTAAGACAAAGAATATCCAAATCCTACATTAACCATGTCTTGGAAACAACTCTTTATCATAAGGACTCTAAAGGCGCTTTATGGCGATGAACACATTTAGATAAGGCTAATCTTGGTATTGACAAAGATCACAACAACATTTAGGATCTATATGCAAGTGCATGTATCTTGGCACAAATCCTCTGTTCAAGGTATCATTGGAACATCATGATAGCAACATGTACATCAACACCACCAAGTAGTTCAACATGATCAAAAAATCAAATCAAATAAAAAAATATAAAAGAAAAATAGTAAAGAGAAAAAAATCATCCTCTAGTGAAAACCACTTTGGTGGCTCTTTGGACAAGTACCATGATGAAAACTTGGCAAATAGGTGTCATGTGTAGAATCAAGGATCAATGCACATCATTCCAGTGGGAAGCATATTATCTCATCCATAATAAAAATCTAACATTTCATCCATTCCTATCCCTAATAAATCCATTATTATGCTATCCCTATCCATATCAAACACTACAATCCAATCCATTTGTTTTCAAATCTGTCTTGATCTTGATGAAAATTCAGAGCAAATACTTCGGTTTTTCTTTCTACTAAAATTTTGACATGGTCTTTCCCAACGGCTATATCCTATTATGTACCATACCATAATGTATATCCAATACTATCCAAACAAACTATCACTATCAAGCTTATCCAAATACTCATCCTGCAATACTACTACAAGATAGTCCTTGGAAGCAAAATATCTCATTCCAACAATTCTTCCATCTATTGTGTAAGACCATTTATCCACTCATGATGTTCTATACATTACTATACACTAGAGGAAGGTATGAACAACCTATGAGCTAGAACAAGTCTTAGTATATGTCTTATAGCTCATTTTGTGACTTAAACATGTTAAAAAAAATGAAGAAATCTATCCAAAACAATCCACATCACCTTATCTAACAAATCTTGCATCTTGGCTTGGTTATCGATCATGATCTATCTCATTCAATCAATCAACTATCATATTGGGATGTATCCTTCCCTATCCTCATGTTGCTCAAACCTAGGAAACACTATCCTTGCATTATTAGGAAACCTCAACAATGCTATCATAATCATCAATCAATCAATCAATCTGATCAATCAATTTTAGCCTATCTACTAAGCATAATCATGAAAAATCTAAAAGTCCAAAAATTCAAAAAAGCCAAAAACAAATTCAAAAAATTCAAAAATTGAAAAAATAGCCTCAAATGACCTTTAAAAAAGCACAAAAACATTCAAAAAATTCCCAAAACACCATCTCCATCAACACCATCCATAATAAATTTTCCATTTGTAATAAAGTTATCATCAACCTCACCTTTGACAAAGTAATCAAAACAAATATAGTAGCTATCAAAATCTATAATATTCATGCAAAAAATTTGAATACTTGATTATTATTAGATAAAACAACACCGAAGTATAAATTTCCTATCATCATCATTATCATCACCATCAACATCCTAGCATATTCCTTAATGGATATATCACTCTTATAATGGGCATCATTAACATATAACATCTAAACAAGAAACATCTTTGGCAAGTGATATGATAGCTTTGCTCGTCTATTTTGGTCTTTTCTTTTGATTTATCTTATTGTCTTATCTCGATGACCTCTCAAGGATGTCTATAAAAATATTTAGAGAGGAAGGAATGGGGCATGGTCATTGCTTTTGTATGCAATGTTTGCTGGATATTCTTGTAATATGACGATGGTGAATACTTTCCTTGTGTGTGTGGAAGTCATCTCAAGCAAGATAAAGTGGCCCTTGCATGTTAGGTTCTTCATATACCTCTGTGCATTGGTCCAACAAGATCTAAACTTCTAATCCATACACTCATAAAAATGTTTCTGTATGTCTAGTATGAACAAGAATACTCCTCTTGTTTGCAAAGTCAAACTCCACACAATAGATACAAATCCGCCTTGGTTCTTCAAACCTTGGTGCATCGTGTCTATTTTCTACATTAATAAGGATTGATGTGATGAAATTACTTAGTTTTCCCTCGAACAAAATTGTATTCATTAAAATTTTCATACATCATCAATCATCATCATTCACATCCATATTCATAATAAATGGATTTTCAACAAATCAGATCAATATCATCTATTCTTCTATCATCTAATATTTATCTAACCATTCTTCTTACTAACATATGGAGCTACCCTGTGCTCCCATGCTCCTCTCTATTAGAAAGAGGCCTATGAGGTGGCGACCCATAATCAGATGCTGGTGCTGCTCACTATGCCTCAGAGACTCATGTGATTGGTCCACCTCTCCATGTACCTAATCATGACACACCAAAAATATCAATCTCATACATCCTGCATCCATCACATCATTAGTATCACATGCATACTGCATCCACAAGATCATTAGCTATCCATCTATCGATCATATACCATATCATATATCATCCATAAATCATGAATGTCATTAAAATATCAAAAAAATACAAAAATAATCATATCTACATATCATGATATTATGTCATCACATCTTGCATCAACAATTCATTAGTGTAGCTATCATCACATCATATCATGCATCATCATCATCATCAATGCATCCATATTCAAATTATAATCATTATCATCATATTAAATCATAAACATCATGCATAACATCATATATCATACACATCAATAACTGCATCAAAACCCTCTCATCCCATATATACATCATCAAAAATACAAGTGTCATGATGCATCATCCCATCGACTTTGTGATACAAATCTATACATCAAAAAAAACATATGTACATGAGGCTTGAAAGCCGATGAATTTATATACATCATGAATATGTTTGCATCAAAATCAATTCTATACAATAGTATATACAATGGAGCTAACCTGTGCTCCCATGCTCCTCTCTATTGGGAGGAGGCCTATGAGGTGGCGACCCATAATCAGATGTTGGTGCTGCTCACTATGCCTCATAGAATAGTGTGGTTGGTCCACCTCTCCATGTAACTATTAAGAGGGGTGAACCACTAAGCTTCCCTCTAATCTGTTGGACCCTCCTACTGTAGTGCTCCTAGTAGAGAACTTAGGTTGCCTCTGCTCTTGCAAAACGACCACCTGATATAATGTCCTAGAGTATGTAGCCTCCTAAATGAGGGATTGTGTATCTTGTATATGCCTTCCCATGGTGATCATAGAGCCATGAACAATCTACAACTACATATGCTCTCTGAATCCCTCTCAACTGTCAACTGAGTTATATGTGTCTCTACCTAATGTGGTGGGTGATCTCAACATCATGCTTTTATGCTCTTTGATCCCTCTCAGCTCTGGCCTGATCATGCTCTATGAGGGCCTGGTCCCTCTCTGCACTCACCTATATGAGTTGGGCTATAAAACTATCTCTCTTTGAAATGTAACCATCTCACTCGCAATGAGCTTGGTCTCTCTTAGATAAAACCAATGCCAATCTCACATTAGGATCATGATCACCATCTCCTCCCCTCACCTCCTACTAAGGAGAGTCCTGTACTAGTGGCTGCTAGTATGGTGTCTTTTGAGGAGGTTTTTTTGCAACATGTGGTAAGACCTACTCTACCTTAGCCTCATCTCTCTATCTCATCCTTCAAGCCCTAGAAAGCTTTCCCTCTCTACCTCCTCTAGCCTCCAATTGCACCTAGACCACTAGGATGATATGTAAACCAAAGTGGTAATCTTTGTACCCACCAAGCATCATAATCCTGTGTAGAACCTGGGTCCTTTGGTCCTTTTAACCAACCCCATGGCAAGGAAGCTAACTGTATAAGATCGTCTAATGCAACATGTGGCATGATCATGCCACCCCACTTAGCGATCTCTTTAATTTTCCTCGCAAAAATGACATGGTGGTCATTAGTAGGTACAAATTGCTTCTTACCAAACTACATCATGACCCTATCGGGTAGATATCTCTCAATGATATGTGTAGTTTTCTCAATAATCCATTGAGTCTATCCGTGGTAAGGTAAATGCACATGGCCATATATTGATACCTCACACTGTAGCCATGGCCTCCATACAAAATCATCCATATCATCAAATACTCCCCTCTAATACTGAAGCATGCTAGTCCTCCTTTGTATAAGCATAGGAGCATACTTGTACACATAGGGATCTCGTGCATCTCTTTCTGAATCCCCGACAGATCGAGTCACTACTATCCTCTCCCACACCCAAACATGTAGTAGTGTGATCCCTATAGAAAGGCTGGTAGTTGACCTGTAGTAGACCTGGTGCATATCATGGTACAAATACATGAGGATGGAAGGTTCCCACACATATGTAATCTTTTCAACCATCATGTCCTTGATCACATATCCCTAACCAACAAAGAATACTCATGATCTATGATCCACCATGATTGGTCCTGTGATCAAACCAGCAAGAGTTAGAGTCATCTCATCAACCTCTCCATAGTAAGGTATGAGGTCTAGCTATCCATCAACAATATCAAGCTCCTCATCCCTATGTAGTCTCTGTAAAGAGATTATGCCTCAATCCATGTCATAGATCACACATTCACCCTCGATCGATACTTTGAGGATGCGCTAGAAATCCTCTTGTGTAATAGTGCACTCCCCCATAGGTAGGTGGAAGGTCACTATGTCTGAACTCCATCGCTCAACAAGTGCAATCATCATTGCCCTATGAGATCAAATCTCAAGAACATATGTAATGTAGTATAATTTGATTGTATGGAGGAACTCAACTTTGATCTCTCCCAATCATGCCATCCGGTCCACAATCCTCAATCTATGCTCCCTGGGGTATATAGGGTGAAGTACCACCTGCAAGCATAAAGCCCATGACATCAATTTTCTAAAAAAATGATAAAAATCCTAAGTTTGTTGACCAAAATAGAAAACATGTCACTTTGTGCAAACACAATAATGCATAATAGTCAGATGCGGTCCATTTTACAAATGCACCAATATCTCAAAAGCAACTACAATCATGTTTACAAATATGTCACTCTATTTGTGTTGGTTTATGACAAACACAATTTGTTATCCCAAAAGTGGCATAATGAAGAAAAAGTGTTGATGCACAATTACAAATGTGCCATATTGGGTTTCAAAAGTGTCAATTCGTAGATTGACACATTTGTTTTCCTTTGGCTAATAATTCAAGCGTCTAAATCTACGTGTAAGATGAAATTAACTTGGTATGTATCAGGGGGCCCACTCTCGTAGGCTTCTAGAATTTTTAGATTCTATCTACACGGTGTGGTGCATGAGGTACAAGCACCTTAGTGAGAAGGTGTCTGAGAAAAATGATGCTAGGAGCTCTAGAAATCTATAAAGCTGAGTGTGCAAATGAGGATCTATGCCTTCTTGGACCTAGAGGGATGGATATTAGCTACTTTTTGTTGTAGAGAATGCATTTGTTTGACCAACATGTCTATCATTCTTGGAATGGTATTAGCTAGAGGGTTGGAAACCAGATTTAGAATAGGATCAACATGCAGATTAGACATTTGATAGTTGGGTATTTGATGAGAAAATGGGTTTCCTTGATTTATGGTGTTTGAATATTGATGTTGCATCATGGGTTGTGAAGAAACATTTTTCGATGCCAATGTATGAGTAGCTTGTTGGTTAGGTACGTCATGTCGTCTTGAAAAATATCTATTTAGAGAAGAAGGGTGTTTCCTTGGTGTTGAAACATGACTCGCATTTTGATTTGCTCGATAAGATATAAAATACCATGCTAATGAAATGTGGATTATCGGATATTGGCCACTTGATGTGGCGTTTAGATTTAAATTTCTCAATGTGGTGTTTAGATTTTGACCATTCAGTGTGATGTTTGGATTTTGACCACTCAATGTGGTGTTTGGTGGAAGTGAAGTACTAGAATACATAGCAAATTGTTTTTTCATTTGCAAGAAAGGATTGGATGTTTTCATTTGTGATATAGATTATGTGACATTTAATAGTAGGCTTATACTTTTGGTGTCTTGTTGTACCAATTTCACATTACTCGCTTGTATTGTTTCTTGAGGAACTGGTGACATATTCTAGATATGATTGATAAATTAGTGTTAAAAGGTAGGGCATGGAGTTATGGACACTTGGTCACCTCATGAAACACCCTTCTATTTGGTATACCCATTTTTTAATTATTGCGAAGAAGGATTATGTAATTGAGGCATGTCAACGAGACTTGCTTTTTTTCTTTCCTCCTCAATTATGGGTTCCATTATAGATGAAACATAAAAACTAGTATGAAGTTTGGACCCTTTTGTATAATTTTAATGAGATGTCTAGTGGGGTATTCATCCATGACTTCTTTTTAGGATCCTCTAATGCTTCTTTAAGATCTTCTTGTGGATAATTTCCTTCATCTTGACCTTCAACATTGTCTTCCTCATCGTTAAGGAGTATGGCATATTTTGGTTCATGCATGGGTTGATTACTTGTTGAGGTTTCAAATTTTATCACATTTTTTGAATTAAAGAAAGGGTCCATAGTGGAATCCATTTGTTTTTTCCTGCTTTGAGACCTAGTAGGTTATCAGACTATATTTTTGGGATTTTTGTGTTTTAAATTATTTTTAAATTTTTGATGTTTTAAAATCTTATTTGGATTTTTTATGTTTTTATTTTTATTTTTGATGTTTTAAAATTTTATGCAAATGAAGGATAATAGATGGTAAATGATTGTGAATTTTGGATGGTTGAGGATAATAAGGATAAGTATGATTAAGGGTTTATATTTTGACCTTGCAAGATGATGATAGACCTAAGAAATCAAAAGGGAAGTATAGATCTCCAAAAGATGAAAGTGAGGAAGACATCAGATAGGAGTTAACCTTAAACTATGCTTTTGAGTTTAAAGCCAATTGTTGATGAAAAGATGAAAAGACAGGAGATCAACACACCTAAAGGATGACCAAGGTTGAACCAAATTCCAACCAGGATAAAATAGGTGGAGGATAGTGAGTGAATGATGATGGGGTATAAATGACAATAGACCTAAGTATCCTCAAGAAAAGCCTAGAATCTCAAAATATGAAGGCGGGATAATAGCCAAATCCAAACTAGACTTGTGAGTTTAGGGAAACTATAGAAAAGATGATGAAATTGGATGAGATTGAAGACACCTCAAGGGGTAACTAGGGTCTAGTGATGATGGGTGGATTAGTGTGGGATTTATGAGTGGTCGGGTGAATGATTGAATGAAGTTTTGACCTATGGACTAAAGACTAACCCAAGTTTAACCTATGGATGCAATGATTTAACCAAAGTTTAACCTAAGGAGAAAAGATCAACCATAGATTACCCTAAGGAAGAAAGACTTAACCCAAGTTTAACCTAAGGATGAAAGAATTAACCAAAATTTAACCTAGGAGATGAAAGAATAACCTAAGGTTAACCCAATGATGAAAATTCAACCAAAGATTAACCTAAGGATGAATTGTTTTTTAACCTAATGATGCAAGAACAACCAAAGATTAACCTAAGGAAAAATAATCAACCAAAGATTAACCCAAGGAGGAAAGCTAAAATTTAACTTAAGGATGCAAGGACAACCAAGGATTAACCTAAGGAAGAAGAATCAACCAAAGATTAACCCAAGGAGGAAAACCAAAAATTAACCTAATGATGCAACTTCTAATCTAAGGGAAGAAAAAGGCAAGAATAACATTTAACTAAAATGATGGGGGCTAAAACAGGTAGGTATTTGTGCACAGTAGATTTATTGGTCAAGTCTGATATCAACAAAATGGAATCACTAATGAAAACACTTATTTTGGAAAGATAGAAAAATGCATCAAAGAAAGTTTTTGATACAATTAGTAAACTGATAGATGTGTGACAAAAGTTATGGAAAAACTAACAGATGCATGACAACACTACAATTGTAGTGAAAAATTATAGATGCATCACATGATAAATATAGATGTGTCAGACTACTTTTTGCTAAAGTTGTTCAGACAGATGCATGACATGATTTCATAGATATGGTGCTCTATCTAGGTTTATGTAATGTCAATGTTTCAAGAAGGTTTGTGACTGATTTTTTAAGTTTTAACAAGAAAAACCATTGAAAACAGTTGTAAGACAGAATGACTGTTGACTCTAGACTAAAAAGGGTATGGCTTGAGACTAAAAAAGGCCCATGGCATCATGAGTTTAGTATAATTGAATACATTAGTAAGACAAGCACAACCTAATTATACAATTAGGTGTGTTCACTTAGTGTAGGCCCACCACACCAAAGGTGCTAATACACCAAGATCGGTGTGAGATGCTTCTCTTTCGAGAGCAGATAGCTAGAGGTCCAACAACACATGCCCTATATGACAAAAGGCTCATCTTTCCTCTCTCCTTAGGAGGCTTAGAATGCCAACCAAAATATTCCTATCTCCACTCAAGGGAATGCATGGTGAGAAAATTTGTACATGATACACACTGCACCACTTTAAGCTTACAACAGAAGGCTTCTAGGCTACTAAAAACATGAGGTGTATAGTGGGGGAATTCCATGAACATAGAGCTCATCTATAAGAGCATGAGAACTAGGAGGATCATTCCCACTCTCATCACCATCAAGTCTTGATGGACCAAGGGTATTGCGACTTGGCTTTGAACAATGCTTGCCACTCCTTGGGGTACAACTTTCGTTCTCCCCCCTTGATATAGCTCACTGAGAAATGTGCTTGAGGTCAAACCCTAGGGTGATGAAATCCCCAGACATGCCTCCTAAAATAAAAAAAGGAGAATAATGTATGTTTATCATCACCCAAGATCACAAAAGTTTAGAAGGGGAGAAGATACACACTAACTCAGGATAGACACAACGTGCAAGCACACCAAACATAAAAAAAGAGAGGTTATTTTTAACCCAACTAATCTAAGTGTTATATAATCTAGAAAAAAAGAAGACACAATGTTTCAAGTTAGATTCTTTGAAAATAAAACCTGTAGAAAATTAGTTAGTAGTTCAAGAGAAAAAATTGACAACATCCTACAACAACTAGATTAGTAGTTTGAAAGAAATAATTTGACAATCGAGCTATGAGAAAAGGGATTAGTAGTTTCAAAATGAAATATTTTCCTAGCGTTTGTAACAAACTAAAACAAAGAGATTAGTAACTCCAAAACCCCTAATCTAATAGATCCAAATATATGCATAAATTAGAAATAAAAACCCTTATACATTTTTCCTCACAAATAGATGCGATGCTCTGTTTGTACAAATGTGTTAGACTATTTTGATAGATGTGGTGCTCTGTTGGACATATGTGTTGCTCTCTGTGACAGATGCATCGCGACACAACTGTAACATAAATACGACAAAGAGATAGGTCACACTGACACTAGACAAGTCAAGGTTGTTGATGGTAGGGTGGTTGCTAGGTTTGATGGTCCAAACATAAGCATCATTTTTTAGATTTCTACCTAGAGTTACTTTTGTAAAAGTGAATTTTGAAATAGGAAATTAATATTTTCAAGAAGTGAAAGACACCTCCCTAAACAATATTTCTAGAAATTGGCTTAAAGTACCTAATAAGGAGAAGTCTTAAATTCCTAAGTGACTATGCAAAGGCCACTTTGTAAAAGGAGTGTTTGATATAATCACTCTATTGAATAAAGTTGTAGGGAATAAAGACAATGATGCTTTTGAAAATTGGATGTTCCAATTTGTCCTTACAATCAAATATGATTCACAATATATTGATTGGGAATATATCATAAGTGACCATTTGCATGACTTGTTGGTAAATTTTTAGAAGAATTGAAAATTTGAACACGTGGAATATTTGACAGTAAAATGCAAATATATATGTATTATCCACAACTCCAAAGGGATATTGGAAACAAGGAATTTAGAAGATTCAATGATGCCTTCAATATGTTCAAAGTAAGAGAGCTTGAAGGAGATTTTGGATTGAGAGTTTTACTCAAGACTTTTCAATTGATCACAAAATATGACATCCTATTCATTCAATTCCCTAAATTCACATACATCATGCTTGGTGGGTTTGATGACACTCCTTACAAATTTCCTATGTATGCAAATGATTACTTTATTTTTATTGAAGGGTCATCCCACAATAATGGGTCCCAAACTTGGGACATCAAATTTTTGATCTCAGATACAAGTAAAAACTTAAAAACACCTTCGCTTGAAGGTATGTCAAAAATTACCTTCTTTCAAAGATTGAAAATGTAAAAATACCTTTGAATGAAGGAAGGTCCCTTTTTCCATTTTTGGAAATTACCTTCATTCAAAGTTCTTTTTACATTTTTTTGTGGGAACGACATACCTTCGAATGAAGGTCATTGAATACCTTTGAACGAAGGGCCTTAGGTAGACACTTTCAATGTTTTCTTAAAAATTTCCTTAGAAATTCTAGTTTCCAACTTTAGGTTGGACCTTCAAAATGGAAATAATTTGACAAGATAATTTGTAAGATTGTAGCCCTCAACACAAGCTTTCCAACAAGTACAATTTTAATATATTTTTATATTATTATGTATTTATTTTTTAATTTTGACTGAACATAGGTTTTTCACCGAACATCAAGTTTTTTGTTGTACATGTGGAAAAATAGTAAAATATTAAAAAAAAATCCAAAAAATATTGGTGCACTAGGTATTGATATCCTTTTTTTAGAAAAATAAATAAATTTGAATTTTGATATATACAAAACAAGTTATGTGTTACGATATACACCTATGTCCAAATTATAATTACCCTGACTTCAAAATTAATTAAAAAATATAACAAAAAATTATGAAAAAAATAACTATGCACTAGATATTGATGTTACAAATCTATATTTAAAAAATTAGATCTATAAAAAAAATTGTGTTATGACATAAATGTCACTTTTTTAAAATGTTGTTTACTATAAAAAATAAGTTATTAAAATTTATGTACAAAAATTCACAATTTATTTCAAATTAAGTTTTTTAGAATCTATACAAAAATTGTCACAAATCACTAGTTCACATCATCTTCAAATTCTTAACAATTTAGCTACTAGAGGTCTCAAAACGTGAAGATTTAGTTTAAAATTTTGATTTCAATTTACTACTTTGGAAAAAAAGTGGAACTCATTATTATGGGATTACCATGAAGTATGTAGATAAAGGGAAATAGTTAGAAAAAAGATGTAAAGATAGGAAGAAAGAAGGATATCCTTTCCATGAACTCTGGGTTATTATACTTGCAAGTCCTATGATGATGCACATAATGTAGAAAGGTTGGTGACAAGTATAAGAATTCATTATCATACAACTAAATTATCCTTTAACAACAAAAAAATATCAGGGATAATTTGTATCTTCCTCATAACCATGTCCCACATATTGAATATTTCTAGGGGGATTGTGTGGATAATTTAAAAGTTAGGAAAGGATATTGGATGAGATTGAATATGAAACGTATTAAATATTTTGAACTTCTCTAGAATCCTGAGAACATAGAGGATAATGATTCAGATTTTTATGGATTCTATCTTCACTTCTTCCATTCAAATGCAACTTCTCCAACCAATTGATTGGATTGAGAAAGAAGTGATATAAGAGAGAGGTATAATTATGTATTCTTGAGAAAATAAAGGTAGATAAGGTCCAAGGTCTTTGAAAATATTACTACTAAGCCTCATCCTAAAGAAGATACATCAAAGAAAGAGGTAAGTGATTCTTCTTCTTTATGTTCAACCATTATAATTGCATATGCCACTAGGTCTAAATATCCTATAACAGAAGGGAGTGGAGATGATGATCCTAAGAAGGGAGTTGATTTTCAAAAACCTTGTGAAGAGGAAATTTAGGTTCCAAGGAAGAAACTAGAAGTTAGGAGGCATTCCCTACAAAATAAAGTGGATACTTCTTAGGATCACACTCAAGAGTAGCCATAAATAACCCATAATATTTCCTTAAATCCTAATTATCCTTCACAAAATCCTCTTTATCTTCCACAATATCTCCCTTCTTCTTCATATCAACCTTGTCCCCTAAGTACATCTCCTTAGGTCATACTCCTAATCCTCCATCTACCTAACCATTTAACGCCAATACTAATATAGTTCCTAGAACTATTTTTCCTCCTTTGATGCTGAAATCCCAAATATTTTCATCTCCCTCCCCATGGCTCAAAGAGGTTATATAGAAAAGGAGGAAGAATTCACAAGTAGATGATACATGTTCTGATGTAGTAGTTAAGTTGTTGAGAGTGACTCCTTTAACAAGGAAGGTTCATACAACTTCTTGATTGATGTTCAACTCCTCTAGGAATCAATTTATGGAAATTTCTAAACTCACAGTGGATAAAAATGAAGGAAGAAATAGTAGAAAATAATTTTAATATTAGCTGAGTAGATCTGGGATCATCTATGCATGAAGGAGATATTCACAATTCTAAAATATTGGTTGCAAAGCTGATTGAAAGGGTAGAGAAAGAAATAGAGGCCACAAAGAAACTAGAAGAACAATGAGCTCTCTTATTGGTTATATCAAATCCATCATTGATAATTTTTCATAACCACCCCATGCTTTGAAATCAACCTCATCCAATGTGCCTTAGGGAATCAACTAATGCATCATAGAAAATATCAATAAGTATCAAAATTATGGAAGAGTGATAGAAGCCTAGGTAGAAAAGGCTACTCTTAATGCATTTTTGTATATTGAAGAAGCCATGAAGTTATATCAATAATTTCAAAATAAAAAAGGTAGAGGTAGATATTAAATTCCAAGCTAAAATAAAAGATGATAAAATTTATACCTTTTTGTTGAAAGAGGTTCAAGAAATTATGAAGATAAATGCAAATATTTTGGTCACTAGACAAGTTTTTAATGATCCAAAGGACAATAATTCCCCTAGCTAGTCAAAGAGCATCAAATAGAATATAATCATTTTAAGGTGGCGCACCACAAAATTTAAAATATTGATGAAGGTTTGTGATTATGTACCAGTTGAGATTAAAATCAACTACTTTTCATTTGATGTTGATATTTTGAAGTATGATGAAGCTAGTTTGTTAGATGTTTCTACTATTGAGAAAGCCTTCAAAGATATGATGTCAAAATAAATCTACAATAAAGATACTTTTTATTACAATACAATGGAAAAATTGGGATACATGTCAACACATTTGATCACCTTTAGGAATAAGTATGATATGCATAGAAAATGGATGAAGTTAATGAAGATATGCTAACATGAAAATTCTTATCATTTGATGTTGATATTTTGAAGTATGATGAAGCTAGTTTGTTAGATGTTTCTACTATTGAGAAAGCCTTCAAAGATAATGTTAAAACAAATCTACAATAAAGATACTTTTGATTGTAGTGCAATGGAAAAATTGGGACACATGTCAATTCATTTGATCACTTTTAGGAAAAAAAATTATGATTTGCATAGAAAAATGGGTGAAGTTAATGAAGATATGCTAACATGGAAATGCAAGTTGAGTGGCACATCAATTCCAAATGGAAAAGCCTTACCACCAATTTTGGTAAACTTCAAGGAATATAAAGCAAAACTTACTACTACTCAAGTCATCATCCAAGGTAAAGACAAGGAAAACACCCCTATTTATAATAAGGATAAGGCATGATATCATAGCAATTGGTTAATTTTTTCTTTCATATTATAAATCAAAATTCTATTTTTTAATAAATTAAAAATGAAATTTATTTGAAGAAAAGAAAAATATGAATAAATCTTACTTTTAATGTCTTTTCAAAAGGCAATTACAAACGAAGAAACAATTTCACTTCTAAATCCATAAAAGGTAGAAGAGAGAAAAAGAAGGGATCTTTTAGGCAATCTGTTATTATTTTTCTATTTTTTTGTGAGGGTTATCCCTTTAGTATCCACCTTTCACTGTGAAATATCTAAATGATCATTTTATTAAGAATAGAAAAGGAGATTTTGGGCTCTATTATTTTGAAAATAGAAATCTAAAAAAATGGGTTTATGATTTTACAGTTGTGAATTTTTCTTATGTTTAGTTTATAACACATTTTGAATATTTCTTTCATGAATGCTATGTGAGGTACATATTAGTAGTTTCATTTCAAACTTAAAATCAATATTCATCTAGGTATTCTTATTCTCAAGTCTAAGCAATATTTAATGAATATTTTTTTTTATGATTTTCCTTCCTTTGCATGTATCTATATTTTTTATGAGACTTTGTGCTTATTATATTCTATGTATTATCCTTCCCTTAATTATTTTAGATAATTCATCTTTCTTGATTTATGGTAAAAAGTATACCCATAAAATATTTATAATTTATCATATAAGGGAGCTACCCCTCTCTAAAGTAGAGGAAATTTGTTCACTCAGAGCAACTTATCTAATTGTTGAAATGTTTTTCACTGTCCATTGGGTGAGTCACTTTAAAAAAAATTAATAAATTTTTTGTATACCAACAATCACATATGGACTCATTCCCAAGAATTGGTTTTGATACTTATTTTTTTTGGAGTATTGTATACTATTTTCTTGTATTTAGTTAATTAATTTATAGTGTTTTATGCACCTAAGATAGGATAATCTTGCGTATTTAGGTATATCCTTAGGCATGTTGTACTTGCAAATATGATTTATACTTCCTAGTTTCATAGAGATGTTATGCACACATGTGATTATATGTCCTTTATCCTACATTGAAACCATGTGTGTTTGCATCTCTTGGTGGTGTATCCAAAATATCACAACTTCTTGTTCTCATATAATCTATCCTCATTGTAATCCATTTTTTGTTGAAAATATAATTTATTTTATCATATTGGTATTCTTTGTGCTTTTATTTTAGGCCTTCTTGCTCTTGGGTGGCTAGATTTATATCCAAATCTTACATGGTAATAGAGTGAGAGAGTTCTTTGGACTAATCCTTTTTGAAGATCTAGTATCACAAATATTTTCTATGAAAAGCTTAATATGCTCTTCTCTTGCTTCAAAGTATGACATGAAGAATATAAATTTGATAAAAAGACTAGATTTTGAGGGGTTCCTTTGTGGCTTTGCATTGTAGGTGCATTTGGAGCATGATGGAGTAAATCAAAGCTCACCATTGAGTTTAAAGTGTTCTAAAGAGTTGATTTTTCTTTTTTCTTTATCCAATTTGGACATTGGGGATTGCATCTACAAATTCTTTATTTTAGAGATGCTTACAAGTTATAGCATGTAGCCACCATATTATAGAAATTTATATCAAATATGACCCTACCATAATATCTAGAAGGAACAAAAACCCGTAGATTGATAATAAATTTTTTAAACTCAAAGTAATTTACATTGGGCCCCTTAATAAAAAATTCTATCCCTATGAAATATTTCTTTGGCATTTTTAGAGATTCCACCTACATCACCTTTGAAAAACCTCACATGAGGATTTGGCCTTGATTTAGGTGAGAAACCATTTGGACATTGGATCATATAGCCTTTAAAACATTCCACACCCACTCATACAAATCATTAACCCCCATTTTGTGTTCATTTAATAACTACCCCCATAGTTACCCTTTCCACTAGACCTAGTAGTAATTCTATATTTGGCAAGAAAGTTGGTGGCAAGCACTAAAATTTAGTGGTCCTACCTAATTTGGAGGCCTTCTAAAGCTATCTATAAGACTTGTAACCTTTGTAGATATTTTGGCAGAACTATCAAAATTTGGAAATTCCCACCAAATTTAGAGGCACTAAACACTAAATTTAGGGGTTTTCCATTTTTTTTTGGAGAAAGTTGCATGGTTAAAGTTTTGTCTTTTATACTTAAGTTTTAGAGAGTGATATCTCAAGAATAGAAAATTATTTTTCAATGCATTTTGTACTTGAGTTATTTTTCTGCACATTTCATGATGGTTTAGGTGTTTCTAATTTTGACATAGTTTTTAAAAATATAGAGTTTGTCACAAGTTTTGTTATATAGTTCTCATTTTGGTACCTTCTAAGGCTCCATTTGGGCTCATATGAGCTCCTTTTCAGTTGCCATTTTTCATGGTACATAAATTTTTTATTTCTAGACAATGGTTTGATTGTTTACTTTTTACTACAACTTTAATATGTTGTTTCAACATTGTAGTCTTTTCAACATTAGTAAATCATTGAGATCAATAACACTTTGTGATATTTGTAAGTGACAACTATACATGCACTAAATATGCTATGACATTATTATAAGGGTTTCATGATTGTATGTCATTTTGGAGAATGATCTCGTCTTATTTGCTTTTGTTGCTTGAGTTTTTTGTTTTGTATATTGTGTGACTATTTGGTTAGATAATCATGAGTATTAAAAGCATCACAATATTATTAAACTAAATAAATGGAATTATAAGTCATACTAAAATATGCTCCTTAATAATTTTAGATGGGTTGTTATAATGAGATTAAAGCTCCCCTCTCAAAAAGGGGAGGCTCCCTTCTTATTCCTCACTGAAAACAACTAGTAACTAACTACGATTATATACACTATAATTAACCATGGGTGTTTTCATCATCCTATTCTCTTATTTCAAAATAGATGTTTTCCTCTTTCACAAATTATAATTATATCTCATGATAATTACAACACATAACTCACTTTAAAGTACTATTTTGAGCAATAATAACCAATATCTAGTTCGATTAAACAAAAGAATAATCATAGTGATACCAGTGAAAGTTGGTAGCTAGAAAACCCACAAAAGCTCAAAGTCTTTTATTGCTTTCTATGATGATTTAAAAAGATAAATAATGGTGTACATTACATCCAAAAGTCTCCAATATACATCACCAAAATATCAATAAAACACTAATAACAACTTGCAGCCCAAAGTCTTCAAGTTATCACCAAAGTGCACACACATGAACATAATCTTCAAAGGTAATAATGCAACTTAAAGTCTGCAAAGTCATATTTGAATCCCATTCTAAATATATGATATTATGCCACTATTCAATCAAGTACAAGATAATGTAATAAGGACATAAGAACAATCTCAACACATAACAAAGTAGATCCAAGAGAAAGATTGAATTTGAATTTGCATTTTATTGATTGGAATCTGATTTACACCTCAAAAACATAGTTTCAAAATGCTCTTCAATTGGACAACAATTCGCTTCATAAGCTAAAAGGTATTATTTACAAAAGAGATCCCTCATTTATATAGAGGAGAGCCAAGAGCTAAAATAGGAAAGCTAAAACTAACTTGACTTATTCAACAACATAGTTTGAATTGATTTAGGACTGTGTTGTTTTTACATGTAGTTGCACATTTAAAAAATAAATGTAATATGTCGACTACAAAAAACATATTGCACAAAGAGAAAAAGCTTAAAATAAACTAAGTTTGGAACATGCACGTTCTTTCACCCTTCATCATTTTTCTCCATGAAGTCTTCATATTTCTTCAACACTTCTTTGATTTCATAATTACCTGGTCCTATTGTATGGCTCAAGATAGCGAGAACTTGTGTAATTGAGTCCTTGATGTTGATACATGCTTTCTTGTGCCTTTCCACTATTATTTTCAAGTTATCCAAAGTGACTTGAAATTCCATCAATTTGTTAATAGAAGCTAATGAAAAAGCTTCATATTCAATTTCCTTTTGGATCATTGACGTGAACTCTTGAATAACCGTCTCAACAAAAATGACTTTTTGGTTGTCATCGAGCACTTGATAAGGCATACCCTTAATTCTGGCAATGAGATTTGAACCTCTATCTTCGCCTATCTCTTGAGCTTATTGTAGATCTCTAATCATCTCATCAATGACATTATTTTTATACTTCATCATTTCCTGAATTTTAATAAACAATTTTCTATCGAGAATCACCCCAATTTCTTCTAACATATCAAGCTTGAGATCTTTCATTTTAGTCCAAGCTTCATAACTTTTCTCTATCTCTTGCAGAATCTGAGATAGAGTATCAACTGTTTGGCTCAATTTTACCTTCATATTTTCCATATTGCTAATTCTTTCAATAGAAGATCTTAGCAATTATGTACCTTGAGCCAATATCCTATCAATCCATTATGTAATTGCTCTACCTTACACATGTGTCCTTTTGGTCTTTTATATGGTAGGATCTTCTATTCTTGTAGCAATAGGATAAATTGACTTGAGAGATTGGGTTATCTTCTGTAGCACGGAGGTGAGCTGCTCAACCTTGAATTTCAACTGATCTTTGATAATCTTTTCTTGATCATACTTCTCAATTAGAGAAGCCAATGCAACCTGTGCATCTTCTTTCACACTCTCGTGCATCCTCTTACCTAGTTCAATTCTAGTGATAGAATAATATGACAAATCAACCTCTTTTACAACTTTACCTAGGGGAGGCTGTGCAACCTCAACATACTTGTAATCTACTTTATCTACCAATACCCTTGAAAGATTTTGTCTTCTTTGTTGATTTGGTCTTCATAAGCACTAGCTGACCAAAATCAAAGCCGTCTGGAGAGATGGCTTGCTTCTTTCTCTTTGGTGTCTGGGATGCCAACCAAGGGGGAAAGGGAGAAGAACCTTCTTCAGGACTTGTTACCATGGTTTGAGTTGATGGTGTTGTACTTGTTGTCACTAAGGATTTCACCCTAGCTAAGATTGACTCAACTATCATGTTGAAACATGGAAACACTCTCAGGTTGTTGGTGACCTATGGTGAGAATGAATCTCCAGATAGGGCTAGTTCCCCTGGAAAATCACCTAAACTACAAAATTTTTGAGGAAAAGGGTTTAGAAAGATAACTGAAAAATGAAAATCCTAAACTCCTAAGGTGATGTACCAAAACTTTAACTTATTTCACTTACTTCACTCACAATCAATCTCTCAAAACATTAACCTTCAAAATATCATCTAAAACATACAACTCAATAGTGTTTTGAATGAAGGATTGAACTGAACACAACACACAACCTGAATCATATGAAATTCTTGCACATAGATTCACAATAATGAGACATAGAAAAGGACCTAATTCTTATGATCACAATGAAACATCGAATCAATATTGCAAATATGAGACAAAATATGAGATATAAATGGTCTACTATTTTTATTAAAACTATAGGAGTATGCAAAATGAAAATCTGAGTAGAAATCTCAAGCTTACAAAGCTTTCTGTAAGTGATCAAGAAAGTAACAAGCAAATCTGAACTGAGAAAAACTAAGTTCTTTTCCAACTTATATCTCCAAAGTGTCCCCAATAGTGAGAATGGAAAAATTTGACTGAACTGCACCTCAAAATAGCAACCTCAAAGCCATTTTTGAGCTCCAAAGAAAAGCCTCAAAATCAGTGCCGAAACTGCCTCCAAACTGGATAGAAAAGATGGAAAGTTTCTATCTCAAGTGGGTCGACCCAAATGACTCAAAAAATCAGGCTCAGGCTGACTAAAAATTGAAATAGAAACTTTAGTTTGCCCAATTTTTTCCCATTTTGCGTAAAAGACTTAAACTCAAATAGGAAAGTTTAATCAACACTTGCTTTCATTTAACTGCATTTTAAATAACAATTATCAAGGAAATTTATAGAAATATTGCCCTAATAATGTTTTACAATTTATGCAGTTTCAAATTTACAAAATAGAAGGAAAAAAGGACTTGAGTCTTGACCTGATTTTCTGCACACACTACAAGGAAAATATAGTTTTTGACAACTTTGCAAATATAAAATACTTACAATTTTGACTCAAATTTGCAAAGTGCATAATCTCTCCCTTTGATATTTGATTTTCTTCAAAAATCAAATGAAAACTAAGGCACCATAGGGTATTCAAGTTTAGGCTTTTGATTTTTAGAAAAATATAAAAAATTTCAAAGGCATATAGACTATATGATTTTCCTCCAAAAATCAATAAAGAACAAAGGAATTACCTAAGCTTGCAAAGGCTTGACATGAAAGCAAAGGGGCTAAGGTATTAGTTGAGGCACTTTAATTTTTAAAACAATGTCATAAAATCACAAAGGTGAATTAGGGCACATAGTGAACCCTAGAACAAAACCATCGAATCCCCACTTTATCCTCATTTATTTTTTCACTCAAATTTTGGAAGACTTGCTATGCATACCACTGCCATGAACTAGGGTTTGAAGCTTAATTTTTCCACCATTCTTTGCTACTTTTGAGAGATCTCCATGGATATTTTGAAGGAAAATATAGACGTAAGTCTTTTTACCACAAATCTGAACAATGGCCTCCATTTTCAAAGCACTTTTTTAGCTTTTTAATTCGCGACCACCACGATTTATTTGATGTATTTCATTTGTTTACACTTTGTTGAATCTCCCCTCTGTATTTGAGGCTGCCATGAATGCCTTTATTTTGAGCTCTTGGAAGAATAGCATATGAATTTTGGATGCATTTTCTCCACAGGAAAAACCGAGGTAAGCCTTTCTACTTTTTAGAGTTTGCATTCCTCTTTCAATTTCTGTAGAAATTACTTGATTCGAGCTTCATTGAGTTACAAAATAAGTGAATGTTTTGTTTCTCTATACACTTCATACCCATTTGTGATGGAAATTTTCTGGGTATTATTAAAATGAAGGGCTCTCTACATCTCATGGCCGCGACCCTTATGGGAGATTCTAGGTTTCCTATGCTTGAACCAACTCAAAATCTCTCCATTTTTCTATATTTTAGATCTCTCCATTATGAACCCTCGTGGGTTTGACTATTTATGAAACAAAAGAAAAGAGAGAAAAGCCCTCCAGGCCACGACTTGAACTTTTGGAAGCTCATGCTTAGTTGCATTTTGGAATGCTTTCTTTGAAACTTTGCTTGATCAAGGTACTCTTACATTTTTCCCCCTATATTCTCACACATTGCTCACCATTGTCTTGGTTTAGTACCTATCTAAGTATGCCATGTTAATTCTACTTTGCAACATGCTATGAACATTTTTGATAAAAGTGATTATATCTCTATTTAATGATCTCTATGCTGCATACAATCTCGTGAAATTGCACATCTTTGATATGCAAATTTGTATTCACTAGAACACTTTTACATGGAAAATGTTCACTTTTCTATAGATCACCATCTTAATGACTACCAGGGATTCAAAATCTCCCTTGTATTCTTCATGCATTTTAAGATTTCATTGGAAGTAGCTACAACTTGACATAAGTATGCTTGTCTCTTAAGAAATGATACTCTCCCAAACAATGCATAGTGCCATGGAAGCCAAAGAGGCCGCTTCTCGCCATATTGCTCTGCTTTGCTCACATTCAAATGGAACAATGTACCTATAGGTTCTAATGATTACCATATTATACTCCAATGTGCTCATATTCAAATGATTAAATGCATCTATTTCTATTTTCCTTACACCTCTGCACTCACTTTTATTGGAGTATTTTACATCTTGGCACTGTTAATGTTGTTGTCTTCAATGCCTTGAGCCATCCCAAGATAATGAGTTCATTGTTTGCAACCAATTGAGTCACCACCACTGAGTATCATTTGCAACCTCCTAAAAAATGAATGATGCTGCTAAAGCATCATCCACTCCTTGTATTGTAATGAAAATGAATGCTCTTGTTTTGTCTTTTGCATTCCTTCATTTCTCTTTATTTGACCATCACACTTGCTTTAGTGTTAATGCTGTCCTATATGTAAAATCATTGTCTCCTTCAAACGTTGAGAAAATATATGATTGTTTTTTGTGATTACTTTTGCTTCTTGATAGCTGTACCCTCCAATATACATACTTCAACCAAAAAGGACAACAAAAATAAAATGTTACATGGTAGCAATAAGCATGAAATCTTGCTTGCAAAACATAAATATTTCAATGAAAGATAGTGCAATTTTATTATGTTCTACATATTCATTAAGCATTCAAAATAATTCCTTGATCATATGTGACTTTCATTTCATTGCACTCCTAAACTGGTTGTCATAAATGGGAAATGGATCTGCTACTTTTGCAATTACTCTATGAATCACTCCTTTAGCTGAAATGTTCTTTTACTTGTGAAATATGAATATGCACTCCTATCTCATTCCCCTTTTGAGAATTAGGGGCAGCATGCTGGGCTCAACCGTGTGGGAGCCCATTTTTGCACCACATGCTATGATGTCTTCAAAAACGAATCAACAACATGAACAAACAAGTTAGATTAAAAATATTGAAGCTCAATGCTCATGTGATATTTTATTTTTCAAGCTCTCTTGCATACATCTGATGTTTGTTGATCTAATGCATCATAAACATATGCTATATTTTTGTTGATAGGGCACATAGGAAGATTCATATCCAGAGCTCTAACAACTCTCTTATCATGATGCAGGTTGACTCAAAGATCAGGAGTGAGGAGGAGCTAGTAGCAGTGAAGACCAACTCAAGACTTTAACCAGGCAATGATAGATATGTCTTTTCTTATATGCTTCTTTTCATCTCTTTCATCTTCAGATGTATAGCATATTTTTATGTTGCTTTAGCTCAACTACTCCCACGGCTTGTGTGGGACATTTGAGTACTCATTTCTTTCCAAAGAATATAAAAGCAACACTTGTGCAATTCTGTGTATATTTCATTTGTAAAATGAATGAAACATTGTGAAATGAATGAAATCAACATCTTGTTTTCTTTATGTACTTTCCTTTATGTTGCAAAATAATGAATGATAAAACTGAACTCAATCTTTTTCAAGCACCTTAAAATATGCAATGGTATAATAGAAAATGTGTTAGAGTATTCTTCACCTTAAATATAATGAAACTGTTTCAACTTTACCAATTTGAGTTGCAGGTGAAAAATTGTAACATTTCTGGTGATTTTTGCTGAATGCTTGCCTGCTAATCATATAGACCAGTTGCCTTAAACAATTCATTGGGTGCAGAGTCAAATTTTCCCCTTCTCAACTCAAAACAATGAAATTGAAATGCAAGCTACTCCAAACAGCAACAAAAAACCAAATAGACCCAAACTGAAAGCAAACTAAAAGGTCCTAGTGGCTAGAAAACATGTGCAACAACACTTAGGGAAAGAAAACAACTGAAATGAATGTGCCTTAAGAACTTATTAGCAAAAAAATAATACCCTAACCTACTAATTGAGGAAAAGGTTGTCTAAACAAAACCATTTACTGGTTCAAGAAAGTAGTTGCCCCTTCTTTGCAGCCTGCAATGCTCCATAAGCTTGTGAGTCAACCAAAAGAGGTGGATAAAAACCAAATATCCAACAATTTGCTGCAACACCCTTCTGAGAAGGAAAATGTATTTACTTACCCACCTATCTTGATTGGTGAAGCAACAGTGATCAAGTGAACAAGAAGGTTGGTTGTGCTCAAATTGATACTTCCCTAGATGCTCTAGATTAGTGTTTCCATGGGATTTCTCCTTCTTGTTGGCTTCCACCCAAGCTAGATGCCTAATAGGAAATCCCCTTGAAGGATTTGGACTAGAGAGAAGACAATTTGAGTGATTAGCAACAACAACATTAGCATCACCTTGCATGATAGCTTGCCATGTCAATTCCTCCTCCATGGTCAATGGACCATCCTCTTCAGTTAGAGTAGCTAATAGCTCATCAAAGCTATCAAATCTCAAAAGGCTCCTATGAACAATTGGTATAAGCTCAAAATCCTCATCATTACCCAAAGAGGAACCTTCTGAATCAGGATTTTATTCTTCAATGAAGGAAGGCAAAGGTTCAAACAATGAGATAGCCCCTCCTGTCACACTTTCAAACAACACATCAGCCTCAAGCTCCTCCATACAACATAAAGACAACTCCTCCAACCAATCAAGATCATGTTGCTGGTTAGGCTGCTCCACAACCAGTGACTCATTTGGTAACACAACCACTTCCACCTCTTGCTTTTGCTATTCAAGATAACCCTCCTCCAAAGATGCTGGAATAAAATCTAAGCGTGAGTAGAAAAGCTCAATTTCAGCTTGAAACAAATCCTCCTCAAGCTTGAAATCATTCAACTCAGGGCTGCTATCATGTATCTGCTCATGGCAACACTCATCAATTTTTTCAGATTCCACAAAAGGCTCATCTTTGCACTTATCTTGCTGATTTAATGTTGGGAATAGGATGCCATTTAATTGCAATCCTAAACATATTTCATGTATCTCCCAAGTCCTTGAAAAGTGTTCCCCAACACTAGGATTAGAAAGAGATTAAATTCAAATAAATGAACATGTAAATCGACATTTGTGATTATTCCTAAATGATAGGAACATGTGGGGACGTCCAAGAAGAGCTCCTACAAGATAAGAGCACATGGGGCACCCACATGGAAGGTGGGAGCCACCTTGCTCCAGTTAACTGTTTGGAAGATTGGTAACACTTCAATAATGCATGTTTTGATCCTACAAATTAGGGATTAATATTTACATGAGTGGAGTGGCAGTATCAGTCCAGTTTAGTTTAGTTTAGTTTAGTTTAGTTTAGTTCAATTATCTTCAGTTGCATGTAGTTATTTTGAGTTGAATGCTAGTTGGCTTGAGTTGAATTGAGTTGCATGACTAATGAATTGAGTTGCATGACATATAATAGGTGGATAATTTTAGTTAAGTGGGGATGATCAATCATGCATAATGTTTGCATGAATTGGTAGAGAGATATGTTTTAGTTAACTAAGATTGACTTGGGACCACCTTAGGCGCCCGAGTTGTCATCTTTCCATTAACACCTTTTGCATGAGAAGATATTTACAAGGGTCAGTCAAGTGGGCCCATTCTTGGGTACCAAATTTGAGGTGAAGTTTACAAGATATTTTCTTGACCAAAGTTTAGTTAAGTGTTTAGTTTGGGGTGCCTAAATTGAGGAAGACTTTGGTTTGACTTCAGATTACATTGTGGAACTCTACTTGCCCAATCTAGGCGTAGATTTTTGTGAGGAGCTTTGTGCTCTTGTATTATACAACTGTTATGAGTTTACATGCTCATATTTTTTCTATTAATTGTAGCAAGTGTATGAGAGTTCTATGAGAGTTTATTGCAGGTTGTGAAGAAGGATTGTTGAAGGCAAGGAAGCATATCAATCAAGGATTGATATAGTATTATTGTAATATTGTTCTAAAGTTAAATAATACAAGCACTATTGACTTTGGTGGAGTTTTTTCCTGAAAGGGTTTCTCCACATATATATTGTGTCACTTCTATTATGAACAACCGGTATAAGCTCATAATCCTCATCATTACCCAAAGAGAAACCTTCTGAATTGGAATTTTATTCTTTAATGAAAGAAGGAAAAGGTTCAGACAATGAGATAGCCCCTCTTGTCACACTTTCAAACAACACATTAGCCTCAAGCTCCTCTATACAACATAAAGGCAGCTCCTCCAACCAATCAAGATCATGCTGCTGGCCAGGCTGCTTCACAACCAATGACTCATTCGAGAACACAACCACTTCCACCTCTTACTTTTTCTGTTCAAGATAACTCTCCTCCAAAGATGTTGGAATAAAATCTAAGTGTGAGTAGAAAAGCTCAATTTCAGCTTGAAACAGATCCTCCTCAAGCTTTAAATCATTCAACTCAGGGTTATTGTCATGTATTTGCTCATGGTAACACTCATCAATTTTTTCAAATTCCACAAAAGGCTGATATTTGCATTTCTCTTGCTGATTTAATGTTGGGAATAGGATGCCATTTAATTGCAATCCTAAACATATTTCATGTATCTCGTAAGTCCTTGAAAAGTGTTCCCCAACAATAGGATTAGAAAGAGATTAAATTCGAATGAAATGAACATGTAAATTGATATTTGTGATTATTCCTAAATGATAGGAACATGTGGGGACATCCAAGAAGAGCTCCTACAAGATAGGAGCACATGGGGCACCCACATGGAAGGTGGGATCCACCTTGCTTCAGTTAACTATTTGGAGGATTGATAACACTTAAGTAATGCATGTTTTGATCCTTCAAATTAGGGATTGATATTTACACGAGTGGAGTGGCACTATTAGTTCAATATTAGTTTAGTATTAGTTTAGTTTAGTTTAGTTTAGTTTAGTTTAGTTTAGTTTAGTCCAGTTCAGTTCAGTTCGGTTTAGTTTAGTTTAGTTTAGTTCAGTTTAGTTTAGTTCAATTCAGTTCAGTTCAGTTATGGTTCAGTTATCTTCAGTTATATGTAGTTATTTTGAGTTGAATGTTAGTTGAATTGAGTTGACTTGAGTTGCATGACTAATGACTTCAGTTGCATAATAGATAATAGGTGGATACTTTTAGTTAAGTGGGGATGATCAACCATGCATAATGTTTGCATGAATTGGTGGAGAGATATGTTTTAGTTAACTAAGATTAACTTGGGACCACCTTGGGTGCCCAAGTTGGCATCTTTCAGTTAACACCTTTTGCATGAGAAGATATTTAAAAGGCTTAGTCAAGTGGGCCCATTCTCGGGTGCCAACTTTGAGGTGAAGTTTGCAACATATTTTCTTGACCAAAGTTCAGTTAAGTGTTCAACAGGGAAAACTTTAGTGGTGAATTTTCGCCAATTGGTGAATTCTAGGAATCAGCCAAGTAGAATTTGGAAAATTTCTCACACCCAACAGGGTGTCCAAATCACCTAGATTTTACAAACTATAGGTCCAATGCATTTCCATTTGCCAATGAGTTTTTTTATGAGGCATATTTAAGCAACAAATTCGCCATTATCAAACTACGCATTTCAATTGGACTGACTAATATTTTTTCCTGGAATCCTGAAAGCATTTAATTAAACACCTACATATTCGCCAATACTATTAAAACAACATTGTATCAAGACCCATTTCGCCAATTAAAATTTACAAATAGTTGCTTGTGAAGACCCATTTCGCCAATTAAAATTTATAAATAGTTGCTTATGAGGACCTATTTCGCCAATAACATTAAAAAATAATTACATTTGAGGACACATTTCGCCTTGAAAATTACAATGTATCATTGTATAAGCACGTGGGATTCACCAAATTTTTAATATACCATTAAAAATCCTGCGAAAATTTCCAAATATGGAATCATAGATTGATATAAATACAATCGCAAGTGTCATTTATTCTTACACATTTTGTTCGGTTATGAGGTTCTACTTCTCGATTCAGAAGTCAGCGAAAGCCGAAAACATAGACTTAAAGGTGAGTGATCATTTCTTCATAGTGTTATTAGTTATAATAATAAGTTTTCTTTATCTCTTTTCCATTCTTGCTTTAAAGATGATATTGAGTAGGGAATGGGATCTATATTATTATTCTCTGTCCTTAAACAAGAAGACATTTTTTTCTAGTTTTTATTCGAAGTGAGAGATGGATATGTTGAGCAAATTAGAGATCAATATGTCGAGCAACTCAAGCAACAAAGGTAAGGCTCCTGCCACTCCTCAGGGTGGTGAAGAGACTCCTGCCGCTCTTCAGGCTCTTGAGGGTGGTGAAGAGACTAGGAGGCCATCAAAAAACCAAAAACTTAGACGTACCATACAATTTTACTTTGGAATTTCCAAAGCTTCTGACCCATCAGGTCAAGATGGAGCTACATCATCAACTCTTCCACCAAATATTGGTAGCATTCATAATACCTCACTGCCACCGGAGGGTCAAGTTGAGATTGTCATTGATTTAAATCAAAATGTATCAAATCAGGATGGAAATACCGTAGAAGATGTTCCAAGGGATACCCCGGGCCCAGTTAGCCAGAATGAGATAATTGACTTGGATGAGGATGATGATGTTGGTAGCAAGAAAAGGAAAAATAAACCAAAAAGGGGGCACGGGTGGGAAATGACAAGGAGTTTTCAACTTGGTTGGTTGTCAAAGTACCCATTCATGGTACCAGTGGGGATTGGTAATGCAAATGATATTGAAAAGGAAACATTGGCCAAATGTAAGATTTGTAGTTGGAAATGTGGAAGATCCAAGACGTTGCAGCTAAAGCTTGACACTATAAAAAAACATATTGATAAAGTTTATGAAAAAAAAATCATAGACATAAAGGAAGAATCAGTCATACGATGGAAATCAAAGGAATAATGTCTTTATGTTAGGTATGCCGTAGATTATGAAGAGCATGAAAAAAGAATGTTGAACATTGCTACATGTAAAGGTACACTTGAGGCTCAATTTGGAAAAGCGATGGAAACAACAAATCTGTCAAAAACTGTTTAGATGAGTGTTGTTTTTCATATTTTGTCCAGAGGGTGTCCTATGACAAACTACCTAGAATATTCTAGTTTATTATCTTATTTGAATGTTCCTCACTATCCCTACTCACATTGGTTAGTAAACGCTGGATGGGAATGGGAAAACTCTCTTGCTACAGTGGAAAAGGAAGATTTAAAGGATAAAGTAAAAGAGTCAAATTTCATTGCATTATCTTTAGATGAAGTTATTGAGGTGACAATACTTCTTGGGTCTGTATGTATTTGTATACTGTACAACAACATGTTCGCCAATCTCATCTTCTTTGTGTTCATAAAATGAAGGACAGTTCAACATCACAAAATATATTTGAACTAGTCAAGAAATATTTGAATGAAATTACAGGTATGGATGAGTTGACAATTGCGAAAAAGTTGATGTGTGTAGGAGCTGATGGAGCTGCAGTGATGCAAGGTCAAAGGACTGGTGTCTACACAAAGTTACAAACTACTTGTGCACCATACATTCTTGGCATTTACTACATGGCCCACAGAATGAATTTAGCATTCAAAATTGTAAGCAAGTTTCCTACAGTATCAAAAGTCAAAAATCTAGTCTGCGAGATCCACACATAGATCTACCGAAGTCCTAAACATTTCACAAAAAATCAAAATTTTGCTGAGGGAATAACACCAGGAAACAAGCTTGTCAAGGATGTCGATACCAGATGGATCTCCTTGCATGGACCAGTGCAACGAGTTCTTTCAGAATATCAATCCTTGATTGGAGTGATGTACAAAAATCATAGCATAGTAGACAAAGCTCCTAACCTCTTACATAGGTTAAGCGATATAGAGACACTCTTGACTTTAACTAGTCTTCTCCCCATGTTGGATGTAATGAACGAGCTTGTGAAGAAAGCCCAAGATAAAACTATGTATATTAATGAATATTCCAATCTACGTAAACATACATGATTGGCCCTCGATCATCTATATCTAGATCTAACACAAGATGACACAAATTATTTCACGTGGCAAAAAATTCCTGATTTGAATGATCCCGATAATTATTTACAGTTTAATGCAAGCAAGAACTTATGTATCTGTGTATGTGGATATGAGATACAAATGTACCAATGTAAGACAGCTAGGTGCTCTAGCAGAGAAGTAGTTGTTAATGAGGAAGATTTTAAAGGCATTGTTAAATCTGTTGGTGATAATTTGAAGGAAATTGCAAAATATCTTTCCTCAGAGATTCGTGAAAGGTTCCCTCAACATGGGATACTTGAAGCCATGAGTATTGTGTATCCTCAATTTTGGGCAAACCGAGATAACCCAAAATATTTTCATGCTTAGGTAAAAATCTTGATCGAACAATTTTTGAAAACTGTAACATACAATGAGCAGAAAATAGAAGGAATTTTAGATGAAGCTAAGCTTAGAAAACAATGTAGGAGTTTTACAATAGCTATGAAGGACCAATATTAATGGGCAAGGACAAGGCCTTTGAATCGAGATCAATAAAAAAGGGTTGGACAACCTTAGGTTAGAGTGAAATATTGAGTGGTTCGATATTAGAATATTTCAAACTTGTTGATTTATGTCAAACAATGATATTGGGGTCGGTGGAGGATGAGAGAGTTTTCAGTACATTGGGGTTTTGAAATCAAAGTTAAGAAACAAACTAGACAAGAATTTGGAAAATTTCTTGAGGACGAAAGGAATTGCGTATAATGTCAGAAAATTTCCTTTTGAAAGGGCACTCACTATCTGGAGGTCCACATGTGAAAGAAGAGGGACTGGGTTGTGCAACACTCCAATTCCAAAGGCTGGTACTGGTGGCACTGGCAGTGGCAATGGGACTCAGACATATGACATTGACAAAAATGACACAATGAATGTTGAATTTGAGACACAAGCCGAAGAAAATGAAGAGCAGACTTGGAATCAAATTCAAGATGACTCTTTTACTTTATCTGATGATGAACGTTAGTTTGAGGACCCCGAGTCCATTTGGGAAATGG
The DNA here is from genome assembly GCA_007258455.2 of Sequoia sempervirens. Classification (NCBI taxonomy): domain Eukaryota; kingdom Viridiplantae; phylum Streptophyta; class Pinopsida; order Cupressales; family Cupressaceae; genus Sequoia; species Sequoia sempervirens. Next base: position 154,730,025 of record VDFB02000002.1, on the reverse strand, counting down.
AAGATATTCAAGAGAATTAGCAGCTTTTAGGTATTTATATTGCACTTCATGGATCCCAAGATCAGATTCCATTGTTCCATACTGTAGTTGATGATATTTTATATTGTATTCAATGAAATTGTGAATCATTGCACTTCATGATATTTTATTTTATATTGCACTTCATGAATCATATTCCAAAGTCAAACTGTAGCTGATGATATTTTTTGTTGTATTCCATGAAATTGTGATATTTTATATTTTATATTTTACATTAGTCCGTACATAGTATTCAATGAGGTGTCAGATGATAGCGCCTTTGAAAGGTTAAGGCAAGATAAGTCCATAACGTCGTGTGGTCACTAAAACTTGGAACCTTAGAACCAAAGTTTGAAGTTTCAAAGTTTTCCAAACCTCCGACCCACCGACTAGAAAGATGACCATGAAATAATTGCAACTCAACAAAGTGAACCATCAACCATGTCAGGGAATCAGGGAGTTATGAAAATTTAGAGCTCCGCAACAAGGTTATAAAACTCTGAGGGCTAGCAACTAAGGTTAGGAAAAGCACCAAAATCGTGACTTTGAGTGATAGTAACCACAACAATGAAACTAACCAAAAATCCATCATTCCAATTCCAATAATAGATAATCCATGACATGAATTGATATAAATGTTTGGTGGATATGCTAAGTAGTCATGGAGATTGAGTATTGATGTGTGAATTATAATGCAATTTCACCAAGATTATGGATGCCTAGAATTAAAATCACCTTATAGTTCATATTTTAACTGTGTTAAAAGTAAAACTTGAGCATGTGCTCAACGATTCATCACTCAACTCAATGCTTATTAGATTAATAACATATTAACAATAGTATTAGTAGCATATACAATAATGAACATTAACAATCATTTAAAGTTTATCTAGAAGTTGAAACCACTACCATACTTTTTCTTCAAATGATATAATAAATAATACAGATAATTGAACATCAACACATTACTGAAGTCTGAATTTGAGCTTTTAAATTTATTATCACATGAAGGAATACATAGAGGCATTGGCAATGCAAAATCTTGCTCAAAGACAACTCTGCACAGAGCTGAGTTGGAACTTGGAAACTCATATTATCAAAAATTAAATCACCGCATTACCTTTTCTAGCAACTTCCACTCTTTAGGTGTTGGAATTGTCATTTGTTCTAACTGATGTTGTTTGACTTGAAGATTTGTTAACAATTCATGATTTAAATTGGAACCTGTCTTGGATTCTTCACTCAATTTTGCATTCAGGGTTAGCAATGGTTTGATGGAATCCAAATAGGTCACCACATTTGGGTTCTGAGGAAATTGGTCCAAATCAATCTTCCTTACATCCTCCATCTTCTTTTTGAAACCATTCTTTCCAATGAATCACTCATTTGTGTCAAAATCCTCTGGTAAACCAAGCTTTGTGAAGTTCCTTACCTTTTCATCCACCTTCTTCATCTTGTTTGCAGCCAAATGCAAATATTTCTCTATTTCACACATTCTCAAACACTTTTCAATGACAAATGACAACGTATTGATGTAGCAAGTCGATTAGTAATCCCTTTTGATTTCAAAACATTGTCATTGGCTTTGTAGACTGTTTGTTGAATTTGATTTGTTGATTTCTCTAATGCCAACACATTTTTGTTCTCCATTAAATATTTGTTGAGCTTATTATGATGTTGTTTGATAGCATCAATTAATTGAAACATGTCACACAAATGATCAATCCCCTGCATTATTTCATCCCAGATATTTTGTTTCATATGCCTCATTGTTTCTCTACAAAATGTAGATAACTTATTTTGACAAGACTTAATTTCATTTTTTGCTTCCATCAGCTCTGCCTCCAATCTTTCATTTCTTTTTCTCTCCTTCTCCAATTTTTGTTCCCACTGTGCATTTCCATTTGCAATGCTTAGTCTTAATTTTTCTGAAGTGGAATTTTCCTCATCATATTTCTTTTTGCTCTCATCTAGCCTTTGCTTTAGTTCATTCACTGCAGTCTGATTCTACTTATCCTCTTTGCTTGTTAATGTAGAGGAAATTTTTTTAATTCTTTTTTCTAATTCATTGCTCTTGTTATCTGTTGCTTTCCTCTTTGCTTTCTCATTTGTTAGGTCTGCCTATAACTTTTCAATTTGAGTCTGCAACCTTTTTTTATCTCTATCCTTCTTTAGCAATGATGTGTACACCAATTCATTGTTCTTCTTTGATACGTTAATTTTGTTAGTATTTATGAGTCCGAAAAAATTCAATTGAAAATTGTTCACCTCGAATTCAGATGGAGCCATTTGATTTGTTGGTTTATTTTGAACTGTGGGAACAAGAATTGTGTACTCCATGATTTATTTACTTGTGTCAAATGTGGGTAATACCATGGTTGTTGTAGGCTCTAAAGTCAGAGCAAACACACTCTCCATCAGTTTCTTCTTTTCTTTTTTATTCAATTCTGATTTCTTTTTAAACTCTTCAATATAATCAAAACCCAGGGATGCAGGAACAATGGAATGCTTGAATGGCAAAGGAATATGAGTACTTGCAGTTGCTAATGATGTCGCAGCCAGACTATCTGGCATTGGGGGAGTGCTTGGAAATAACTCTTTTGTGGTGGATCCACTAGTAGTGTGACTTGGAGTTGGACCTGTCAAAATCCTTTGCCTCTTTTGTATGCCTTGATCACCTGGTGTTTCTGTGGTATATTGTGTTGTTGTCCTCTTGTGTGTAATTTTTTGTTGTAGCACATGTTGACCACTACTAGTACTACTACCCATACCATCGCCACCATAGGCAGTGCCAGTTGCACTAAGCCCTCCACCATGGGCATGTCCTTGTTGTGATTGTGTTTGACCATGAGGACGAGGATTTGAAGCTCTAACAAATTGAATTGTTTTGGCTCTACTTGTTTGCCCTTAGTCTACTTTATCAGCTCCAATGCCAGATTTATCAACTGGTTTTCTATGTTGTACATCTATTACTGTAGGAATTCCTTGTCCTTGGGAACCCAAACCACCACCTTCATAACCCATTTTTTCAGCTATGGATTCTCCTGTAGTAAATGCTTCTTTTGTGGCCTCACTTAAACCAAGTTTGAAATTGACATGGCTTTCTTCTTCCCTATCATCATCACTTTCTTCATCTTCTTGTTCATTCAGATGCTCTATATTCCATAATTTGCTAAACCCAAGATCTTCTTCGTTATCTCCATACTCTACAAGAGCTCTTGGATCACCTAGCTCCTTCCTCATAGACCAAAAGGCAGTAAATTTTTATTGTGACCAATTTTTTTTCTGTAACTTCCTTCTCTAGAGAATCTGACATTTTTACTCTACTAGATGGTTTATGACTTTTGTCATAAAAATTGTTGTACCTCCTAATTGTTTTTCGATGCAATGCCATAATTTTTGCTAACAATTGTTCAAAAGAAATACCATTCTCAACAACACTTTTCTCCATTGCTACTTTGACCTCATCCCAAGAATCCTTGTTTCTCAAGTTTTCAAGCAAGGGTTTACTTTGATGTTGAATTCTACTTCCAACATTCTTATTTAGCACAATCATTGATTTAATGGTGTCACATGGATCATACTTCCAGTGACAGATAGCATCAAAATAAAAAAAATTCAAAAGATCATGTGCCACACTAAATGATTTTCTCTTGAATGTCATCGCTCCACATGAAAAAGGTAAAGAAGGAAATAAGGTCTTCTTCCCCTGACCGCTAAAGTGCCTTTCATCAGTACTCTGCATTTTCCTTACATATTCCAAAGCAAAAATCCTTTCTGTCACATGTATTGGAAGTTTGTATGGATGTACTTCCGATCCATAAAATCTTAGCACAATATATTCTTCCATTAAGTACCAATCAGCCAATTGTATTTCTTTTCCTAGTTGAATGCAGTTTCTACATGACAGGCAATCTAGGCATTGGAGTATTTGTAATTGCTTGATGCAATGGAGCCAAAAAGTAGTCTACAAAATGACTATAGTTCCTTCGAGAATCATGCAACCTTATAACAGTGGTCCATTCATATACTGGAGCCATTTTCTTTTGCTCAGGATTACTATTACCATAGGGTTGAATATGAAGCTTGTTGGTTTGAAACATTCCTCTGAATTTAAATAGAAAAAGATAACACAAGTAGGTTGTGAACCTAAATGTCTTGGTGGAACCTCCTTTAATCATTAATTTTTTTTTATGCATGGATTCTACAATGTGATCAATAAAATTATATGTGGCATGTGGAACACCATAATGGATACTATACACCATTTCAAGGAGGCATGCACCCACTTCCAAATTGCTATCCAGTTCGAGGAAAAATGCTAGCATGGAAATAGTATCCTGAACCCATGGTTTAAAAATATCCAAATCATAAGGAGGCTTATGATCACCTTTCAATTTGTTTCTATCTTGAACTATTCTATTTAAGAAATATTTTTTCTCCATTTCATCCACTGCTTCATAATCACTAGCAAGATTTTTTAGGTCAATGTGGACATTTCCAAATTCTTCGGTTGTAAACCCCAAGGCCAACACTTTTCCAAGTTCTTCTGCATTAATGGATAAAAATTCTTCTTTGCTATCTTTATTAACAATTGCTCTTTTGTTATCATCATAATTTAGGACACAAACCATGATAAATTCTGGGCAAGGGAAAACCTCATGTAACATCATGCGCCCTAATCCAGTTACCCATGGTGCACTGATACTATTAACTTGCAATTGCATTTGCCTTGCAGCCTTATTCTTAGATGAAAATCTAAGTTCTGAGGTACACCTACCATAGGTTTCAGGATCATAAATATCATGGTATTCATCAGTGAAACCTGGGGTTTTAAGCAATTTTGCATAATGTATTTTTTTATTTGACATTGCTCTAGTGGTATTGGTGGTAGACATGCTGATACAATCAACAATATGAAATTTGTGAATTCCCTATTAGTCCTTAATTTTTCTTAATTCTTAAGCCTCTTAACCCTAAATCTAAACTTCAAAGTTTGACAAAATAAGATTTTAAGAAATGTCAAGCGATGAAACGTAGCCACAGGAATTCTTTAACTTACCCAGATTTTGAATTTTGATTCTTGAAGTTGAAACTGGGTTGAAACTTGAAATTGGGTTACTAGAATGGCTTTGTTGGAAGTGGAACTGTGGAACCCATAATAGGGTGGTGCATTGCAATGAGCAAACTGAATGACACTGAAATTTCTACTTGTTACTTACAGACTACACAGTACACAATTAGGTAGTACAATGTACATGGCTGACAACATTTAAAACAAGCCATTAATGATTTACTCTTGCATTGACAAAAAATTCTAAACCATTGATCTTTGTTAATCTAACGGTTATAGGGTGATTCTGGAGGTTTTAAGTTGGAAAGCATAGCACTCTGTGCATTTCATTCTGGAATGCAACTACAACCATACATCAAATGTTCATCAAATTGTTGAGTAATTTATGATATAAATAATAAACATAAAACATGTGTTTTAAATTTGCTTTAAACTTTTTTTTTGTTGTATTGAAGAAAGCAAAAGAATTACAAGAATAGAGCTACCAACAGTAGCTGAAAATCAAACTAGCCAAACTCAGCAAAACCAGATATACAACATGTGTTTTAAATTTTCTTTAAACTTTAATGCGCTAGGATTGACATCAAGGCCAAGGGGCTGAAAAATTAAACGTTGCAAAGGCCTTAATAAAATGAATTACAATGTCACATTAATAGCACATTTCACAACCATTAATAGCACTTAACTTGCAAAGGACTTAATAAAATGAATTACAATGTCACATTAATAGCACAACCATTTATTTTATTACAACTAAATTACAATGTCACATTATTACATAGTACAAATACAAATGTCAGTGCAAACACCAAGCTTCTACTGGACCGCTGGTGAAAAGTTGAAAACGTAAATGTGATACATGTATCTCTGAAAATAAATGGAACTTGTCGGGTCAACCATGAGCTCTAAAAATAAACACATGGGACTTTCCGGGCCAGCCATGGTCTTTGAAAATAAATGCATGGGGAAAGGGGGTCCAATCAAAGTGGGGAAATGGGAGTTGTGAAGATACAAAATGTATTTAGCCCCTTTCAGAACCAGACTCATGAGAAGATGAGGGGTTGTAAAATTGCTCCCATGCAGAAGATGAGCACTTAAAATAAATGCATGGGGCTTTCCTGGTAGGCCATGGTGTCTCAAAATAAATGCAAGGGATTCTCTTGGCCGACCATGCAGATGATGAGGGGTAGTAAAATTGCTCCCATCTTCTACTTGTAGTCTCCATGCATCGGGATAACACTTATGCCCATTAGAGCTCCTCATCCTGGTTCAAAACCTGTCTGAGAAGTCAAGTAAACCAAATCAACTTCTTTCCAATTCCACCCATTTTGAACTTGAAGGAAATTGGTCTTTTACTCTGTAATTACATAACTGGAGGCAGGAGAATTTAGAGCATCCCCAATAATACCGCATCTTCTTCTTCTTGAATCCTTATTAAGTTATTAACCCTACAAAATGAAAACCCTTATGACAATTAAACAAATGATTTTAGTTGTGCTCACTATCCTTATTTATGGGCCAAAAGCGCCACTACCAGCCTGGTCCCTTGTACACCTCACACGTGTCACGTGTGAGGTTGTGTATAGTTACTACTGACTAGTAATAATTTCTCTTTGCGCAAACCAATAATCCAACTTAATCAGTACCTCAAGCTGGCTACATGCAAAGTTGCAAACTGTACCTCAAGCTGACAAGCTATCAATTTTGAAAATCGGCAGTGCCATGCAAGCTATCAATTGTCAAAATCACTGGATTATTATTATCATCATCTACGATTCTATAGTACATTGTGCAGTTTTCAATATAAAGCTATCCAATCAATCACTTTGGCTATTCATATGGCATTAATCCACGCCGCCGCCTAGTACCACAACCAAATTGAGAATTTCAATAGAATAAATGAAAGGTAGAGTACTTCGACGCATTGAGAAGAGAGAATTACAGGTCTCGTTTTACCTTAATCATTATCAATGTCCTAATAAGTCACAATAAATTTCACTCACTTATGATCAGAACTATATGTTGATTTCTAAACCATTAATTAATAAAATCTCAACCATTGATTTCTGAAAAATCTAACGGTTCTAGTGTTATTCTAGAGGTTTTAGTTCGCAAGTCTAGTGATTCAAGGATTTACTTTCGGAATGCATCTATAGCCGTCCATAAAAAATTCATCGAACGGTCCCTCTTTTAAAACAAAATTTATGCACGTGCATAATTTAAAATGGGGACATTGCTAGGTTGACGAGACTCGGCCCTTAGGATTAAAGACTAAGAGTTAAGATTTAAGGCTTTGTCATAAAATATTTTGGTTTGACTTAGGCAATATTAAATGGTAAACAAGAGCACCAATATTTAAATGGTAAAATATTTAACAGTTCTATGTAATTCTGGAGGTTTCAATTCACAAATCTAGTGCTTGAGAGATATACTTCCGGAATGTAACTACAACCATCCATCGAAAATTCATTGAATGGTCATGGTCCATAATGTCGCATGGTCGCTGAAATTTGGAACTTTATCTTAGAACCAAAGTCTGAAGTTTCAAAGTTTTTGAAACCTCCGACCCACCGACTACAAAGATGACCAAGAAAGACTTGCAACTAAGGTTAGGAAAAACACCAAAACCCCGACTTTGGTGAATTAAGATTGGAAAGGTGGCAAGGATGGTGCATTTATGAAGTGAAGATCATGGGAAGATTTTAGCAAGTGAACATGACTAGAGGATCCATGGGTAATTAAGATCGGTACGTGTGGATTTTGGAAAATTATTACCTCTCGGACCTCGATTAGTGAAGTTAATAATAGAGTTTGGCATGGAGAAGAAGGCACACAAAAAGTTTGAAAGGGTGGTGGTGGTGGTGGTGTAGCTGCAATAGTTTTCAAATGGAGGCCAACTTCACTTTGTGTTCGAGGGGGAAATTAAAGTTTAAACCCGTTTTATGGTGAAGCTTCTGACAAAAGATTAATGGGTATGTTTTTATTCACTGATGGGAGGTTGGTACAAAGTTTGCGGATGATTTTGGGGAAATCTTTTGGAAATCTAAGGCATAGATAAATGACTAACATGGATGTATACTCCTTGATTATAGCATGGGGTTTGGACTTGGGGGAATCGGCAAGCACAATGAGAGAAGTGATAGAGATGATTGTGCATAGAGATTTCTTGGAAGGATTAGAATCAATACTTGAATGGGCAGTTCCAAGTGAAGGTTTCAACATCTAGAAGGCTTTGAAAATGTGGAATTGGAAGTGGTAAAAGGATGCATCTCTTTTGTGCGTTGGTTGGAGGATGAGATTAAAAATCAATGCAGGGAAGAAGCAAGGTTAGGCTAGCAAGCATTGAAGCTCTTTATAGAGCTGATGAAGGTGGAAGCAATTATAACAAGGTGAAAGCGAAGGAAGAGCGCATGGAAGCACAGGCGAAAGCGGAGGAAAAGTGTATGAAAGCAAAAGGACAGAATGTGAGGAAGCAAAATATAAAAGGCAAAGCAACAAGGAAAGTTGGTTATGAAACGGGTAGCACTAGTTGAATTTGTAGTTCTTGTAGGGTTTTTGCAGAATTAACGCAAGACTAGTACTAAATTTTTGGCTTGTTGAAATATGTAAGGTAGATACAAATAGTTGTGAGCTGGTTTTAGTTGGGCAGGGTTACTTTTTCTATTATGAAGCATGTTAAGATGCTTTTTTGAAAAAAATGTTATAGCTGTAGGTGATTTTTGGATGGTTGATGAAAACAATGAGCAAATAATCTTTATTTTCATGCATCTTTTTTATTAGTTTGATATTATGTTTAATTCGCCAATTTTTTTTTCTTAATCATTTCGAAATAGGTTTAATTCACCAATGAATTTTATTTTTTAGTTTGGAAAAAAAAATTAATCGCCAATAATTTTTTTGGTTTGAAAACAGGTTTAATTCGCCAATCAAAATATTTTATTGCTTTGAAAATAGATTTTAATCGCCAATGGAGAAATTTTAGTGGTTTTTAAAAAATTGCATTTTGCTAGGATTTTCCACAAACTTCTAGTGATTAGAAAAGATTTGCCAATGGACATTATTCTTTTTTCATGAAAAACGAAAAATTCGCCACTAAAATTAATATTTTTATCGGGAAGTATACAAGATTTGCAGGATTTTACACCTTTGCCGAGGGGGAGGTTTCTTAAAGTTTTCGCTGGTGTTCAGTTTGGGGCGCCTAAATTGAGGAAGAATTTGATTTGACTTTAGATTACATTGTGGAACTCTACTTACCCAATCTAGGCATAGATTTTTGTGAGGAGCTTTATGCTCTTTTATTGTACAACTCTTATGAGTTTACATGCTCATATTTTGTCTATTAATTGTAGCAAGTGTATGAGAGTTCTATGAGAGTTTATTGCAAGTTGTGAAGAAGGATTGTTGAAGGCAAGGAAGCATATCAATCAAGGATTGATACAGTATTACTGTAATCTTGTTCTAAGGTTAAATAATACAAGCACTATTGATTTTGGTGGAGTTTTTTTCCCGAAGGGGTTTCTCCATGTATATGCTGTGTCACTTCTATCTTCCTTTCTCATTCTTCTACAATCTTCTGTCTCTTTCTATAATTGGTAAAATTGATCTAAACAGATTAATCATACACAAAGAAATATGACAAAAAACACTTAATTAGATATATAGTCTCATAGTTTTACAAGTTTTAAGCTACAATATTACCTTCATTTTCAACATTTGGTATCAGAGCCATCGTTGGTTAAGGTTTGAGATGCCTTTCTCTTAAAATTTTGGAGGTCTTTGGCTATAGTGGGAGCTTTTACTATTGTGTTATTGCAGATTTGTAAAAGAAGTGTGTTACAATGAGTTCTACTTCTTGTCTAGATATTGAAAGATTCAATGGATCTAGTTATGAGATGTGGAAACTAAAAATGGAGGATCTCCTTGAAGAGAGAGATCAGTGGTTAGCTATTTATAATGAGATAAATCCATCTACAATGATGCCAAATGAGGATTGGGCTAAGCTTGATAAGAAGGCAAGAGGGACCATAGGGTTATGTCTTGCTGATGCTGTTCTCTTGAATGTTTTAGATGAAGCTACCACATATAAGTTGTGGAAGAGGATAGGTGATATCTATCAAACCAAAAGTATTACTAATAACTTGTATCTAAAAAGACAGTTGCATTCTTTAAAGATGAAAGATGATGATTCTGTTGCACATCATTTAAATGCTTTCAATTTGATTCTAAGTCAGTTAGCATCTATAGATGTAAAGCTAGAAGATGAAGATAAATGCATTTTGTTACTTTGTTCTTTACCAGAGTCTTGGGAAAATATAATTGTTACTATCAGTGGTAGTGGTGCAGATCCTAAGATGGACAATATAATTCCTACTCTCATATCAGAGGAGATGAGGAGGAAGTCTAAAATGGGATACCAAGATGCCTTGTTTGTAAGAGGTAGGCATAAGGAAAAGGAACCTAAGGGAGACAAGAAAGGAAGGGTAAGTCCAAACGATAGTCTAAAACCACTGGTAAGAGTAAGGTAAAGTGTTGGAACTGTGGGAAACTGGGACATGTAAAGAAGGATTGTAAGAACAAGAAAAAGAGTTTTGATGCTTCTACAGAGAAATCGTCGAATGACGTTAATGATGCATTGATCATTACATCTAATACTATTAGTGATGACTCTTGGATTATTGATTCAGGTTGCTCCTATCATATGACTCCTAACAAGGAGTGGTTCACTAAGTATATTGCATATGATGGAGGGAATGTCTTCTTTGGAGATAATAGCACAACAAAAATCGTGGGCAAAGGAGAGGTAAAGTTGTGTTTCAGTGATGGTAGGGTTAAGACCCTTAATGATGTTTTACATATTTCAGAACTTGCTAGAAATCTACTTTATGTGTTTAAGTTCATTGATTCTGGAATGCATGTGACATTTAACAAAGGTGGTTGCAGATTGGTGAAAGGGAATATGGTGGTTGCTAAAGGATCTTAGATTGGGACTTTGTTTAAGCTTAATACCTCCAATTTGAATAAATTAGCCAATGTAATTGAAGCTGAAAATACATGTATTTTGTGGCACCATAGATTGGGCCACATTGGTGAAAAAGGTCTTAGGACCATTCTTAATAAGAAATTGATTGATGGTATTCCTGATTATAATATTGGAAAAAATGATTTTTGTGAGCATTGTGTGTTTGGAAATAAATCTAGATCTTCATTTCCTAATGGAACAAATAAAGCTAAAAGATTATTAGAGATTATTCATTCAAATGTTATGTGTCCTATGGATATTGACTTTATTGGAAAATCTAGATATTATGTCACATTTATTGATGATGTCTCAAGATACACTTGGATCTATTTTATGCATAACAAATATGATGTGTTCATTAAGTTTAGAGAATTTAAGGCTTTGGTTTAGAAACAATCAGATCATAAGATAAAAAAGTTGAGATCAGATAATGGTGGTGAGTATTGTTCTAAGGAATTTGATGATTATTGTAAGCATGCAAGAATTGTGAGACAAAAAACTACTCCATATACACCTGAACAAAATGGAGTAGCAGAAAGGATGAACCAAACCTTAATGGAAAGAGCTAGGAGTATGTTAAGTAGTGCTAAGCTAGATCAGTGCCTTTGGGCCGAGGCTATAAGTACCTCTTTTTATTTAATCAATAGATCTCCTAGTTCATCTATTGAAGATAAAACCCCTTATGAAATGTGGTTAGGTAGGAAGCCTAGTGTTGCACATTTAAGGATCTTTGGTTGTGAGGCTTTTGTTCATGTGCCTAAATAAAAGCTATCTAAGTTGGATCTAAAAGCATATAAATGCATATTCATAGGTTATGGTGAAAATGTAAAAGGTTACAAGCTTTGGAATCCTCTAACCCAAAAAATTACTTTATCTAGATATGCGATTTTCAGGGAATTTAGATCTTATATAGGAGAAGAACAACCAAAGGAGAAGGATACTTCTTGAACAATGCATTTTGAGATAAATACTGAGAAGCATGAAGATGCACATGTTGAAGAACAATTGGATGGAATGGATGGGGAGAGTTCGCAGAGATCTGAGATAGATGCTCATGATGGGCATATTGGGGAACAAGAACCTTCTTTGAGAGGATCCACAAGATAACAGAATCCCATTGATAGGTATAGCCCACCTAATTTCCGTTGTATATTTGCTTTGATGAGTACTAATGATGAACCTAGATCTTACAAGGAAGCTTTATCTTCAAATGAGAACAAGCTTTAGTCACAAGCTATGCATGAGGAAATGGTTTCCTTGGATACTTGTGACACATGGGATATTGAGAGTTTTCCCAAAGGAAGAAAGACCATTGGTTGTAAATGGATCTTTAAAAAGAAAATTGGAGTAGATGGTAATCTTGGAAGGTACAAGGCTAGATTAGTAGCCAATGGCTACTCCCAAAGAGAGGGAGTTGACTTTAATGAAATCTTCTCTCCTATTGCTAAATTAACTTCTATTATATTCTTTTTATCTATTGGTGTTGCTTATGATTTTGAGATAGAGCAAATAGATGTGAAAACTGCTTTCTTACATGAGGATCTTGATGAGGAGATTTATATGAGGCAACCTGAAGGTTTTGTTGTAAAAGGAAAATAATTATAGGTTTGCAGGTTAAAGGGATCTTTATATGGATTGAAACAGTCACCTAGAATGTGGTACCATAAGTTTGATGCTTTTGCATTGAAAATTGGTTATGTTAGGAGTGAGGAAGATTATTGTGCTTACATAAAATTTATTGATGACCAACTTTTAATTATTATCTTGTATGTTGATGACATGTTGTTTATTGTAATAGCAAGGTAATGATCAAAGAATTGAAAGCACAACTCTCTAGCACATTTGAGATGAAAGATCTAGGGGCTACAAAATATATCCTTGGTATGGAGATTAGTAGAGATAGAGGTAACAAAAAGATTTGCTTAAGTCAAAGCAACTATGTTGATACTATTTTGAAATGGTTTAACATGCATGATAGTAAACCAACTAATATTCCTTTACCAGTTGGCATGGAGTTAATTTTAGACATGGATCCTAAATCTAATTTTGATCATGAGGAAATTTCTGAAATTCCATATGATAGTGCAGTTGGTAGTTTGATGTATGTGATGGTCTGTACAAGACAAGATATAGCCCAAGTAGTGGGAGTTATAAGTAGGTTCATGTCTAACCTTGGTAAAGAACATTGGACTTATGTTAAGAGGGTGTTTAGATATTTACGAGGTACTTCTAATTATTGTTTGGTTTATCATGGTGCTAATGATATTAATATTATTCACAGATCATTGGACATACATGGTTTTGTTGATTCAGATTGGGCAGGAGACCTGGACAGTCAGAGGTCGATAAGTGGCTATGTGTTTAGTTTGTTTGGAGCCGCGGTTAGTTGGATGAGTAAGAGGTAGCCCATGGTTTCTTTGTCCACCATAGAAGTAGAGTACATGACTGCAACACATGCCTCTAAAGAGGTAGTTTGGTTACAGAGACTTGGAAGGTATTGGTTTTAATTGCAAGCAAATTGGAATTGAATGTGATAGTTAGAGTGCTATTTGTTTAGCCAAAAATCCTATTGTATCATGATCGTACTAAGCATGTTGATGTTCGGTATCACTTTGTGTGAGAAATGGTTGATAGTGGGAAGGTATTGATTGAGAAAGTTCACTTTGATCAATTTTGTAGATTATCTTACAAAACCAATTCCTATAGATAAGTTCTCTTGGTGCAGGAAGGCCATTGGCCTTGAGTCCTGTACTTGATTTATAATAATGATTCCTTGTTTAGAATAATTGCAATGTATAATGTCAAGTGAGATAATGTTGGGAATATGATGCCATTCAATTGCAATCCTAAACATATTTCATGTATCTCCTAAGTCCTTGGAAAGTGTTCCCCAACACTAGGATTAGAAAGAGATTAAATTTGAATGAAATGAACATGTAAATTGACATTTGTGATTATTCCTAAATGATAGGAACATGTGGGGATGTCCAACAAGAGCTCCTACAAGATAGGAGCACATGGGACGCCCACATGGAAGGTGGGACCCACCTTGCTTCAATTAAGTATTTGGAGGATTGATAACACTCCAGTAATGCATGTTTTGATCCTAAAAATTAGGGATTGATATTTACATGAGTGGAGTGGCACTATTAGTTCATTATCAGTTCAGTTCAATTCAGTTCATTATCAGTTCAGCTCAATTCAATTATGGTTCAACTATCTTTAGTTGCATGTAGTTATTTTGAGTTGAATGCTAGTTGACTTGAGTTGACTTTAGTTGCATGAATAATGACTTCAGTTGCATGACATATAACAAGTTGATACTTTCAGTTAAGTGGGGATGATCAATCATGCATAATGTTTGCATGAATTGGTGGAGAGATATGTTTCAGTTAACTAAGATTGACTTGGGACCACCTTGGGCACCCAAGTTGGCATCTTTCAGTTAACACCTTTTGCATGAGAAGATATTTACAAGACTTAGTCAAGTGGGCCCATTCTTGGGTGCCAACTTTGAGGTGAAGTTTGCAAGATATTTTCTTGACCAAAGTTTAGTTAAGTGTTCAGTTTGGGGGGCCTAAATTGAGGAAGACTTTGGTTTGACTTCAAATTACATTGTGGAACTCTACTTTCCCAATCTAGACGTAGATTTTTGTGAGGAGCTTTATGCTCTTGTATTGTACAACTCTTATGAGTTTACCTGCTCATATTTTTTCTATTAATTGTAGCAAGTGAATGAGATTTCTATGAGAATTTATTGCAGGTTGTGAAGAAGGATTGTTGAAGGCAAGGAAGCATATCAATCAATGATTGATACAGTATTATTGTAATCATGTTCTAAGGTTAAATTATACAAGCACTATTGGTTATGGTGGAGTTTTTTCCCGAAAGGGTTTCTCCATGTATATGTTGTTTCACTTCTATCTTCTTGTCTCATTCTTCTACAATCTTCTGTCTCTTTCTACAATTGGAAAAATTGATCTAAACAGATTAATCATACACAAAGAATTGTGACAAAGAACACTTAATTAGATATATAGTCTCATAGTTTTACAAATTTTAAGCTACAATATTACTTTCATTTTCAACATTTAAAACTGTTGTTGATGAGACACAAGCCACCTCTTCTTTTTCATCTTCAATGAAGGGAGGTAATTCATCAAACCAAATAGTGTAATTATTTGCTTGACTAGCCTTGTTTACCTCTTCATCCTATTGTTCAAACTGATCAAGTGGTTTTCTAAAATCTGCTCTTTCCCTTGACTTGTAGCTACTATGGATATGCACATGCTTTCTTCATCTTGGCCAACAAAAGAAGGAAGCTCATCAAATCAAAACAAAAAATCTTCCTTTTCACTACCCGTTCCTCGCTTTTTATCCGTTTGTTGTATATGATTAACCCTGCAAAAATCCTCACCCTACCAATTCATTAATGCTACATCATGCTGGCCATATTTAGGATGAGAAATTTTTTGTTCTAGATCTTCTTGTGTTGCATCTTGCTAAACAACAGTAGTAGGATTATAAGGCTGAAAGGATCTAGGATTGAAGTTTCTCCTTGGGCCTTGAGAATCAGCTTGAAAAGGTGGTCTATTTGGATGATTAGGCTGATATGGGGCTTGATAGGGCTTATGTTCTTGGCCAACTTGCTTCTTAATACTAACTAAATCATTCCCAAAAGTTTTCAGTATATTTCTAATCTCTTGAAGCTCTTGAGATTGGGCTAGAATAGCAGTCTCCTGAGCTGTAACTTGATATCCTATGGATGGAATGGGCATGACAACAACTAAAGGGGGGAAAGACATAGGTATAGGTGGCCGTACTTTAGGAAAAATGGGCATAGGAGGCCTTGGGGCTATTCTACTAGCTTGAATAAGGCAATTTTCTACTCTAATAGCTATGTCATAAGCATTAGGAAGCGTAAACCCACCCATAGAATGAATCATCACACAAATTTCACTATTCAAAGCCTTTAAAAAATATATAAATGCATGTTGAGGTGAAGGATTTATCGTCATTGGGATCCTATCCCAAGTCCTTTGGAAATGGTAGTTAAAATCTAACATGTGCTCATGAGGAGTTCTCTTAATGGTACTTAACTACTCCAATAAAGACAAATGATCAGACTTATCCTCAAATTGTCGATGCAAGCCATCACCCAATTGATCCCACATTGCAATCAAATTTGCTGGAAGGCCTCTAAACCACTGCAAGGATTTTCCCTTTAGCGATGCAGCCAAAATCCTTAATTCTACGTTCTCTTCAGTGACATTATGAACCAAGCACAACGTTGACACATCTCGAATGTGCTCAATAGGGGTGGTCTGGTCTTCTCCGGTGAAACATGGCAGAATTTTGAGGGATGCAACAAGAATGTCATCATGTTGCACAAGAAATAATGGGCTGACCCCATAAAATATGCAAATGCAATCTGCCTTGCCATCACTGGTACTTGTACTAGTCTACACTCTTCTCATAATTGATTACACTAGATCTGCATGTAAACCAAAGAATGGAGTCGCTAGGTATAAACATAAAACCTCTAAAGGCTAGAAACACTGCTGCATATACTAGAAAAATAGCTTAAAACTATGAAAAATTTCTTTGAAACAAGTTTCAGAGTCCCACCGGGTGTGCCAAAAACTATTGTCAATGAGGATTGCACCCTAGCTAAGATTGACTCAACTATCCTATTGAAACATGGAAAAAATCTTAGGTTGTGGGTGACTATGGTGAGAATGAATCTCCAGATAGGGTTGGTTCTGCTAGCAGATCACTTGAACTACAAAATTTTATGAGGAAAAGGGTTTAGAAAGATAACTGGAAAATGAAAATCCTAAACTCCAAAGGCGATGCACCAAAACTTTAACTTATTTCACTGAATTCACTCACAATCAATCTCTCAAAACATTAACCTTCACAATCTCATCTAAAACATACAATTGAATAGTGTTTTTCATGAAGGCTCGAACTGAACACAACACACAACCTGAATCATATGAAATTCTTGCACATAGATTCACAATAATGAGACATAGCAAAGGACCTAATTCTTATGATCACAATGAAACATCAAATTAATACTGCAAATATGAGACAAAATATGAGATAGGAATACACTGCTATTTTTATTAAAACTATAGGAGTATGCAAAATGAAAATCTGAGTAGAAATCTCAAGCTTACAAAGCTTTTTGCAAGTGAGCAAAAAAGTAAGAAGCAAATCTGAATTGAGAAAAACTAAGTTCTTCTCAAACTTATATCTCCAAAGTGTCCCCAACAGTGAGAATGGAAAAAATTGTTTGAATTGCACCTCAAAATAGCAACCTCAAAGCCATTTTCGAGCTCCAAAGAAAAGCCTCAAAATCAGTGCCGAAACTACCTCCAAACTAGATGGAAAAGATGGAAAGTTTCTATCTCAAGTGGGTCGACCCAAAAGACTCAAAAAATCAGGCTCAAATTGACTGAAAACTGAAATAGAAACTTTAGTTTGCCCAATTTTTTCCCATTTCGCCCAAAAGACTTAAACTCAAATAGGAAAGCTTCATCAACACTTGCTTTCATTTAACTGCATTTTAAATAACAATTATCGAGGAAATTTATAGAAATATTTCCCTAATAATGTTTTACAATTTATGCATTTTCAAATTTACAAAATAGAAGGCAAAAAGGACTTGAGACTTGACCTGATTTTCTGCAAACACTACATGGAAAATATAGTTTTTGACAACTTTGCAAATAGAAAACACTTACAATTTTGACTCAAATTTGCAAAGTGCATAATCTCTCCCTTTGATATTTGATTTTCTTCAAAAATCAAATGAAAACTAAGGCACTATAGGGTATTCAAGTTTAGGCATTTGATTTTTAGAAAAATATAAAAAATTTCAAAGGCATATTAGACTATATGATTTTCCTCCAAAATCAATAAAGAACAATGGAATTACCTAAGCTTGCAAAGGCTTGACATGAAAGCAAAGGGGCTAAGGTATTAGTTGAGGCACTTTAATTTTTAAAACAATGTGATAAAATCACAAAAGCGAATTAGGGCACATAGTGAACCCTAGAACAAAATCATCGAATCCCCACTTTTTCTTGATTCATTTTTTCACTCAGTTTTTGGAAGATTTGCTCTGCATATTGCCGCCATGAACTAGGGTTTGAAGATTGATTTTTCCACCATTCTTTGCTGCTTTTGAGAGATCTCCATGGAGATTCTGAAGGAAAATACAGAGGTAAGTCTTTTTGCTACAAATCTAAACAATGGCCTCCATTTTCAAAGCATTTTTTTGGCTTTTTAAGTCACAACCACCACATTTATCTGATGTATTTCATTTGTTTACACTCTATTGAATCTCTCCTCTGTATTTGAGGTCGCCATGAATGCTTTTATTTTGAGCTCTTGGAAGAATTTAACATACAAGTTTTGGATGCATTTTCTCCACAGGAAAAACTGAGGTAAGCCTTTCTACTTTTTAGACTTTGAAAATTGAGGTAAGCCTTTCTACTTTTTAGACTTTGCATTCCTCTTTCAATTTTTGCAAAAATTACTTGATTCGAGCTTCATTGAGTTGCAAAATAAGTGAATGTTTTGTTTCTCTGTACACTTCATACCCATTTGTGATGGAATTTTTTTGGGTATTATTAAAATGAAGGGCTCTCTACATCTCATGCCCATGAACCTTATGGGAGATTCTGGGTTTCCTATACTTGAACTAGCTCGAAATCTTTCCATTTTTTTGTATTTTAGATCTCTCCATTATGAACCCTTATGGGTTTGACTATTTATGAAACAAAAGAAAAAAGAGAAAATCCCTCCAGGCTATGACTTGAGCTTTTGGAACCTCATGCTTAGTTGCATTTTGGAATCTTTCTTTGAAACTTTGCTTGATCAAGGTACTCTTACATTTTCCCCCTTGTATTCTCACACATTGCTCACCATTGTCTTGGTTTAATACCTATTTGAGTATGCCATGTTAATTCTACTTTGCAACATGCTATGAACATTTTTGATAAAAGTGATTATATCTCTATTTAATGATCTCTATGCTACATACAATCCCTCGAAATTGCACATCTTCAATATGCAGATTTGTATTCACTAGAACACTTTTACTTGGAAAATGTTCACTTTTATGTAGATCACCATCTTAATGACTGACAGGATTCAAAATCTCCCTTATATTCTTCATGCATTTTAAGCTTTCATTGGAAGTAACTACAACTTGACATAAGTATGCTTGTCTCTTAAGAAATGATACTCTCCCAAACAATGCATAGTGCCATGAAAGCCAAAGAGGCTTCTTCTGGTCATATTTCTCTACTTTGCTCACATTCAAATGGCACAATGTACCTACAAGTGCTGATGATTACCATATTATACTCCAATGTGCTCATATTCAGATGATTAAATGCATCTATTTCTATTTTACTTACACCTTTGCACTCACTTTTACTGGAGTATTTTACATCTTGGCACTGTCAATGTTGCTGTCCTCAATGCCTTGAGCCATCCCAAGATAATGAATTCATTATTTGCAGCCAATTGAGTCACCACCACTGAATATCAGTTGTAACCTCCTAAAAAATGAATGATGGTGCTAAAACATCATGCACTCCTTACATTGTAATGAAAATGAATGCTCTTGTTTTGTCTTCTGCATTCCTTCATTTCTCTTTATTTGACCATCATACTTGCTTTAGTGTTGATGCTGTCCTATATGAAAAATCATTGTCTCCTTCAAACCTTGCGAAAACATATGATTGTTGTCCCTTATATGAGCACTATTTTTCATTACTTTTGCTTCTTGATAACTGTACCCTCCAATATACATACTTCAAACAAAAATGACAACAAAAAGAAAATGTTACATGGCAACAATAAGCATGAAATCTTGCTTGCAAAACAAAAATATTTCAATGAAAGATAGTGAAATTTTATTTTGTTCTACATATTCATTAAGCATTCAAAATAATTCCTTGCTCATTTGTGACTTTCATTTCATTGCACTCCTGAACTGGTTGCCATGAATGGGAAATGAATCTGCTACTTTTTTAGTTACTCTATGAATCACTCCTTCAGCTAAAATGTTCTTTTACTTGAGAAATATGAATATGCACTCCTATCTCATTCCCCTTTTGAGAATTAGGGGCAACATGCTGGGCTCAACCCTTGTGGGAGCCCATTTTTGCACCACATGCTATGATGTCTTCAAAAATGAATGAGCAACATGATTTCTCCTATACCTGCATAGTGAACAAAAATGTTAGATAAAAAATAATGAAGCTCAATTCTCCTATGATATTTTATTTTTCAAGCTCTCTTCCATCCATCTGATGTTTGTTGATCTAATGCATCATCAACATGTGCTATATTTCTGTTGATAGGATGCATAGGAAGATTCATATCCAGAGCTCTAACAACTTTCTTATCATGATGCAAGTTCACTCAAAGATCGGGAGTGAGGAGGAGCTAGCAACAATGAAGACCAATTCAAGACTTTAATCAGGCAATGATGGCTATGTATTTTCTTATATGCTTCTTTTCATCTCTTTCATTTTTAGATGTATAACATATTTTTATGTTGCTTTAGCTCAGCTACTCCCACGACTTGTGTGGGACATTTGATTACTCCTTTCTTTCCAATGAATATAAAAGAAACACTTGTGCAATTCTGTGTATATTTCATTTGCACAATGAATGAAACATTGTGAAATGAATGAAAGCAACATCTTGTTTTCTTTATGTACTTTCCTTTATGTTGTAAAATACTGAATGATAAAACTAAACTCAATCTTTTTCAAGCACCTTACAATATGCAATGGTATAACATAAATGTGTTAGAGTATTCTTCAACTTAAATATAATGAAATTGTTTCAGCTTTACCAATTTGAGTTGTAGGTGAAAAATTAGTAACAATAGTCACAATAGTAGTGTCTATAAGAGGTGGGGAGTTGGTCAAAATTGCAGTTGGAATTTTCACATTAGATACATTTCTTGAGGACTCAGCCATGAACTTATCAAAGTTAGATTGAATAAACACATCAAAAATACAAGACAAAATTGGTATGGAAGACAGGGGTCCAAAAAAAATTCAATATTGTCTCATGGGCTCTTAAAAATTGACCTGAAAGTTGGGGATGAATGAATAGATTTAATTGAAATGAAAGGAGCAACAAAAATGGTAGAAATAGAAGTTAAAGGTTGTGTATCTAAAACTATAGGAGGAGGACTTGGAAAAGTAGCAGTGATAAGGGAAGAAGAAATGGGAGAATCTTATAGAGCATCCTCTTATGGAGATTCTTGTGCTCCTTCATCTGGACCCTCCTCCCCTTATTCTTCACCTTGAGCTCTTGCTTCTTTTGTGAGAGTAGATGGCCCTTTTGTTTCTTTTCTCTTATCCCTGCTTATTTTGAAGATAACCTTGGGAGTCTGATTGGTACTTGGTGTATCACCTTTATTCTTTGTTCTCGATTCCACCTTCTTCATAGTATGCCCCTCAGTTTCTTTTTCTTCAGATCCAGTATTAAAATACTTCAACTTTATACCCTTCTCCTATAACAAAACATTTGTGTTAGTAAGAATCATCTGGAACCTTTCCCTAATGGAGATCATTTCCTTTTTAGACCACTGGATGGGAGGAAGATGGGTCTCAACGACATTATTCCTCTCATAAGCAGGATCTAGGATATCATCTTCATCCTCCATGTCTTTTGGGATGTCAGCTAGATCCATATTTATAATTTGTTCCAAGGTAAGCTGACAATAGTCAAGCTTCCTTATATCTTCATCTGTCTTGTAATATATGCATATATCCTCCACTCTATGCACATGTGTATAGCTATTCTCGAGCTTATCCTTCATTCCTCTATAATCAAAGTCAGGCCTCCTTCTGTATGTCTTCATTATGACCCACTGTATCTTTGCTTTCATAGCCTTGGCTTTGGGAGATGTGGTGATGGAGTACCTACCGATTGTGAGAGGAAACGTAAATCTAGGATTTTGTCATTCTGCTTGCCTACTATGAACTACCATGATATGCCTACACAACTCCATGCATACGATCTTATTGCTTGGATACCTTGGAATCATATATGGATATCCAACGAAACATCCAACTCAAATATATGTGAATGTGGGGAATTGTAGGCACATACAACCAACCTTATTAACCAATGCCCATGCCTCATCTGATACTCTTCTATTTCAAGCTCTCTATCAAACATACAAAAGTATGCAGTGAAGAAGGCATCATTGACCCTTTTGAAGTGTTGGATAATTTTATCCAGGGTCAATTGAGAGTAATACTAATAAATAGGAACTTTCCTTCTATCACCTTTTGATGATAATCCTGGAAAATTCTGCATTGAGGTAACAATATAGACTAAGTATGAAGTCATGTAAAACTTGAATGAGGTGGAAACCTTCATGAGCTGATCATGGATGACATCACTTATCTACTTTCCCCAGAATATTTGTTGTTGTCTCTTCCTTATGACATGAATATACAAGTACATCCACTCCTAAAAATTGGAGGAAGTGGGCAATCCCTTAATCCTATCGAGAAGTGTGATCAAGTCATTTACCTCCTCAATGAAATCACTTTGAGGAATGCTCTTGGGCCAACTTGCTCGATATTTGGCCTAATATTCTTGAGCCACCTTGTATTGATTTCCTTCTTGCACTTGTCTGGATCACTATCATAACGAGCCTATGATTGCTTAATGGTGAGGTCAACATATGTATCAATGCTTGGACATTAGAAGATTTTATCGAAGAATTCTTCATCTAATCTTTATGACTATATTCACATATGCATTTATGCCACTTCTAGTTTCTTTATGGTAATGAGCTACTACTGCAAGTATGAAATCAGGATTATGTGTTGATATTGGAAATGTATCCACCAATTAGATATTGCTTTCCACAATGCATACCATGCCTACATCCAATGGATGCTTCTTTGTCCTTTCCAAAAATCAGACAGATCAACATGACCAATCTCAGTATCCTTGATCTCATCTATATTTTAAGCAATAAAGGTCATTGGAAAAACCCCTTGGTACTTATACTTCATGTTTTTCTTGCTTGGTGAAGGATCAAACATTGGTAGATAAGTTGCAAGAAGAAATTTCATTTTTTCCCCAGTGTTAGATAAAATTTTAGGATTTCATGCACTGGAAAGAAAAAACTGAGACTTTGCATGTGCTTTTGGCATTGGGATGCAAGGGTGATGAAAAATTCTTCCCCTATATGGGTATTTCAATTTGGATGTAGAGGTGCAAAAATTATGCGCCCCTACATGGGGGTAATACAAGTTGATGTAAGGGTGGAGAAAAACTCTACCCCTACATGGGGTAGGACAAAAATTAAGTGTAAATGCGAAGAAAAAATATAACATTGCATATGCATTTGGTGCAAATAGTCTTGTAGGTTGGGGTTTAAAACTTGACCTGCACTCTTGGAAGTGCAATGATAAATCATGTTGATTGGGGTATAAACCCCGACCTACATGTAGGTTGCAATGTGTTATCGTGGGAAAATTTCCCACAAGAGAACACAACATATTTCATGTTCAGATCAAAGGGTGTATGTTAGGGTTTAAACCTGAACCTACATCTAGCAAAGAATAGGGATTATATAAATCAGGGTTTAAACCTTGATATACACTGCATATATTTTATATGGGCTATATAAAGTGGGCAAGTAATGCATGTAGGGGTTTAAACCTCAACTTACATCATGCAAGAGTTGTTTGTGTAAATCGAGGTTTAAAACCCAATATACATATTGGTCAGTAGGTCAAATGTGGTGCAAGAAATAAACCCCATGACACACAATACAAAGGGTGTAAGCATAGTGGATCAAGATCTAAAACCCATGACCCACTACTACAGAGTTATGAAACCAATGAGGGTTTCATGGTAGTGCAAGGTAATAACAACCACTCGAGATTTTAAATCTTGACCGATAATGGCATGCAAGAATAATAAAAACAAGTAAATGAAACCCTAAAGACTAAGACCGATAGTAACAAAAGAAAATGAAAACCAAGAATGATGTTGACCATAACATTGAAACCCTAAATATATTTACATAACATTGCTTGAAAACTAAGTGAAAATTATGAATAAATCAACAAAGAAATGAACTTTAAGTGACTTCAACATACCTGGAAATAGTGAAAATAGTGAAGAACACCCACAAAAAGAGTGAAAACAAAACAAAACTTGGGAAAAGACTCGACCAAATCCATGAAATGAACAAGCAGAAGATAGGAGAACGTAGAAAACATTCAAAAAAGACATAAAATGAAATTAAAACTAATTAAAAACCTATTGAAAGCCCTTAATGAAATACATTAAAACTTTATTTAATGCCAAATGTGTGAAAATAGGGGTGTAATCATGTTGAAATTCAATGTGAATACACCTTAAAATGCAATATACAAAAAGATGTAAGGATGATAAATTTCAGCACTCCTGCACATGCAGAAAAAACACAAACACTGAAAATAGACTTTTGCAATTTTTCAAGAAGCAAAGAACTTGACTAATTAAAATAAAATTTTGAGGGATCAGGCCACACACAAGGGAAACCACAATTTTCCTCAGTTTACATGCTTAGAGGATGTGGGCTATGAAATAGACAAGTATCATAGGGGTTATCCTATTGAAAGAATGAAGAAGGTTGTCATTAATGAGTTGTCATTGATGTCAACACTACATGATGGATGTCAAAATAGTATGAAGGATGATTGTAGAAGAGGTATTTTGCAAGAGATTTTGATTCACACACCAAAATAGTTAAGTACTTTTTCTAAGTGTCTACACTGAAAGAATCAACACACAATACCCTCTAGCAATTTGGTCTGCATTTGTTCACCCATACAAATTTACCTCTATGTTTCTAATATGTTGTTTATGGACATCAACAACATCTTAATTTTGAATTTCGGTTGATTTAGATAAGTGGTTCAAAAGTTGCAAGTAATAGAAGATCGACATATATGGTTTATATAGTTTTCTATGTATTGGCTATAACCTAACTATTAGCACTCCTCCGTAGATTTGAGTTAGACCTTGTGGTTTTGAGAGAATGTTAATAGGTGGCAAAGAATTGTATTTTCCAGTTGGAATGATATTTTGAGGTCCACATGTCCTATGGTGATGATCAGTTGGAGTATTTTTTCTTTTAGGTCCTATGCCTGGTCGACCTAATGCATGTACATAATTGCAGAGATTAAATATGTGATGCGAAGGGAAGAGGGAACTCTGATAGGTCCATGCCAACCTACATTGCATGTGTTTGGGTGTAAAGGAATTTTTTATTTAAGTTGGGTGTTGACAAGGCACGTTTTGTATGATTTGAGGCTACATCTAATTAGGCTGACCTAATTGATGTCTGCGATGGAGTTTGGTACATATACTGTAACACCCCTCAAAATCAACCTTTACTTTTACTATCACAACAAGGTGATAACATTAAACTAACATTTAAAGTTTCCTTACATGTTATATACAATTGAAATTCAATAATAGAACAAACACATATTTCACATTGTTTCCGACTTAGTACGTAACAAGCTAACATTTGCAAGCGATATTTTATATTCTATACTAGCCTTTTAAATTTCCTAAATTATTTATCTAAGATCATACAAATGCTTCAAACTCAGTAAATACTAATTATAAATGAATTCGTCTATATAACTAGACCAAATAAAAATTCATAACTTTCTACGAATTTCATTTAATATATATACAAGAAAATTTATTAAAATTCTTATTCTTCAATATTACCTTCCAAGGCTATGTTATAAGCATATACAAAAGTGTTTTTATATACATACATACATACATACATACATATATGTGATTACTTAACTGAATTTTAAGGAATTAAAATAATTAGAGACTCGATTGATTACTATTTCAAATTGAAAGAAATGTGTACAAATCTATAAGTATGTATAGAAATACTCTCATAAATGCTCCCAAACAACATAAGATATTAGCTGGAAGGGAACTTTAACTTCTGTACAGATAAATAAACTTACACATATATTTTATAGTTGAATGCATGATATGAGACCTTTTCACTATTTGCAGAAAAGATAGTAAAGGACGAGCCCACACGTGTTGCATGCTAGGAACTTAGAGATGACATCTACATGAAGATAGCTTGTCAATTCAGAATGAAATTATCTACCCAGATTGGAAATTCGAGCAAACCAGTTGTAGAATTTAGTTTATGATTTGGAGATTTCTATGTTGGGCTTGTAACCTCTAAATTTGTATTTTCCGCTTCATGATTTTAGTTATATCTCTAATGCAAATAGCTGGTTATGCTAGCAGAGCATGGGGAATATGACATGGTACAAATAAAACCTTTAGCAAGGGAAATGGGTTTGAGAGATGTGAATCATTTCTATCATTTAAACAAATATGCTATTTTGTGGAGAATAAAGGTGATTCTAAATGAAATAATCAGAAAAATAGGCTCGCACTATAGCTATGTGTTCTGTTTCAGATATTCCACAATACTGGAGGGTCGACGGCCTAAGATGGGAACAAGTGGGGCTTAATACAAATTTTCTTGTTGGAGACTTTATAAGATGAC
The DNA here is from genome assembly GCA_007258455.2 of Sequoia sempervirens. Lineage (NCBI taxonomy): Eukaryota > Viridiplantae > Streptophyta > Pinopsida > Cupressales > Cupressaceae > Sequoia > Sequoia sempervirens. The sequence continues at coordinate 154,703,292 of VDFB02000002.1, read as the reverse complement.
ACCAATCAAATGGAATACCCAAATTAAAATGAGAACAATATCAAAGGTGTTGCAATTTAGATCAGAATACTCTCCTTTAAAATTAGCCACTACCAAAAGGACTCAAGAAAATATAGTTCACTGAGATTGTATTAAAAGTAGCGACGAAAAACCAAGCATAACTTGCAAGAAAAAAGAAACAGGAGACTGTGATAAAATAATTTGAGTGAAGTTGTTTAGGCAAATGAAAATAGAAAGATTGAAGTTGGATGCTGTGAGTATTTTGAGTGTTCTCCCAGGTTTGAATCTGCGATTGGGTAGAGAGATTCACAATCACATTATAAGAATGGTTTGGAGTTAGATGTTGTGTGTAATTCCCTCGTTTCCATGTATGCTAGGTGCAAATGTATGGAGGATGCAGTCCGGGTTTTGACAGACTGTTGCTTCATGGAATGCAATCATTACAAGCTGTGTTTAGAATGGAAAGCCTAACTAGGCCATGAGTTTATTTTTCGAAATGCAAGTCATGAGAAAGAAACTTGACAAAATAAGTGTTATTGGTGTTGCCCAACTGTGTGCCAAAATAGGATTGCTAAAATAGGGGAAGGAGGTGCATAACTATGTAATTAAGGGTGAGATTAGTTCTCATGTCATTGTGCAGAGTGCCTTGGTAGATATGAATATCGACTGAGACAAATTGGGAGGTTTCGACTACCAATATCTATATTCAACCATTGAATAATAACAAATATACACTTTGCATGAAGCCACAAGGCAGAACACAAGGAAGGAAAGCACCTTTGATATCATCGATGGAATCTTTCGAGAGGATGAGATCGGCTGAAAGGATACCCTAGAAACAAACAAATGACCCAAGGGATGCGAATCATTCAATAAAGAGTGGAAGAACAATACCAATTCTCAATGCAAATTCAATTCAAAACCCAACAAAAGGAGAAATAAGATACGAATCTCCAGACAAGTACTAGATCCATCAATAGTCATGAGTAAAGCGATTGTTTAAAAGTAAGGTGCGACTATGGTATGAAATGCCAAAATATAACCTCTATAGGAAATAATATCAAAGAGAGTGTAAGCCTATTATATCACCGTCGATAACAATAACAAAGATGCTCAAAGAAAGATAAGATGATTTCGTTTAGAAACAAAGAATCCAATGAGGAAGCTCAGAGATTATGGTAGAGTAAAAATCCATCGATGCCATAAGGGAAAAGTTCTATTTCAAAACACCAACCTCTACCTCTATTTCCTTTCCTAGAGCCAACCGAAGGTTGTATGTGAAGAAATGAAGAATGAAGGATCCAACTTTCCTTCCAAATGTACTAGTTTTCATTCTTTTCCAAGGACTCATTCTCCTGTCATGGTTCTGTTGCAACTTCTGCAAATTCCATAATACTCTAACAAAAACCAAATTTTCTTCTTTTCGGAAAGGTTGAATAAATCCTCCTAAAATGCTCTCCCTTTTGAATCTGTATTTTTTTACTCTCCCTTCTATCGTTAACTTTGCTTCCTATGCAAGATTAATTCCCTGAGATGAACACTATTGAATCCCCCTTCTTTTCTTGATGTGCTTCATGCTAAACACCTACTGTTGCCAACCGTATGACAAAATCTTCAATTGTTTTAAAATATCTTCCAATAAATGTCACTGTTGCCTTCGGGTTAAAGCATCTGAGCATCACTATCTTCGACCAATTTTCCAGCTATTCAGAGCTATCTTGTATGAAGTAAGGTTATCTTTCCATCACTTCTGGTCGCCTCTAGAGAGACTTCTGGAAAAAGAACCAGATTCCTACAAAAAAAACTCCCTCTTCTTTTGAAGTTTTTACTAATTTAGTATCATCCCTTGTACATAACTGCCTCCATTCCATTAATTTATTTTCTTTAAATTTCCTCCTTTTCTGTTAGTGGAGAGTAGTTTTTCCTCTAAGCTTTTACTCTATCATTTTTTGCTATTGTTGTTCCATTAGGAGCAAAATTGTGCCCTTTTCTAAAAATGCATACATCCATCAATGACTTCATGTAAAAAGAAAGAAAATGTGTACAACAAACTTTATTTATTTAATTCATCAACCCAAACAAAATCTATCAACACCAAGAAAGAGCTAATCTCGGAGGGGCATTACATATACAAGGTTGTTTTGAGTTTATAATGATCAAATATTAATGTGTACATGATCTGAATGCAAATAGTTATGTGAGATTGTGCAAATTTGAGTGAAAAACTTGTGAATATTGAAAAGACCTGTGTGTGAGTACAAAGCAGAGCATATATTTGTAATTTGAGATTTGAGTCAGTGTTTTGAGCTTCAAAGGAATTGAATCCAACATATGTTAGATGCACTTGTGATCAGTTCAAATCTTGGTTGTGAAGCCACTTATTTCTATCTTCCTTCTCTCTGTGAACAATGAGTTCACTTGGACAGTGAGTCCACCTGGTAGTGAGCCTTTCTATAATATCTTATAACTAGTTATAACATATTTTGATCTAATCCTCACTGTGATTTTTCCCATTTTGGGTTTTCCACGTAAAATTTTTGGTGTTCATGTGTTGTATGTGTTATGGGTTGTTCATTCTTTCATTTCTTATAAGTGCTAAGTATGCTTTGTTAATTGGATGGTTTATAAGAATATTGATTCACCCCCTTCTCAGTATTCTGAGTGTTCAACAATTGCTATCAGATCTTGGTTCCTTGGAAGAAGCTTGATCGCTTTGGGAAGATCTTGGAGATTGAACACATGGCTGATAGAAAGTTTCCTATTTCTTCAGGAGTGATTCCTACTATTAGATACATAGAAGAAGGCTACATAATTGACAAACATGGAGAATTCAAAGTTTCTTTTGAATACCTTGACAAAATTGAAGATGAAACAAAGACTTGAAGGAAAATATTAAAGAAGCAAATGACTGCATCAAAAAATTGAGAGAACAAATCAAGAAGTTCAGAGAAAGACATAAGGAGGTCAATGAACAATTGAAACAATCAAATGAGAACATCACTAGATTGAAAGTGAAAGTGGAAGAAAATAAAAGAATTGAGGAATGTTTGAATGCAATGGTAAAAAGAAAAACTAATAAATGCAAAAGGCTTGAACAAGAAGTGGTATATCTGAGATCAGATCTAGAGAAAGCAAAAAATCATGAGGAAAAATTCAAGACAACTTCTACAATGCTTGATGAGTTAATTATAGGTCAGAACACATCTAAAGACAAAGGTGGTTTGGGACTTGAAAAAGGAGAAAGCTCAAAAAAAAAATAGAAACCTAATGCAAAGAAGACTAGTTAACCAGAGAAGACTAAAGATAAGAAGAAGAATGGCAAGTTTCAGAATCAAAGAAACAATGTTAAAAGACCCCTATCAAACAAACAATGCTCAAAGGGACCCATGTTTCAATGGTATTTTTTATTCTTACAATAAATTTGGACATAGAGCAATGAAATGTAGAAGCAAAATGAATTAAAATATTCCATCCTTTGTTGGTCAATGCTTTACATGCAAGAAGTTTGGACATAGAGCAAGTGAATGTAGAAGTCAAATGATGAATGCATATAACAATGGTAAAATGATTCAATATTTCAAGGGTTACTGCTATACATGCTATGGATTTGGACATAAGGTTAATTAGTGCAGATTCAGAATGAATGAAAGGAATAATGCTCAGAGAAATGTCATATGCAACAACTACAATAGACCTGGACATATTGCTAGATTTTGTAGAAGCAGAAATAAAAGGAAGGATAATCCGGTAAAGAGAAATGAACTAGTTAAAATATTGATCTGATTGAAGTAAAGGAGGAAATGGAAAATATTTGGAGAAAGAAAGATAAGGAAGAATCAAAGACTATAAATGAATTTGTACCACCCTCTGGTGTAGATAATTTCTCTAGGAATTGAACCTAGGAATTGGCTTAGGGGAGCAATAATAGATAATCAAATAACCCCCTGTCGATATGCAGTATCATGGATTGGCATGAAGATGTGAGATGGAGATGGATGGTTTTGATCTTTTGAAGAAAACTTCGGAAGAAAATATGCAATTGTGGAGATTTACAGAGTGATTTAGGGTTTACTGTTGTACAAGGAAGATTTTTTAAGAGCTTTATTGATTGGTGTATTGAATACGAATTAGGGAAAAATCAAAGAGTTATACATCTATTATTTGTTGATTTCATTCACTTTTATGCATTTGGAGTGAGTAAGAGTGAATTGAAGCGAATTTAAGAGTTCGAAGGCAATTTGTGAAGCAGAGCATCCAAACCCTAGCTCCTATTGAGAAATAAAAAGGTATTTATTGTTGTCCAAAGCTAAAATAGATTTTTTCCAAAGCATTTGAATTAAAAAGAAATGGCTAAACCTATAATAGTGAATGTGAGTGAGAAACCTTGACCAAAATTCAAGAAATGCCCCATGAAGATATTTGAGAATGATCCACTCAAATATTTTTTGAGTATTCCATATAGGGTTTTCCCTACAGAAGACACTAGGGCATACATCCACGAGAAAATGGAAGAGTACAACTGCATAAGATTAACAAACCTATGGACATATCAATTGAATGGAGATGATTTCAACATCAAAACTGAATATGAAAACCTAGTGAAGAAGAAACTAGATGTTTGGCAATGGTTTCCATGCTTCATTTATGACAATGAAACTAAGTATGTGAGAATGGCATTAAGTAGAGTGCATGAAAAATTTATATGGATCAACATGCCTGGTTTGATATCTAAGGAAGTTATATGGGAAGTTATTGGACTTTATGCCATCGAACCTATACCTATAATGAAATATGTAAAGAACAAGGATGTGTGGGAATTAATTGGAGCTACATTTGATCAAAGGGCTCTCACTGTGAACACTATACAAAATTATGTAGTAAGATATGTAGCCATGGTCATAGGATATAAGATATAAAAAGAGAACTTTGTGTCGGCTACAACAATTCATGTAGCCTATGAAATGGTGGAAAAGGAAAAGGACTATGATTTGTGTGAGTTTCTCTGGCATTAGCTCTTTGACAACTTGAAGCAAACTAAAGAGAAGAAATACCCCTTCAAGTTTGGTTCTTTGATAGTTTGTTTGTTGTTTTACTTTTTGAGGGAGCTTCCAGGAAGAAGCAATATCATATGGGATAAAAGCAAACTTGTATCCCATCAAATCCTGGAACATCTACACAAAATTGGCGATATGAAAGCTCAAGATGTGGCACTTACTGCATTCTTTGTAGTATTTCAGAAGAGAATGCATGAAAGGGAGAGGATCCCTAATTCCATGGTGGATAAATATGAGAAGGAAATCACATTTTTTATCACAATAGATGAATGCTATTGAGGCTATAGAACCCAAAACTCCTTCGATTCTACCACTTGGATATGAGATCAATGAAAATGAAGTAGATGGTTATGTTGACATACTGCTGAAAAGTCCTAAGGACCCTACACAAGAAAGACATGGAACATATGAGGAGAAATCCTTGGAAGTGCATATGGAGTTGAAGAAGCCTGAAATAAAGAAGAAGGTAACAAGGATGGTGAATGTCCATCTCAAGGACAAGGGATTCACAGAAGAACAAATACAGGTGTTAAGAGAAAAAGTAGAGGGAGAAGCAAGTACAACAAGTGGGTCCATCGAACCTAGAAGATTTGGAAGAACTTCTCCCACCATTCCCCATAGTATTGAACAACCCTTTGGATCAGTTTCTACCACCATCAAAACCAAGAGAACGAAGACCAGTGCTCTAGTAATAGAGGAACCTTAGGTGAAGGAGGCTACAAGACCTAAAAATAGAAAGAAAACTACTTTGGTAGCCTCTACTACCACTACATCAAAAAGAAGAAAAGAAAAAGCTATAAGGGAAAAGAACTTGAGTGTAATATTTGAAGAAGAAGAAGAGGATGAAGGTCCTCCATTGATTTTGAAAAGAACTGGTACAAAGAAATAGAGAATATATATTTTTGATACATTGAGAAGGAACAACAAGCCTTCCAGATACATATGCATAAGCAGATGAAGGAAAGGAAGAAAAATAAATCAGACATAGTTGAACTGAAAAAAAAGAAGAAAAATAAGACAACTCTAGAAATACCGCTTAGTCCAATGAAGTTGGATTCATTGTTCAAAGTTTTTTTGCATCATGAGATGCTGGGAGAAACTTCTGCCTTGTATAAAAATGCAAATGAGGTGGAAAAAGCCACCATAATAGAGGCAATCATAAAATACATTGTTTTTATTGAGGCAAACATGGAGTTCATTAGGAAAATGGTTCCAGACGATGTGTGGAATGTCTTAACGAAGAGAAGAAAAGAGGCCGTAGAAAAAGAAGAGAAGCTCAGATTAGATGCTATGGAGAAAATTGGATTCTCCCTATCTGATGTTGATAAGGCCACATTGGCCCAAGTCCTTAGTGAAGAATTCAGAACAAAACAAAGGGTCACACTTCTGATGGGAAGAGAACAAGATCAATTTGAAGAAATGCATAAGAAAATAGAGGAAAATATTACTAATATAGCATAGAAGTGTGGCATGATTCCTATTGCCTCTACTACCAAGGAACAAGATTGGGTAAATGAAGATATTGGGGTTACTAATACAAAATAAAATACAGACAATGCTCCTTTGGATATAAATGAACTAATGCAAGGAAATGATGAAGATGAGAGTGTTGTTGTGACCAGAGAGGGAACTAAAAAGGGTGACACTCCTATTCCTTTGGTGACATAGGTGACTGCAAATCAAGGCAACCCGAAGACATTTGTTCCTCTGGTAGATACAAAACAAAACATAGGTGAAGGTGAAAAGCATGATACAATCAATGAGAAAGGAATGAGAATGAGGAGAACAAGGAAAGAGAGAATGATGATAAGAAGAAAGGTGAAGAAGGTAAGAGTGAAGAGGGTAAGCAAGGAGAGAAGGATAAGGATGAAGGAGATAAAGACAAGACCTTGAGTGAAAAAGAAGAAGAAAAGGAAGAAGAAGATCTTGATACTAAAAAGAATGAAGAAGCAGAGAAGTTTGAGGATTTACCTAAGCCCTCAAGTGAAACCTCCTCCGGTAATCATTTGAAAGGTCTATTGTCTAAATAGTTAAGGTTCCAACCAATTGTTTCTTCTCAATTGTTGCAGTTTCCCATACAACAAGGCAGTGTTGATTTAGATAAGATATCTCTTATACATAAGTTGCACCTTGGTGATGTGTTTAATGCATCAACAAGAAAAGAAATCATTGAAACATATCAGTCGATAAGAGTAGTGAATTGATGGATGAAGCTGTAAAGGAATTACAAGAGATCACACCAAGGACTAATGTTGATACATCATTGTTTGCTGTGGAAAATTTCAAATTATTGATTGATTCCTTTAAGGAATATGCCTCCAGATTGAAAGGACAAGTGGAAACAGAGGTTGAGACAAGGCTTACAAAGAAGAAGTTGATGAATATCATAGAGAAATGTGCATATATTCACATACCAAAGTTGAAGAATGTTTAAAGGAAGTACAAGCCTATGAGGAAGGTGCAAAAACATTATTTTTGTATTGCATGAAGTGGCCAAATTCCACACAAGGAATAAAAGATGAAATGAATTCAATTGAGTCCCAAATAGCTAATGCATCAAGTGCCTATGATCCAACACTAGATAAAGGTGATGTAATTGCATGACGGATTCTTCACTTTGTAGAGCCAGAAGGAAGAGATTATCAAGCATCTCGAGAAGCTAAGGGACTTACTAAAAACAAAGCACATAGCTATCTCAAGTGCCCTTTCCAGTTTTGAAAAATCTCAAAGTTAAGTTTTACTCCTAGTACAGTGGAAAAAGGAGAGGAAACATTGATAGAGCTTGAGTCTCTACACAAAATGCTTGTAGTAGCGAAGAAGAGCTAGGAAGAAGGAAAATTTGCTTGGCAAGCTGTTCTTCAGAAGCTCCAGGGGTCAACATCTTTGGGTTGACCATTTCTATCTCTATATATGTGGATGTAGTAGGAGCTTTCCATGTTTTTAGATTCTTTTGTACATATGTAAATGTATTAGTAGTTTTTGGTTAACTTCCTAAGTAGGAGCTAGTTCAGTTTGTATATATGTTTTAGGGGAGCACCCTCTACCCTTGATATCAAAGGGGGAGAGATATTTTAGGAGAGATGTTTGGGAAAGAAGTTATGCTTTGGCACATGTTGCCATCAATGACAAAGGGGAAGATTGTTGAAATAATGAAGAAGGTTGCCATGAATGGGTTGTCATTGATGTCAACACTACATGATGAATTTCAAAATAGTATGAAGGATGAATATAGAATAGGTATTTTTCAAGAGAGTTTGATTCATACACCAAAACAGTTAAGTGCTTTTGCTAAGTGTCTACACCGACAGATTAAGCACACAATGCCCTCTGACAATTTGGTCTGCATTTGTTCGCCCATATAGATTTACCTCTATGATTCTAATATGTTGTTTATGGATATCATTAGCTTCTTAATTATGAATTTTTCTTGATTTGGATAAGTGGTTTGAAAGTTGCAAGTAATATAAGATTGAAATATATGGTTTACATAGTTTTTTGTGTATTGCTATAACCCAACTGTCCGCACTCCTTCGTGGATTTGAGTTAGACCTTGCAGTTTTAAGAGAATGCTAACAGTTGTCAAAGAATTGTATTTTCTAGTTGGCATGATATTTTGAGGTCCATGTGTCTTATGATGATGATAAGTTGGAGTATTTTTGCATTTAGGTCCTATGCCCGATCGACCTAATGTATGTAAATAATTATGGAGATTAAATATGTGATGCGAATGAAAGAGGGAGCTCTTATAGGTCCATCTTGACCTACATTACATGTGTTTGGGCGTAAAGGAATTTTTTATTTAATTCGGGTGCCGACAAGCCACGTTTTGTATGATTTGAGGCTACATCTAATTAGGCTAACCTAATTGATGTTTACGATGAAGTTTGGTATATATACTTTGTAATGATAGAATATGAATGTGTACATGATCCAAATACAAACAGTGATGCGAGATTGTGCAGATTTGAGCAAAAATGTTGTGAATGTTGAAAAGAGGTGTGCGAATACAGAGCAGAGCGGAGATTTTTAATCTTGGATTTAAGTCAATGTTTTGAGCTTCAAAGAAACTGAATCCAACATATGTTAGATGCACTTGTTATCAATTCAAATCTTGGCTATGAAGCCACTTCTTTCTATCTTTCTTCTCTCTATGAATAGTGAGTTCACTTGGATAGTGAGTCCACTTGGTAGTGAGCCTTTTTGTAATATCTTATAACCGGTTATAACATATTGTGAGCTAATCCTCATCACGATTTTTCCCAATTTTGTTTTTCCACGTAAACATTCTGGTGTTCATGTGTTGTGTGTGTTATGGGTTGTTCATGCTTTCATTTCTTATAACTGCTAAGTATGCTTTGGTAATTGGATGGTTAATAAGTAGATGGTTTATAAGAATACTAATTCACCCCACCCTCTCAGTATTCCGAGTGTTCAACATATCCCATGAATTGAGCTCATTGAATTTGAGGATAACAAACTCTTACCCAAATGTTCTTTATGGAAATTTTCCTAAACCCAATACCTTATGGTAAAATTAAGTGTAGACTATAAAGGTTGAACTTGTCTTGGTATTAATTTATGTAATATCAATATTTGGATCAAAATATGATATATGTTTAGAGATTGAAATGAATCTCCATTTCTAAAATATCTTGACATGGGTTGTCTTCTACCACTTGATGTTTCTCAACCAATGACCATATTGTAGTTGTGATGCTTGATGAATGAAGAAAAAATGATTTTTATGATGACATGGAGACTTATCTTAATGCTTATTCTCCTCCTATAGAGACTCCTATTGATTCTTCAACTTCTATAACTTTATAGTAGATTCAAAGGGTTTTCCTTCTTTATCTATGAATCAACATATTTAGGTTGATGACTCATGTATTCTAGCATTAGAAAAAATATTTTGTGTTCATAATTAGGCATGCAGTATAGACATGTTAGATTGTTGGACGTACATTATAGTTTAATAATATACACAAAGATCTTATCTCCATTATGGCTAGTTTCTCCATGAGAGTTCAATGTTGCTTAATTGGGGACTTTTAGTGATTTTCTATAGTAGTTTCATATATTGGTCTTCCTAATCCACTTGATTAGGAGGTCTAATTACTAAATAAAGTAGTTGTGGAGTTCCACCTTTTAGATCATGAGGACACTATTGGGGATAATCTCCTCTTTGGTGGCTAGTCACATAGAGTTTCATCATCTTTTTTGAATGCCATGAGAGCACATTTAGATTCTTTATTCTTTCTCTTCCTAGATTCATTCTTCCACTTGATAACAACTTTAATAGATAATTACGAGTCCATAGATTTGACTTAGTCATCAATCATGTTGATAACTTTTATAAGAGTAAAATATTCTTGTCAGTTCAATTGTATTAAGTTTATGGTGAGAAACATACATCCATGTTTTTGGTACTTGAATTTTGTATCGAACTTAGTTCATCTTATCAACATTTATCATAATTTGACATTGATTTAAAGAGAAGCTTGAGAAGTTTCTAAAGTCCTCATTGGCATTTTTAGTACTTTTTCTACATTAGTTTCCTCATGGTTTTGGGAGGTCACTTCGATTGGGCCTGAGACTCATGATTTAATTGTGACTCCTTTCGACATTGACATTATAACATTTGAGTAACTTGTAGAGATTCTATTTTTTCCCCTCATGTTCCTCTGAGAAATTTGAGAAGATATTTTGTATACAACATGAGCTTTATTTCTTGTTAAGGGGTGAAATATTGATTGGTGATCCTAGATCATATTCAACATTCACAGTCTAGCTTCCACCATTGGCATAAGAGACTAGACTTTGAGGGGGTTGTATTGTCTCTCTTCTTCTCTCTATTTTGGGGGAGCTTTTCCTTGCACAAGGTTACATATCCTTCTTAGTATTTCAAGTGGGGTCATATAGCCCTACTCTCTCTTAGGTAGGAGGAGGTGGGGTTTTATAGATTTTATCCTTCTCTTCATTTTGAGTAGATCATTTTATATATGGGTACTTGACATGGCTACATATTTATTAGGACCCATTCTTTTCTACCCTCCTAATCTATGATTATGAGAGGGTGTTGGTGAATTATTTTATTTTATTCTATTTGGTTAATTACTTTGATATATTATATGCACCTATAATATGATAATCTTGTTTAGGTGGGTAACTACTTGGGTAGATTGTACTTGCACATATAACTTGTACTTCCTAGTTTGGTGGAGATGTGAAAACATGTGACTACATCTTCTTTATATCACATTGATTGTACATTCACATCTCTTGATGGTGTAGCTTATATGTACCCACCTCTTGCTCCCATATAATCTAATCCAATCTCATTGTAATCCATCTCTTGATTATAGTATAATTTATTCTTTTATATTGGTCTTCTTTGTGCTTTCCTTTAGGTCATCTTGATCTTAGGTGGTTACCTCCATAGCCAATTATTATTATTAGTGTAGATCCATAATTTATTGAATTGGCTCAAGTCAATTTCATGATTTTCAAAAAGAGCCAGGAACTTTTAAATTTCCAATTTAAATTTGGGGTCAACCCAATCATTCCTATTTATCATTATGTATCGACTCAAAATACAAAATAGTTCATTTTCCACCTTTGAAGTTGTATTTAAGTACTAACCCTTATTTATTTTCACACATTAGACACCTAACACATATTTGAAACATTCATTATTGCATTATATGTTTGCATCAAGCTAAGTAAGATAGGTTTGATGACCTAAGCATTAAGGGCACTAAGGACACCAATAATGACAAAGTGGTTCTTGAACCCCTCGTAGAACAACGAGGTCATTTTGATCAAAATAGAATGTTTATGAGAAGAATTATGTATAATAAAGGTTGGGAGAATGCCTTCAATCTCCATAAACAAATGCAACCCAAATCAAAATGAAGTATCTATAGACCACTTTGTCCCTTATCTTTGCAATATAATCTTATAATATAAACAGAAATTATCTTTAATATTTATTCTTGAATATTAAATCAATCCATCTAAAAATTTGAGGAAGAATTAACCCTTAATAAACTCTCCAAAATTATTCCTCAAGAATGCCAAGAGTGAATTGAAAAGTAGATATATGATTTCAATAGAGATAAGCCTAGTGCCTGATCAAAAGTGAGTTAAAAATGATCTTATGAGAGATATACACATGGGTGCACTAGGGAGCAGTGAGTTTTATTCCACGATGCAATTTCACTCGGCTCGGTAAACATAAAGCTATTTGAAATACTTCGGTTGCGATCTCATTTGTTACTGTGGCATTTAACAGCAGAAATTTAGTTGCGAATCAGTATGAAAAAGAATAAATTTCTATTCGTTTCCCAAATGTTGAACACACTGATGACAATATTGGAAATGTTGTCGACTCTGGACTTGGTAAAAGAGAATTAATCGAGCATGATCCTGAATTGGCGTCTCCATATGAAGCATCCTACAACTGTTGCACAAGCATGCGAATTAGAAGGTACCCTATTGCCAACATACAATTTCCAGAAAATCTGAAATGAACTTGCCTGTTTAACAGGCCGAGGGATTGCTGCTCTCACAATTTCACTAATTACAACTTGATCATGCCCGGTCTTACCTGTAAATTCATGAGCAGAGAAATTAAAATAGAAACAGATATGGTCAATTCAAATCATACAACTTTTATTCTTTCTTTTCCTTGGGCTTACCGTTGGTGAGGGGTGTTTGGAGAAGAAAGAAGCAAGCACCAATAACAAAGTAGCACAGCAGCAGAACAATTCCCTTCATGTAGTTTGAATTACCGTCCTGCATAGCACAGTAGAGGCCCCACTAATAAGCTCTTTTACAAAGGTTCAGGGTTAAACACTTCACAAGTACGAAGGGTTCAAATGATTTGGATTTCAACAACACATTCTAAATTTTGAATTGTTTATTTGACTCATCTTAAATCACATTAATAGATGGGTCTTATGAAAAAAGAGAGTGATTTCAGATAAATCACCTAAATAAAACAATGAAAAATAAAATAAAATGAATTATCTAAACAAATCAAAATTTATGTATTGTTTAAGTCCAAATATTATTTGTCATTTCCACTTTGCATGTCCCATATAACAGACAAGGAGTCTGCTCCAACTGGTTAACCTCTTCCACTAAGAAAAAATATTAGGTGAAGCGTGAAAGTGAAAACTAACCTGTAATACACCTGCTGTTATTAAGACCGTGGCGAAAAGAATAAGAGTGTCTAACAGATGGAAATCGAGGTCCATATATATTCCCCTTATCCAAGCCACAACTGTAATAAAGGGGATCTGGAAAGAAAAACAACACTCTTAATTACCCTCTACATTAATTAATTAGATAGATAAGAAAGCCCAGCCAAGTAGAGAACATACCACGAACATGGCAATCTGAGTAGCAGAACCCACAGCTATTCCCAACGATATGTCCTGCAACATCCCATCATTATTACATTCAAATCTTGAATAGAAATGAATGAAGTTTGGATCCATGCCAAAGCTTTCCACTTACAAGCTTGTTCTTGAGAGCGCATAACACAGCTCCAGCGTGCTCCGCTGCGTTGCCCACAATTGGTAGCAATATTATACTGATAAAGCTCACAGATATCCCCCACGATTCTGCCACATCCTGAGCAAACCATTCCCAACAAAACATTTGCTCAACACTTTGGATTGATGAGAAAAGCTAAGCAACACAGCAAACACACTCTGTAATTTAGTTTCTCACCTCAATGGTCTCGACAACAAATTGCGAAAGTATAGATATAAATACGGTAATTGCACATAGCCAAATGATGGAACTTGTAAGTCCAATACAAGGTTCTTCCTCCTCCTCATCATCTTCCATCTCCTGAAAACATATAAATTTATGTGAGCTGGGGGGAAGATGAATGGCATAAATAATTAGAAATGATCAAAGGTTTATCTCAAATTTTACCTGGCCTTCATCAAAAATTTGTCGATGGGTGTTGAGCTGGAAGAACAAGTATGCCCCGTAAGCGAGGAGCATGATGACGCTGGTGAATCTGGAGAGTTTGAGGACGGAGAGAGTAGTATCACCATGAATGAGTGAATGTTTAAAAGCCAGAGGTAGCATGAGACTCAGGGACGCCATCATAAGAAGGCTGCAATTGATTCCTGATGCAGTCTACAAATACAACCACCTCTTAATTACTCTCTACATATACATATACATATACAAATACACTCTTCATCACTCTGTATATACATATATAAATACAAATACAACCACCTCTTCATCACTTTCTACATACACATACACATGCATATACAAATACAACCACCTCTTCATCACTCTCTACATACAAATACAAATACAACTACTTCTTCATCATTCTCTACATACATATACACATACATATTGTTGTGGAAATCAAATAAACATAAATACCATGTCTCACCATGTTAAACTTTTGCTCTTTTTTCATATGGGCTAATCCCCCACACAACAGGGATGTCCCAAGTACAAGAAGTAGGTTGGATAAGACAGAGCCCAAAAGAGAATACTTGACAACGTTATTCTTGCCATGGGAGAGCGCGATGATTGCAATAATCATCTCTGTTGCATTACCACACGTGGCATTCAGTAGTCCACCCGCTGCAAAGAGCAGAACATTTGGTATTACTTATCAATGGCCCGTGGGATCTATTACACATATTTATAGGGCATATTAAGTTCTAATAAGTGTTAGGCATGATAAGCATCCTACCTGTTGGACCAGTGTAAAATGCTATTTGTCTGCAAGCAACATGCAATGCGAAGTTAGTAGTGAGCAGCAGGATGTAAGTGACAATATACTGTCTAATGTGCTCTACTTACTCTGTAATAAAACCCAAACGTTCAGCCAGAGGTGCGAGACCCAGCAAGCTTATGATGAACACCCAAACCTGTTGAGAAAAATAGCGTAAGATAGTAAGAATTGAAAACTGATTGTGCAAAAGAAGTAAAATAGTGGTGTTTAGTAGTTACATTTCCCAAATGAAATCGATCTACTAGAATGGCCACAGGAACCAGAGGAAACAAGAGGCTTAATTTTGTTCCAAGTAGCACTTGATGCAGATTGCACAACAAGAGCCTCAGCCATTCATATGGTGTTAGGAGATGGAACTTGTTGGTTTGTGACTTGAGAGACGAAGATGAGCGATTGTGGGCTGATTGCACATCTTTATCTTTGTGCTCATAGATCTCCTTACACTTGCCCTTGGCATTGGGATTGGCTTCACCCTCGTTAACGACTCCTTTGCAAGACATGATGAATGTGTTTTCACTTGCAAAACACTAAACTCCTCAAGGCATCCGCCTATTAAACCGAAACTGAAGAGATCTCTTCTAAAACTTCTTTTGTTGTGTACCCCCTGATGGAGGCGCCCATATATAAGCAGTTGAAGAGCCTTCGGGAATTCATTGTGTGGTAGCAAAATGCTAGGATGCATTTACCATTTTACGATCTTTCAAGCGTCTCAGTGTACACATTTGTCTCTTTTGTTGAGCGGAACCCCACCTGCCCCAGGCCACATCAACCTTTAATAAGTTTTTTACATTGAGAATATTGTTAATAAAACATATTGTGGTCATTTGGATAATATGAGTTGGGATCATTATTAAATTATTGAAATTAAATGAAATTGTTTAAGAAAGTAAAGTTTGATATTTAGTTTAAAATTTGATGGTAAAGAAGTATTGTTGCAAATGTTATAAGTTGATTAATTAATATTTTAGAATTTTAAGATTGATTTAGATGAAGATCACATATTTCATAAAGGAACTATTTTTTGCTTTGGATCACCTACATGAGTGTAGATCTAAACTTGCACTTGGACTTGATATAAAACTCTTATTTTGATCTAGGAAAATGTGCATTATATGGGTTTTCTTCCTTTGATTTATGTTGTTTGAATGACTGAAGAAAAATATGTTTAAAAATATCTGTTAGATTACTAAGGTCATGTTCTCCTCAATCAGATCTCTAATAGACTAACTTTATGACTTTGAGTGAAAGATCAAATATAATAAGAAAATCATGCAACGACTTTAGGATAAAGTGTTTTAGTAATATTTTGATAAATATTGCTAGATTCCTTTGATCTCTTTTAAAATTTGAATTCTATGTGTTTAATAGATTCTTAAATGGTTTTAAAATAAATGAACAAATTTCAAGTAGACAATGATTTTTATAGGATGTTAAATTATGATGTTTTATCAAGATCAATCTATGTAGTTTTGAGTCAATCTCATTGACCCATATATCATGAGTAGTGGATCACATGAACACATATCTCACATTGAACATGACTAATCCACTTAGTACTCATTGCATTTAGATGGTGTACACAATAATGAAGTATTAGGATTTCCAAGGAGGTCATCCATCCCAATATTATCACATGATTCAAGCTCACTTAACCATGAAGTATACCCTAAGATCAAGCCCACTTAGCTCAAATGAATGCCTTAAATATAGCAACCAAACACATAAATCAACACAAACATGCACTAGGTCAATTCACAATGGATAGTGAAATAGGAAATAAGGTGGGAATTTAAACTTCTAAATTTGAAGAAAGGCAAGGTGTAGATCCATGATTGTGGAAGTGACATGGATGAAGGTTGCATCTATAGATTTGATCCAATGTAATGAAAAATGATCTCTGAACCAAGAATGAATCTCTAGGGATTAGTGGTAATATTAATTAAAATGGGTAGGGTAATAGTTTAGAATTGTGTCACATCAAAGTAGTTTTGGGAAAATAGTTTCGCTTAAAACTACTTGACATCTACGTAGCATACATATTTTCAATTGAAACCATTTCCCTTAAAACTATTAAATAAATATATTTTAATTTTAAAATAGGAGCAAGGTTGAATTTGCATACAATGTTTCAGTTGAAACTTTTTTCGAGAAAAAAGTGTTTCAATCAACTTTTTTTGCTTGAAATATTCTATGTGGTAGCTTAACCCCTCTTCTAGGGAAAATTAAAAAAATGTTTATCTTCAACTTTATATTTCTCCAAATAGAGATACTTTAATGAAAAATTCAAAATACCCTTAATGTAGAGCTCAAAGCCTAGATTTTTTTTTTGATATTTTCATTAGTTTTATTATGATTTTTTTTCTTGCTATAAGTAAGATATTATAATCAAACATGAGATTTATTAGAAACTAAACACACACACATATACATATACATACATATGTTAGTTTATAATATTCCTTCTTCTAGATAATTTTCTAGGGATATATGCTTGCTTAGGTTTGTTTCCCTTTATACTTAAAGCTGCATTGAGTTTTTCATGCCACCAATCTTAGATTAGTGGAGTTACATGTCTATTCTTAGGCTACTTCACCACAATTCTAAATATATTGGTGTAACATAGGTAAGTTGATGGAAAATATTATTTATCCTTTTGCATAAGTATTATATTTTTGACATGGTAAATGACACATGAATGAATACATAAGTAATTTGAATTTATATATTTTGTTGATATATTGATAAAAAATAGGGATATCAACATATATGAAAGCAAGGTGATCAATGTGGATAGTGAGGTTATGGAGGAACACTTAGGCCTCCTTAGGGATCAATGAAATGTAATAAAAAGCTTAAAAATTATGTCCTCTATTTAATTTTCTCTAGTGTCATTATGTTGTAATTCTATTGTTGGGTTTGAGTTTTCTAATAGTTAATGTGGGGGTATATCATTTCTCGCATATTTTATGTTTGAGACTTGCTTTGATTTTTTGTCATATTTATAAAAGGGTATAGGACCTGGGTGAAGCCACAATAGTGGTTTACAATTCAAGTGAGGAAGGAAAACTCACAAAAAATGACCCCAAAGCAAAAAAAGTGATTTTGGGGGTTCGTACGAACCTACTGGTTCGATCGAATGCATTAAGGGTTTGCTCGAACCAGTGTTTGAGCGAACCCCTTTAAATTTTGGCCGCCAAAAAACAAAAAAAATGCATAGCAAAGGGGGTTCGAGCGAACCCCCTTGAAGAGGTTCGAGAACCGGTTCGAGCGAACCCCTAGGGTTTCATTCAAACCCCCTTGCCCCTCATCCCCTCCTGAGACACACAAAAAGTCTACTTTTTTACTTCGGAGTTCGGGTTGAGGATGAAAATGGAGAATTCTTCAGAAACCCTTCTGGAATCAGATAGTCCTCGGAACGAGCTATCCAACAAATATAATTTTTGTATGTTTTGATTTTATTATGTATTTTTTTTTTAGTTTTATTAAACATAGGTTCTTCACCGAAAATGAAGGTCTATGTTCTGCACATGTGGAAAAATAGTATATCATCAAAAAAAAAATTGAAAAATATGAGTGCACCAGATATTGGAGTCCTTGATCCAATAAAAAAAATAAAAATTAATTTCGATATATACAAAAAAAGTTACGCGTTATACGGTTGCACTATGTCTGAATTGTAATTCGTTTGACTTCAAAACTTGATTAAAGAAAAAACATTCAATTAAAAACTATCTAACCAAGTGGAAGCACTAGATATCGGAGTTACAAATTTAAATTTGAAAGAATTAGAATTTTATCCTTCATGGAAAAAGAGTTATGCGTTATATGGTGTGCGTCACTTTTTAAAAATGCTGTTTTTTTTAAAAACCAGTTTTTGTGGGAGATGGAAAAAGAAGTGCAATCTGATTCCAAAAATTTTGAAAAAAATATTTTTAGAATCTACAGACAAAATGTGACGAGACTCTAGTTTGCATCATCTTCAAATTCCTCATGGTTTAGCCGCTATAGGTTCCCAAATGTGAAGATTTAGTTAAAAATAATAATTTCAGTGTCCAGTTTGGCCAAAAATTGTAAACCACTATTGTGGGATCACCCACCTTTCAAAACCCCACTTTCATCCCTAAAATTAAAATTAAAAATAATAAATGGAAGTACTATTGATAATATTTGAATATTATTTATAAAATATGAGTTATGTTCAAATTTTTTTAAATATGGCCTTGTTAAATTTTAATGTTAAAATTGATATAATTTTTTTGAATTATTAGCAAACATATATCATTGTTAATAATGGGTAAAGTGAAATTACATTGAAAGATCTTTATTAAATTCATTTTTGGGGATTTGTTGACAAACAATCAAATGAGTTGTAAATTGAATTAATAACATCACAAGATCATTGGTCCATCTTGACATCTTATTTTCTTTAGAAGCATACCATGTTGTCTAAAACATCGAAAGAAAATACAAACTCTAAAAGTTGATCAATAATATAAATGAAGTCTAATTATTTACAAAAGAACATATTGTGTCATTTTTCTTGTATAATGATTGAAGTAGTTTGACTATCTCTAATAAGAAAATAAACAATTGTATGTTGTACTTGAACCAAATAATAACAATTAAATAGAAAAAAAACAAAAAACATTTATAAACATATTTCATAGGAAAATGATGTTCAAATAAATGTATTAAATAAGAATATGAAATTTCCTTCGAATAAAAAACAATCATATAAAATAAGATAGTTTTTGATCAAAATCAATACAAATTAATTTTTTAAATTTTATATTTTATGAGATTGAATCAAATAAATCTTTTATAATATTAAATCACATCCACTACTCCCATTAGATTGTGTACATCTTAGTTATAGAAGATATGGGTGGTTCATCTTTATCTCTAGAGATACGTTTTTATATTTTTATTACTTTAGTAGTAAGAGTTTTATTTTCAAATTTACAACCATTAAAAGACCATATAAACCAATCTTAAAAATGCCTTGTAGTGTTAAAAATGGTCGATAATAGAAAGGGCGGAGTTAAAAGGAAGGAAGAAGCGGGGTCCATGAACAGTCGACATTGTTGTCATAAACCTACCGTACCCATTTCTTGTCCTTGGCCTGCACTAGACATAGAAACCGTACATATGTAGGCAAAGGCAGGATAAGAATGAAGAAAAGAAAATCTGGGGAACAAGACAGAGTGAAGGAAAGTTCGTGGAAAGAGAATTGCAGGAAGAATCCATAATATGAGAAACTTCTTACCACCTTCCCTCATCGCATCAACCTCTTCCTCGCAACTTCCTCGCAACTTCATGGAGGTGGACATGTCACTGCGTGGCGTGGAATGCTGCCTTAATTACTGGATTCCACGTGCTTTTGTCTTTGTTCATCAATGCCCGCAACTTCATAATTGGACGTTGCTCCTTCATATCAGACTCCACGTTACCACAATTTTCTCTTTTCGTCTTCATACCATAAATAAATAAAATACTAGTGTCACATGCACATGATTCTATCATCACCTCAATCTCTTCACTTGACGATTTGGATGTACAACAAAAGTTTTGTTTTGCACCCATCTTTTTAAGTGTGATTTATGAGATTTTCTAGTTGTTTCGAATACATGTTCCTTTCGTACTTTGCGTTTGTCTTTTGACTTCGAAATCTCTATCTTCTCTTATGAGCCTTAATTTGATCTCAAACAGTCTCAAATGAAAAAAAATGGTTTAAAAAATCAAGTTAGGGGAGAGGGGCCTATAATGGAGCACGGTCTAATAGTGGGGATAGAAGTAGTCCTCAGTGGGTCCCATAGTGGAGCACTTTAATATCCAATTGCAAAACACTTTTTATCCATAAAGTACGCAAAGTAACAAATCATGTGATGCCACATCAACGCACCAATATAAAACATGACTTAGTGCACCACTATCGGTCTCACTTTTTTTTGGGGCCTTTTTGGATACCTCAACAAAAAGCATGCTGATGTGGCCCTAAAATGAAATATAAAAGCACATGAGTTGCCAAATAAACTGTTGTACAAAATTGAGAGGGATTTGAAATTTCCACGTAGGATTTTGAGAAACATGAAGTTAGGGTGCCCCACTATAGGCCCCTCTCCCCTAATGAGGAAACAAATTTCAGTTAAATACTCGAAAAAAGTACAAGCATGATCCAATGCATCCATAGATATTTTAGACTTACAAAACTTTTATTAGAACTCTTTTTTAGTTTCATAAATACATAACTCATCTCTTTTTCAAACATTTATACTTCACACATTTCAAATGTATCTATTGACAAACTATTACATCAATTTGGGGATTGATTAAGGTAGATCATATAAACAACTATCAAAAATAATTTCTTCTTTCACTTGTATGTCATACTTCAATTTTAATAGTTTCAAAGGATGTGACTATGTGCAACAAGACACCATATGTTAGGAGGACAATAATGTATAGGAAGAAGCATGGCAATGCCAACATAGACACAATTCCACACATTTTCATCTTTGATCATAAAAAGTTATAGAAATATATTTTTAGAATCAAGATCTAACTACACCAGAACCTCGTCTATCTTCTTCTCTACCAACTATAACTTTTGTAAAGAAATAGACATGCTTATTTTCTCACTACTCTCATTTCACTTTTGGGTTAAAATAAGCATGCACAATCTCAATTCTTATAATTTTCTAATTTTCAAAATATAAAATAGAAAGTAAAATGATTCCTCATTATGAATTGAGTTAGATTTAGATATTTAAGAGAAAATTATATTGTAATTAGAAACAAATAGCACACACCATAGTGCAAAACTCTATTTACAGTTTATACTTTTGTGAAGCCTACAATATTACATTCAAATAATAACCTTCTTTCTTCCAAAAACAACCTTATATTCCTCTTTTATTTTTAATAAAGGTAAAAAATGAATTTTTGAAAGGGCCCAAACCCTTCAACAAAGCAAAACCAAATGCCAAGAAGAATGAGTCCCACAAGGAGTGAAACAACTAAGAAAGTCAAAAAGTCAACCAACATAGAAAAAAAGTTGAGGAACAACACAAAACAAAGGGGATAATTAGAAGAGAGAACTTTGCTAGTTGGGATCTATGAACTTTGAAGATTGGAAGCAATTCACTACTCCTTGGAAATGAAGTAAACTTACTCCTCAAAGGAACTTTCTAGGGTCTCATAATCCAAATTGATAATTGAAGGGCACAAAATCTATTGAGAGGGGGGGGGGAAGGTGAATCGGTAGATCTACTTAATTCAAAATTCTCAACTTCAACACTACTTATTGGATCATGCAAACTGAACTTTTTCTACTGTTATATAGTCTTTCAACATGAAGAGCACTTAACCATACAAGCAAAAATAAAACAAGATAACATCGTATATACATGGAAACCCAAGATGGGAAAAACTAGGGTGATAATAGCTACTTGGATCTACTGCCCAAATCCAACCTCACAATACATAAATATAATAAGTGGATCTTGCAACATGAAGTAGGCAACAACCTACCAGAGACACCAATCCCCTATTGAATCTGTAGGCACCAACCTACTGGAGACAACAACCCCTACTAGAAAGAGACACCAATCCCTACCAAAACAATACAACAAGTAGAACACCAGTATCTACGGGATACAAAATAATGGCTAGGGCTTAACTTATGGCTAGATTTCCTTCACTAGTTTATGTCTTTTATCATTTCAATTTTCCAAAGTTCATAGACATTCATAAGAATTATACATCTTTTATACCTTTTATGCACTTTAAACCAGACTTTAGTATGTGGTAATGGGTGATCCCACAATACTGGTTTACAATTCTAATGAGGAAGGAAAATTGCAAAAACACTCCTATGATTTGTTTTTTTCTTTTTAGGGGTTCTCATGAACTAGGGTGTTCAAATGGACCCAAAAGGGGTTTGAATGGACCCTGGTTTGAGCGAACCCTATTAAATGATGGGACCCACTTTTTTTGCATTTTTTTATAATGAAAACAATGGAAAAGTGAATACAAGGGGGGGTTCACTTGAACCAGGGTTCATTCGAATACTGGTTCTAGCGAACCTCCAAGGGGGACTCGCTCGAACCAGGGTTCATTCAAACCCTAGTTCTAGCGAACCTCCAAGGGGGGCTCGCTCGAACCAAGGTTCATTCAAACCCTAGTTCCAGTGAACCTCCAAGGGGGGTTCACTTGAACCAAGGTTCATTTGAACCCCCCCTTTTCCCCCTTCTCCCCCTCTTGCACCAAATTTCTGCAGAATTTTTCCCTTTGAAGCTCAGGTTGAGGATGAAAATGGAGGAGACTTCATAGACCCAACTGGATGATGGTAGTCCTTAATTAAATGAGCTATCCATCAAATATAATTTTAATATGTTTTGGTTTTATTATGTATTTTATTTTTTAGTTTGATTAAACATAAGTTTTCATCGAAAATCAAGCTCTCTGTTTTGCACATGTGGAAAAATACTAGATTATCATTTTTTTTTGAAAAATATCAATGCACTAGATATTGATGTCCTTGATCCAACAATTTTTTTTTTGAATTTCGATACATACAAAAAAAGTTATACTTTAGCCAGTGAATCATGTCTAAATTGTAAAAGGTTCGACTTTGAAACTTAATTAAGAAAAAAATATCTAACAAAATGCTACGAAACCAATTCCATGCACTAGATATCATAGTTATGAATCTAAATTTGAAACAATTAGAATTTTATCCTTCATAGAAAAAAAATTATGTGTTAGCCAGTGACATCACTCTTTAAAAATGGTGTTTATTGTTAAAAACTGGTTTTCCAAGGAGATGGAAAATGAAGTGCAATCTGATTAAAAAAAAATTGAAAAAAAAAATTTAGAATCTACAGACAAAATGTCACAAATCACTAGTTTGCATCATCTTCAAATTCCTCATGGTTTAGCCGCTATAGGTGTCCGAAAGTGAAGATTTAGTTAAAAAAAATTAGTTCAGTGTCGAGTTTGGCCAAAAATTGTAAACCAGTACTATATGAGTGAATGTGTGAATATTCATAAAATTTAGTATTCTTCTATGCTTAATTTATTATTGTTAATGATGTGTATGCCTTAGGATGAAACTAACCTCTTGCAGTTAAGAAGAACTATAACCCACAACAACTAGATTTCCAACCCACAACATAAGGATCACAGGTAGGTGCAGGGGAGAGGTCAAAATGGTTAAAGCACGATAGTTCCATAGAAGAACAAAGGCGACTATTGAATGGTCAAACCATGAGTCACCATAGGCACCGAATAAGATGGCAAGAAGGAGTCTGTTTTGATCGGATTAACCCATGACATGACATTCCTCATGAAACAAGTCTTTGTCATGGTGGTTAAACCGTTAAGGGTAGAGTTTTTGTTTAAATTATTTTCTTCTACTATTCAATAATGGTTTTTTGTTGCAAAGACTAAGTCCTCTCCCTATTCTTGAGGGAGAGTGGGCGAATACATTATGGTTCTATTTTCAGTCCTAGGATGAATAAGACTCCTCGCAGACCCTATTACTGGGATCCACTATGAGGAGTAAAGCTATTTACCAGTTGTTCAGTTATCTATTTTAGCTTTTTCTAATTACTAGTTGATAATTACTCATTGTTATTTTTCTATTATCAGTTGAATGACAAACATGTATTGCTGAATGAGAAATCTTTAGTAGATTCTTGTCAGAGTTCAAAGTTTTTATGTATTAAAGGAGTTAATTCAGTATCATGATTTGTTGATCAAGCATTAAGTCTTGATAACTTTTGTGGAAGTAACAAATCAAGAAAGGGCCACTTGAGGTACTACTATCCACTCTTTATTTTCTGTTATTAGATTAGTTCATGCATTGTTCAATTAAAATGGTTATTTCATGCATGCGATTCTGTAATTGAATTAGATTGAGCCATAAGTTAAATGTTTGTTTCATACTCCTAGAGTGGTTAGTTGTAGTTCAGTCTTAGAAGTTAGTAGTCACAGTCTTAAGTGATACGTGCTCATAGCACAAGTAACAACTTATGTTTATTTCCTATTTTTCCAGTTAACATTTCATTTCCTTTTCCAAATTTTACCATTTTATGTATATGTGTAAATCACCTATATTCATTGATGTAGGTCGTGTTAGAATCCTTGAATGCACATATAGTGCCAACACTTTCAAAAGATGATGAATTCCTAGTTGATAATTAAATGAAGCCTCTCATTTCTAAGATGAAATGTTTGGTTAGGAAGACACCCTTTGAATTGTGTGTCTACCTGTAGCACCAAGTTAATCAAAAAATAGAGAGGCCCTACAATGGTGGATTTGAAATATAACTCTGATATGTATTAGAGTCACATTTGACACTCTTCCATACTAAGAATGATCTTCTAATACTGGCACTCCCTCTTTTCTTAATAGTTATGTACTCAAAATTATCTTACTTGATCATAGGGCTCCAATACAATTGATACATCATACAACACAAACATATAAATATATGATGCATCTAAACATTTGAAATAATACATGTGACATTACATTAAAACTTTGTTATGTCGGCCAGGTATCCACATAAAACTAGGATGACATAAGGTGGACCTAAATTCAAATTACATGAAATGTGTAATACAACGGTCCAAACAAAAATTTCTTTCCCCCAAAAGAACTTGATGTTGTGCGCTACCATAGGAGTCTTAACTAGGTCCTATCCTCACTCCACATGCAATATTTGAATTTCGCACGATACTAGTCATTATCACACACGCCTTCAACTTTGAACATGAATAAAGAACCTTTTGACACTTCAAATTTTTTTGCATACTGAACATATCCTCTAAAAAATCCAAAAACTAATAAAACAATTGTAGGCATACTCTCCTTCCAAACTGTAGAGAAAAAATGCATTTATGAAAGAAATTCCAATCATAGTTAGAAATATCTCTGCCCAAAATATATCCTTGAATTGAATTCTAGACCACCACACTCATACTGACTGCATAATTGGCATGGTCTAATAAACACAATAACTATATGAAGGCATACACCTCTCAATAAAACTTAATTTATGCTACTTGATATAGGATATAATTGATTAGACAACCTACACATGATAATCAACATGCTTACAACCAACTTTAGGTCAAATGACAATTCCAGTACTCCAACAATATCTTTCATATTTGACATCCCTGACACCCTTTGATAGCAATTGTTAGCAACCTTTGACCATCCTTTGACATCAATGACAACCTATGTTCAACAATAATGCCTAACTTGTAGACTAAGGACTCAAATCTTATTCTATTGGTAGAACCCTCTCTAATATACTTTCTTTTTCTCTTATGTAATTAAATTTGGAAGATAAAGAGAATAGTAGCTAAGGTATTAATGGTTTTGTTCTAAATTTGATTAACTCAACAAGATTATCCTTCAAAGATTATTCTCAATTTTTCTATAACATAGTCATTCTTTTATGCACATTTTCTCAATTTTAGAACATTACAAAGAATTTATTAACTTCCTCCAAAAAGTTCTCATCAAAAGCAACACTACTATTAACACTACTAGTATACTCCTTGTGAATAAAATTTTCTATATACCTTATAGTCTAGTCTAAATATTTTGATATTTCCATAGAAACTACTTAAGCACATTATTTTAAAGCTCAAAGCTTTCTTCCAAATCTTGATTTTTCCCTTAAGGCTAGCACAATTTTAGCAAGAAGAATTTAGGGCATGGTTATGGCTATATGTTTAAGAGCATTATCACCAAATTGTGTCTTAACCAAGACATAATAAATATTGAGACTCATAATATTTTTATAGGCATATTGATTAATACACACTATATTTTGAAGAGAACTAAATGAAGGACCTTATGAGATCAAATTTTTACCCCTTTCAAATGGAAAAAAGGTGGGAGTATTGATAATATAGGTTTCCACATGTTGAGAAGGTTTGAAAGGTACCAATAATTTGACCACTCTAGAACCATTTTTTCTTAGAAACCTGATCTTTCTTGGGGCCATTTAAATTATCAATAACCATAGTTTTGGGTGAAATAGTGGTAAATATAATCATTGGCGTTAACTTGATCCTTGGTAGGAAATATTGAAGAGGTTAGGATATTAGAGGTTAAAGGGAATCAACTATGTGAGGGGTATTAGAGATTTAAGCATTTTAGGATGATGAGCCTTTTCTAAGCTTATGATGAATTTTGCTAAGGTTAATAATTTCAGGGAAAATAACATAGGAGGTATTTTTGTAAGCTCAAACATATATAAATAGTAGATTAATCCTTGGTGTAATGAAATGTTAAACCTTACCCAATCAGACATTTACTACATTATTCTACTGACCTCAATAGAAAAAATGAGAAAGTCATTTTAATCTCATCCCTCATGTAATTTAACATTAGAAAATGGTATTAATAAACCCACTAGTACTTAAATTCCAAGGTGAAATATCTTATCAAAGAAACAATGGCTTCTCCCTAAGGTTTTAGAAAAATCATCCCTTATAAAATTATTTTGAAACTTGTTGATCTTTTCTCATTTCCCTTGGAAGATCTTGTTGATGCATATTTTGGCACACCAACCTACTTGGAAGTTTTTAAACCTAATAGAAATGCTTACCAAAATACCTATATTCAAGACCACTTTGGTTGGTTTGTTCAAGTGGATACACGATTAATAGAATAATTAGTATGAAAATAGACTCACTTAATGAAAACATAACACTAATAGACATTAAAAGTCTTTGATTTCACTTAAAGCCATGTAAACACATGAAAAGATGAATATTTATGTGCATAAAACATTCAATGCATTTCCTTTTAAGATTTGAAACCCATCATTAAAATCCTAAACTAACACCATGTATAAAAAATCTAGAAAAAAAGAAATGGGGAGAGAAAATGGTTAGAAAAAGAAAAAGAAAATCCAAATTTATCATTAATATTCCTACACATAATTTGGAAAATAGAAATATGGAACTCAAAACCAATCTTCTTCAAACTTGTTATGCAATCTAAATGTGAGATGGTTGGATGTTTAAAGGGAAAGTTATGTGCATGATTGTTACCAAAATTCTTCAAGCATGAATATGTTCATGTGACCATGTAAAATACCTTATAGTTGATAAGGAATAAATGATGTAAGCACATGTTGAATCCATTGACATTCAATGAATTAAATTTATATAATTATTAGAGAATAACATAAATTAAGAGTTTAAAAACATGAAAACTCAAACAAATGGAGTAAATTTTGGTATATTTTATTCATAATTGAGTTTTCAACATTTATAACCCTTTACAATGAGTTACAATTGTGTCTAAATACGAAAATTTGGATGGAAAGACCAACATATCTTCCCTCCAAAAAATATAAACTAAAAAATTACTAAGTTAGAATATGAAAGGTCACTTTGACTTGTCTTTTCAAATTCTATCCCTTCATTAAAAATCGTTTAAAATTTGATGTGTAGATATACATCACAAGAGTTGTGAACACTTTAAAAGTATCCTTCACCCTTTGAAAATCCCCTCAACTAATCAAGCCTTTGTCATGCATCCACATATTCCAATTACAACAACATGGTCATGTTCCTCTTTACACACACACACACACACATCCTACATTGAATAGTAATGAAGCATTAATTTTTTTGAAATAATTTCAAATAATTATAAACAACTAATTTTAATCTTGATGTAGGAGCATCCAGGTTTACAAGTAATCCTGCATCATAAAAACATATTTTCTTTTCATGTTTATTTTTTACATTTTGGTGTGGGTTGGAGCTTCAAGAGCATCTTGTGGAGTGTTGTAGGAGCATCTAGGTTTACAAGCAATCCTACATCATAAAAACATATTTTCTTTTCATGTTTAATTTTTGCATTTTGGTGTGGGTTGAAGCTTCAAGAGAATCTTGTGGAGTGTTTGAAGGATAAAATATTCATTTACCAATACTTGGATTTTCATTTCAAAAATCAAAGCAAATAGTGTGTTTAATGTGATTTTAAAATTATTGTATTATATAATTTCAAGGCTTGAAGGGTTTAAGGGGTCCATTGGCATGTTAGAGGGAACTTGAAACTAAGAACTAATATTAATTTTATCAATTTAGATGCCTATAGAAGTTTTCATAAG
Organism: Sequoia sempervirens; assembly: GCA_007258455.2. Lineage (NCBI taxonomy): Eukaryota > Viridiplantae > Streptophyta > Pinopsida > Cupressales > Cupressaceae > Sequoia > Sequoia sempervirens. Next base: position 154,674,304 of record VDFB02000002.1, on the reverse strand, counting down.
GCAGCTAATCTTTGACATTCCATTCTTGTCTTAGTGGGTACTTAAAATGGAGGGAAACATATTGATTTTTGGGAAAAAACAATAAATGACTTTTCAATTACCAAAGGAGCATGAATTGGTTTCGTATTTTATTCATTGTTTAAAGGAATCTACAACAAAAAGGTGTTTTATATGGTGAAGAAACATTAACACATTTTAGAAGAAAAACTATGACTTTATGAAATTCTTTGTGAAGGAAGTTTAGAGGTCAAGTTAAGGGAAATGAAAGAGAAGATTTGGGTGCTGGAATTTTTTGGTGCTTTGCAAGGGTGTTAGAATATATAAAATACAAACTTTAATGGTGTTAAAAATGGTAGCAATCAACAACATAAAGGTTGGAGAAAGAACTTGCAAGTGGCTCTTGAGATTTGCATAAGAAAGGATGTAGGAAATCAGCTTGTGAAGAAGAGGAATAGAAGAAGAGAAAATGAATTTTGTAGGTGTGTTGTAGGTGTTCAAGGCATCTATGAGAGCTGCATAATAAAGAGAAAAATCAGGTTTTAGAAGATTATTGAATCCAAGAAGGTTTGAAGACATGAGGATTTGAATCAAGCTTGTATACAAGATGTGTCTAGAAAAGATTATAATATTTTTTGAATTTTATTCAATGTTTAATACTCCATATATATTTAATAATCTTGAGGAATTTTAATGTATGAACATTGAAATAAAGATATGTTTTAGATTTTTTTTCATTTATATGTTAATGTGGATTAGATGACATGTTAAGGCTGCAAGATTGGGTAGTTTGATAAGACCCTCCGACCTTGACTACATCAAATGGTATCAGAGCCAGAGGTTATGAGTGTATAGGTAGAGTGTCAAACATGAGACAACCTATGTCAAGACCTAGAGGAAGCACATTGAAGTAGAGATCATGTGGACTGTTGCAAGTATGAGAGAGAAGTCTTGAACAATGAGAGTTGAAGCCATAAAGATTGCATAGCATGGGATGTGAAATTTGAATGGTGAGAAATTGCACCAAGAAATATGTCTTCGAAGAAGAGGATGAGGATGGTCATAGAAAGATTGGTGAGAATTTGGTTTGTTGAAGAGAAAGCAAGAAGATTGAGAGAAAGTATTCATGAAGAATTGGAAAGAGTCTAAGTGAGGTTAGATACATTAGAAATTGAGCAATACAAGGAAATTGAAGAATATTTGAAAAGATATGAGAAGAGACTATGTGAAAATGACATGAAGGAAAGACATGAATGGCAAGAAGAAAGGATAAATTATTATCCTCAAGGAAAAGAAGTAGGCATCTCTCATGAGATAGAGATGTCTAAAAAGAAGAAAATCCTCTTCCAGAAGAGGATGGGGAATGCAAACATTAAGAAGAGAAGCATTGTCGTCCTTTGGTAGAAGTTGTAAAGAGAAAGGAGGATATGGGAGCAACCATACAAACAAACATGAAGAAGAAAAGAAGAGGGGAAATTATGAGTATATTATTTTATTTAATGTTGATTTGTTTGCAAGTAACACAGAAGAAATTAAGGCAAGAGATCTAGAAAATTTTATGCAAAAGTATAGTGAAAAGATGAAGAACATGGTGATAGAGAGGATGGACATTCAGGATGGTATGTGCTACGCCCTTAATATTGGAGTATATTATGTTATGAATAGTCAACTTGTGGCTATCTTAAATCCTAATTAAGTTACGTTATCATTATTATATTTTTATTTAGTTAATTAGGTCAGTCTAGGTCTTATATAGGGTTATATAAGTCGGCCTGGGTGATATCCTAGACATAAATAGGTATATATAGGAGGTTGCGAGTCTTATTTTATAATTAGATTGCCAATTGTGTTCTCATTGGAGATATTTGGAGGTTTTCCCCCTCAAAGTGGCTTGTTATTCTTAGTTATTGTAGTGTCGAAAAAAGGGTCCTTTGGCTTTTTCACACTTGTTTGGGTCCTCCTTGTGGATTTTGGCTTAATTTTTCCTTGATTTAGTGTTTTAATATGGATAACACATTCACATTAGGTCTTGGGCCCTTATGAACTAATGAAATTTATGGTGCCTTGCAAAAGTGTTGTGAAGTGTTGTAACACACTTTCATGCTTTTCTAGGGTTTTATCAATTAACTAAGCATAATAAACATAATTTTAATCATAATTAATCTTAACCTTGCCTTATTTGGAGTGTTGTAAAGTGTTGTAACACACTTTCACATTCCTCTAGGTTTGTCATTAATAATCGAGCTTTCTTATGATTTAATTGGCCCTATTTTGCATCCACAAGCCTCATTTATTGCATCTTTTTGAGGATAAGCCCGACACCAATTAGTAACCAATCATAATTCAGGTGTTCCTAGCTTGTGTGGCCCAAATTTAGTGTTTGGGAATCATTCGCCACCTTGGGAAAATGAGTCCCACCTAGGTCTTTTTGGCCTCGATGCAGGTTTCACACATTTCTAGACACTTTTGATTTTTGGTCCCATACATTATGTGTGATGGGACTCATTCACCACCTTGGGAAAATGAGTTCTATGTGACCAAAATTCAAATTTAAATCAAATTTTTGATAGGATTTTATTTTCCTAGATTTGATGTCGTCTTGTAATGTTGTAATTTCGAGAATTATTGCATAATTAAGTATAAATACAAGGTTCTTTCACTCATATTCATCACCTAGAAACATTTAGCATTCAAGAGAGTTCAAAAGAGATCATTAAGAATTCACAAGAGAAAATTCAAGGCATTTCAAGCATTCAAGAGCATTTTTCAAGTGTCATTCATCATGTCAAAGTTTTCTTGCATCATGTTGTTTTAGAGCTAACAGTTGTGTTGTAGGGTTTGTGTTTCAAGCAAGTGCTTCATTCAAGATCTATCAATATCAAGCAAGATTCCAAGTACATCTATTGGAGCCATCACTTACATGATTGCATCACCTTATTGCAATGGTTTGGTGAGTTGCCACATAATTATTTTTTCATTCACCATTCTCCTTTTATATTTCATTCAATTTCAAGGTTTAATTACCAACAAGGGGTTTGACCAAGGAAAACCCCTATTCGCTAATCCCCCCTCTTCTTGTGTGTGATTTGCAGGGATAGGTTGCAAATTTTCCAAGAAGTCAAGTTGGAGAAAAGTTTTCAAGTCCCTAAAAGTTATCAAAGTTGTCATCAAGCCTTGGAGAAGCTTGGAGAAGACCTACAGGTGGAATTCCGCAGTTTCGGATCTAGAAATTAGTTAGGAAGAGTAAAGCAGACTGAGAGGCACAAAATCCAGTCTTGAATTTCCAGAAAAGCAAAAGTGGACTAATTCGCCACTATTGGTGAATGAGTCCCACTGTACAATCCTAGGCAAGATTTTTATAGATTTGGATACCCTTTTGGTTGAAACCTGTTATGGAGTATTTTCCCTGAAACTGGACCGATTCGCCCAGCTTGGCATATGAGCCCCAGTCAACATTAGCGGTAGAATTTTTAGTGATCCAAAGCTCCATTCTTCCTTATTCGGTCTCCCAGGTGCACACTTCCAGTCTCATAGCTTTTTACTACATTTTGTTTACCTTTTTAGGTCATTTAGCATTTGTTTGCATATCACATAGTGTTTTCCAATTCATTGTCTTTTCCAAGTTTACACTTGGTGGTGAACCCCTCATTTCATCTCATTCAGTCCCTAGAACCATCCCTTTGTCAGATTTCAATCTCCTTTGCATTGAAATCTCAAGGGTTTGTTCTTGAGTGAAAGGTTGAAAATTGCCTCTCTCCTTTTAGGTCCTAAACCCTAGAAGCGAAAGAGAGCCCTCAACACAATTTTCTTCATTTCAGTTATTATCAATTATTTGCAACATATTTCATATCATTTATTATATTGTGCAAGTTATTTCATTACAAATGGTATCAGAGCATGATCTTGGCACTGTGATGACAAGGCATTTTTGTCAATTTTGGGGGTCATTTTATGAAACAAATATCTCCTAGATTTTGGAGAATTTTTATCTGATTTTTAAAGGGTTTTTGAAGAAAATATTTAAGAAGATACAATCTATATTTCAAATTAATTTGAGATTAATTGAGATATTTATTGCAAAATTAGGGTTTCTACCCAATTTATTTGAAAAGTGCATATCTCTCAAATCCTATTGAATTGGTTCTTGATTTTTGGTGGAGTATTGAAGAAGTAATATAGAAGACAACAGTACAAATTTTAGAACATTTGAAGTATAAATAAGTGAATTATTTGCAAAATAGGGTTTCTAAAAAAGTTTCTCTCAAGGTTTCAAAACATTGAAATTTGGGAATTTTTTTTGAGAGAGTACGACCTAGGTACTAGTAAGTTAAAAAAATTAGATTAATTTGAATTTATTTGTGTGATTTATTGCAAAATTAGTTTCCATCATCATGACGAGGAAGAGACAAAAATAATGGCACCACACTTGGGAAATTTTTAGATAAGGATGAGGTAAAAGTTGATCCTAATGATGAAATCAACAAAGTCAAGGGTGATATTTCATCATTAGATAAGAAGATGACTGGCATGAAAAAAAGATATGAGTGAAGTGAAATCACTTATTCAGGGTATGAAGTGTAAGGGTGAAGATTCACCTAGGGAGGTTGAAGATAATGCTTTTGTTGGACATGAATTACTTGTGCTTGACTTTGATTTCAAGAAGGATCATTCCTTTAATATTACTAAGCCAAGGCAATTCATACCCAACTTGGATATGAGAAAGTTTGATGGAAAAGATCCAACCAATTGGCTATGCCAAATTGAGTAGTTCTTTGATCTTCATCTTGTTCTTAGTCAACAAAAGGTGGCTATGAAATCATTATACTTAGAACCAAATCAATTTATTTGGTATGGTTGGTTATGTGATGAGAAGAGAAAGAAGGGTTGTGTGGTCACATGTTCAAATTTTCAAGAGGAACTTGCTACCCATTATGGAGATAAATTTATGGATAGCTACTTTTGCAAACTCACTAAATTAAAGCAAATATGCATGGTCAAGTATTATATTCAACAATTTCAAGCCCTTTATCTAAGAGTGGAGAATGTGACTAAAGAAAATTTAAAGGAACTTTTTCTAGGTGGTTCAAGAAGGATCACATAAAATATGAAGTATGGTTGTTCCAACGACACTCCTTACCATAAGCAATAGTAATGGCAAGACAAGTTGAGAATTTTTTGGCTATTAGGTGACAAGGGATTGCAAATATAAGTGAAATGAGATCTCCTACACATTCATTACCTCACCCTACAAGGTTGACTCCACAAAAAATTGAGGAGAAGAGATCAAAAGGGTTATGTTTCAATAGTGACAACAACTATAGTCAATGACATAAATGTAGTGAAAATAAATTTTTCTATATTGAAGGTTTGATTGAGGAATAAGAGGAGGAACCAACATTAGAGGGTGATAGGGAATTAGATAAAGAATTACATGATCCCCAATTGAGCATTTCTTGTCATGCACTCTCTGGGTTTAGTGCCTCACAAACTCTCAAGGTAGTGGGTTTCTTAAAGAAGCAAAAAGTAAAAGTGTTGAACGACTCAAGTAGTACTCATAATTTCATCAACAAAAAATTGGCTACTCATCTAAATTGTTTTATATATCCAACTCTAGAGTTTGAAGTCTTGATTGCAGGTGGTGGTACTATTAGTTGTTCTAGAAAGTCCCATAGCATTAAATTATCCATGGGATATTATCACCTTGATAGCCCAATGTATTCTATCTCCATGGGTGCAACAACTATTGTTTTGGGAGTACAAGGTAAGTGCATAAAGATGAAGGGCAAAAAAATGGGTCTTAAGTGGCCACTTTTTTTCTTTCCTAAAATCAGGAAATACTGAACTTGGATGAGAAATTGAGGAGAGTTACATTGAAAATTTTATGATGCAACAAAAACAAGGGTTGTAGTGCTCCAAGTCTACTTTCTTAAATTGTTATTTTCTTTTGAAAATGGTAGAGATTAAGGGGTTCAAAAAAGGGAGCCATGGAAATTGGTGTTGTTTTTGTCAAAAAATATAACATAATGTCTGTTGTGGATCCCTCAAAAGGTTAATTTTTTTGGTATTTTTAAAATTACTTTGGTGAGAAATGAGCTAACAACATGTAGTTTATGCCTTATTTTTTAAATATTTTTTCAATGAATATATGATTTTTTACTAATTTTCAAAGTGGACACATCGTGAAAAACAAAATTTTGGTCATGCTACCCCTATAATTTTTGAAAACTAATCATTTTTTTTTAATATGTGTAGAATGGATTCTAGTTTATAAAAATATAATTTGCTTGAAATTTCAATGAACGGTTAAAAAATAAAGTAAAAATACCAAACATTTGTTTTTGACAAAAAATGGACACATAAACAAAAATTAAAAATGAAAGCCTTTACATTATCAAAATGTGAAAAAAATTACATCGTTAAATAGCTAAGAGAGAGCCTAACATTACCAAGGTGTTTGATTTACTCAACCTTGAAACACGAGAAAACCTGAGGGTTAGCACAAACGAGATTGTGTGAAATCTTGTAGAATATGCAAATATATGTCTTTGGACGTTGGGAAGACACTCCAAGCCTTTGGGTTGGAAACCCAAAGAAAAACCCAATCCTTAGGGATTCCCAAAGAAAGACATAACACAAGCACATTATAACACACTCGTGTTATGTCAGTTTTGACATAACACACACACATTATGTCTTTCATTACATTTTTCTTCATTATGCTTTTTTTTTAATTTATGTTTCCCAAAGCATGACATAATGTGAGTGTGTTATAATGTGCTCACATTATGTCTCACTTGAAATTGTTTATGTGCAAGTTTGTTAAATATATGTTTGATGTATGTATGTTTGTATATATATTTGTACGTATGTATGTATGTATGCATGTATGCATGCATGCATGCATGTATGTATGTATGTATGTATATATGTATGTATGTATGTATGTATTCTTGTATGCTTGTATGTATGTATGTATGAATGTATGAATGTATGTATGTATGTATTCTTGTATGCTTGTATGTATGTATGTATGAATGTATGAATGTATGTATGTATGTATGTATGTTTGTATGTATGGTTGTATGTATGTATGTAAGGGTTTTGGGTTTAGGGTATATAAGGGTGAGTGTATAGGTTATAGGGATAAGGGTTAAGGTTTCAGGGTTTAGGTTTTAAGGTATGGGTTGAGGGTTGAAGGATTAGGGCTTAAGTAATAGGTTGAGGGTATAGGGTAGAGGGTTTACAGTTGAGGGATAATATTCAACTCATTGAGTGTATAAGATTAAATGTGTAAGGTATAGAGATTAGGGTTTCAAATATTGGGTTTAGGGTTTATGGTATGGATTGAGGGTATAAGGCATAGGGTGAAGGGTTGAGAGTGTAAGGTTTAGGGTTTAAGTATAGGGTTGAGGGAAAATATTCAAGGTTTAGGGTTTAAGTATAGGGTTGAGGGAAAATATTCAAGGTTTAGGATATAAGGGTGAGGTTATAGGGTATAGGGATGTTGAAGGTGTAGGGTTCAAGGTTTAAGGTATAAGGTTGAGGATTGAGGGATTAGGGCTTAAGTATATGTTGAGGGCATAGGGTTGATGGTTGATGATTTACAAAGATGAGGGATAATGTTCAAGGTTAAGTGCTCAAGGTATAGGGTTAAAGGTTTAAGGTTGAGGGTATAAGACATAGGGATGAGGGTTGATGGTTTAGGACATAAGTATAGGGTATAAGGTAGAGGTTTGAGGGTTGAAGGATAATGTTTAGGGTTGAGTGTCCAGGGTTAAGTCTATAGGGTATAGGGCTATTAGGGTTTATGATAGTGGGTTGATGGATTAGGGCTTAAGTATAGGGTTGAGGGTTCAGGTTGTAGGGTGTAGGGTTTATGGTTTAAGGGTTGAGGGTTTAGGGTTTAAGAGTTGAGGGTTGAGGGATTAGGGTTGAGGGTTTAGGGTTTAAGGGTTGAGGGTTTAGGTTTAGGGTTTAGGGTTGAGGGTTTAAAGGATAAGGGTTTAAGGGTTGATGGTTGAGGGTTTAAGGGTTGAGGGTTTAAGGGTTGAGGGATTCAGGTTGAAGGTTGAGGGATTAAGGTTTAAGGGTTGAGGGATTAGGGTTTAACGTATAATGTTAAGGGTTGATGGTTTAGGGATAGGGTTTAGGGTTTAAGGTTTAAGGGTTGAGGGTTGAGGATTTAGGGATAGGGTTTAGGGTTGAGGGTTAATGAATTAGGGTTTAAGGGTTAAGGGTTTAGAGTTTAAGGGTTTAGGGTTTAAGTGTTGAGGTTGAGGGTTTAAGGGTTGAGGGTTAAGAGATTAGGGTTTAAGGTATAGGGTTAGTGTATTAGGGTTTAGGGTTTAATGTATAGGGTTGAGGGTTGAGGGTTGAGGGATAGGGATTAGGGTTGAGGGTTAAGGGTTTAGGGATAGGGATTAAGGTTGAGGGATTAGGGTTTAAGGATTGAGAGCTGAGAGATTAGGGTTTAAGGTATAAGGTTGAGGGTTGAGGGTTGAGGGTTGAGGGTTGAGGCTTTAAGGTTTGAGAGTTGAGGGTTCAAGATTTAAGTGTTGAGGTTGTAAGGGTTGAGGGTTGAGGGTTAATGATTTAAGGGTTGAGGGTTTAAGGGATACATTTTTAAGGGTTGAGGGTTGAGGGACTGGGGTTGACTTGTTTTAATGTCTAGGGTAGAGGGTTGGTGGTTGAGGGATTCAAGTTTAAGGTTTGAGTATTGAGGGATTAGGGTCGAGGGTTGAGGGTATAATGTATAGGGTAGAGGGTTTACAATAGAGAGTTGAGGGTTGAGGGATTAAGGGTTCAAGGGTTGAGAGATTAAGGGTTGAGGGTTTGAGGGATTAAGGGTTTAAGGTATAGGTTTGAGGGATTAGGGTTGAGGGTTTAATGTATAGGGTAGAGGGTAGAGGGTATAGGGTTTAAGGGTTGAGTGTATAGGGTTTAAGGGTTAATGGTTGAGGGACAAAGGGATCAAGGGTTGAGGGTTTAAGGGTTCAAGGTTGAGGATTTAAGGTATAGGGTTGAGGGTTTAAGGGTTGGGGGTTTAGGGGTTGAGGGTTTAGGGTGTAAGGGATTAAGGTTGAGGGTTGAGGGATTAGGGTTTAAGGTATAGTGTCGAGGGTTGAGGGTTTAGGGATAGGGTTTAGGATTTAAGGTTTAAGGGTTGAGGGTTAAGGCTTTAGGGATAGGGTTTAGGGTTGAGGGTCAAGGGATTATGGTTTAAGGGTTGAGGTATTAAGGGTTTAGGGTTTAAGGGTCAAGGGTTTAGGGTTTAAGGGTCGAGGATTGAGGGTTGAGGGTTGAGAATTTAAGGGTTGACGGTTGAGGGTTCAAGGGTTGAGGATTGACGATTTAGTGATAGGGATTAGGGTTAAGGGTTGAGGGATTAGGATTGAGGGTTGAGGATTTAAGGGTTGATGGTTTAAGGGATTACTATTTAAGGGTTGAGGGTTGAGGGATTGGGGTTATGGTAGAAGGTAGAGGGTTGAGAAATTAGGGTTTAAGGGTTGACTATTGAGGGATTAGGGTCGAGGGTTGAGGGTTTAGAGCTTAAGGTATAGGGTTGAGGGGTTGAGGGTTTAAGGGATTAGTGTTTAAAGGTTGAGAGTTTAAGGGTTGAGATTTTAAGGATTGAGGGTTGATGATTTAATATATAGGGTAGAGGGTAGAGTGTTGAGGGATTAGGGTTGAGGGTATAATGTATAGGGTAGAGGGTTTATAGTTGAGGGTTGAGGGATTACGGCTTTAAGGTATAGGGTCGAGGGATTATGTTTGAGGGTTTAATATGTAGGGTATAGGGTTTAAGGGTTTAAGGGTCAAGGGTATAGGGTTTAAGGATTGAGGGTTGAGGGATGGAGGGATTAAGGGTTGAGGGTTGAGGATTTAAGGTATAGGGTTGAGGGCTGAGGGTTGAGGGTTTAAGAGTTGAGAGATTAGGGGTTGAGGGTTTATAGTTTAATGGATTAAGGTTGAGGGTTGAGGGATTAGGGTTTAAGGGTTGAGGGTTGAGGGTTTATAGTTTAATGGTTGAGGGTTTAGGGATAGAGATTAGGGTTGAGGGTTGAGGGATTAGGCTTTAAGGGTTGAGGGTTGAGGGATTAGGGTTTAAGGTATAAGCTTGATGATTGAGGGTTGAGGGTTTAGGGGTTTAGGGTTGAGGTTTTAAGGTTTGAGGGTTGAGGGTTTAGGGTTTAAGGGTTGAATTTGTAAGGGTTGAGGGGTTGAGGGTTGAGAATATAAGGGTCGAGAGTTGAGGATTTAGAGTTTAATGTATATGGTTGATGGATTACGGTTGAGGGTATAATGTATAAGGTAGAGGGTTTATAGTTTAGGGTTGAGGGTTTAGGGATGTGGATTAGGGTTGAGGGATTAGGGTTTAAGGTATAAGGTTAAGGGTTGAGGGTTGAGGGTTTAAGGTTTGAGGGTTGAGGGTTGAGGGTTTAAGGATTGAGGTTGTAAGGGTTGAGGGTTGAAAGATTAGGGTTGAGGATTGGGGATTTAAGGGTCGAGGGTTGAGGGTTTAGATTTTAAGGTATAGGGATGAGGGATTAGGGTTGAGGGTATAATGTATAGGGTAGAGGGTTTACAATTGAGGGTTGAGGGATTAAGGGTTTAAGGTATAGGGTTGAGGGATTAGGTTTGAGGTTTGAGGGTATATGGTTTAAGGGTTTAACAGTTGAGAGTATAGGGTTTAAGGGTTAAGGGATGGAGGGTTTAAGGGACGAGGGTTGAGGATTTAAGGTATAGGTTTGATTTTTTAAGGGTTTAGGGTTTAAGGGTTACAGATGTAGGGTTTAAGGGTTGAGGGTATAGGGCTTAAGGGTTGTGGGTTGAAGGATTAATGGATTAAGGGTTGAGGCTTTAAAGGTTGAGGGTTAAGGATTTAAGGTATAGGGTTGGGGGATTAGGGTTGAGGGTCTAATGTATAGGGTAGAGGATTTACAGTTAAGGGTTGAGGGTTGAGGGATTAGGGTCGAGGGTTGAGGGTAGAGGGTTTAGTGTATAGGGTTAAGGTATAGGGTTGAGGGTTGAGGTTGCAGGGTTGAGGATTTAATATATAGGGTAGAGGGTTGAGGTTTAAGGGTTGAGGGATTAAGGGTTTAAGGTTTGAGGGATTAATGTATTAAGGGTTTAAGGGTTGAGGATTTAAGGGTTGAGGAATTAATATATTAAGGGTTTAAGGTATAGGGTCGAGGGATTAGGGTTTAATTTATAGGGTAGAGGGTAGCAGGTTGAGGGTTTAATTTATATGGTAGAGGGTTGAGGGTTGAGGGTTGAGATTGTAGGGTTGAGGGATTAAGAGTTTAAGGGTTGAGGGATTAATATATTAAGGGTTTAAGGTATAGGGTTGCAATATTAGGGTTGAGGGTTTAATGTATAGGGTAGAAGGTAGAGGTTTGAGGGATTAGGGTTTAAGGGTTGAGGGTTGAGGGTTTATAGTTGAGGGTTGATGGATTAAGGGTTTATGGGTTGAGGGAGTAAGGGTTTAAGGGTTGCGGGTATAGGGTTTATGGTTTAAGGGTTGAGGGTTGAGGGTTTGGGGATAGGGTTTAGGGTTGAGGTTTAAGGGATTAGGGTTTAAGGGTTGAGGGTTTAAGGGTTGAGGGTTGAGGGATTAGGGTTTCGGGTTTAATGTATTAAGGGTTTAAGGTATAGGGTCGAGGGAATAGGTTTGAGGGTTTAATGTATAGGGTAGAGGGTAGGGGGTTGAGGTATTAGGGTTTAAGGGTTGAGGGTTGAGGGATTAGGGTCGAGGGTCGAGGGTTTAAGGTATAGGGTTGAGGGATTCAGGTCAAGGGTCAAGGGTTGAGGGTTGAGAGTTGAGGGATGAAGGGTTTGAGGGTTTAAAGGGCGAGGTTATAGGGTATATGGTTGTATGGTTGAGGAATTAGGGTTTAGGGTTTAATGTGTAGGGTAGAGGGTTGAGGGTTTAATGTATAAGGTAGAGGGTTGAGGGATTAGGGTTTTGAGGGTTGAGGGTTTAAGGGTCGAGGGTTGAGGGATTAAGGGTTTAGGAGTTGAGGGTTCAAGGGTTGAGGGATTAATGTATTAAGGGTTTAAGGTATAGGGTCGTGGGATTAGGGTTGAGGGTTTAATGTATAGGGTAGAGGGTTGCGGGATTAGGGTTTAGGGTTTAAAGTTGACGGATTAAGGGTTTATGGGTTGAGGGATTAAGGGTTTTGATGAGCTTATTATTTGTCTTATTTATTTCACCATTCCTTATGATTTAATCCATGTTCATGATGTTATAATATCATTCCTAAGATATTTATGAAATTTACCTTGATTCCTTGAAGCATTAACTATGATTAATGATGATTTATAAACGTTTGTATGTTTTAGTTAGTTGATGCTAAATTATGATGATACATTATGATGAATGATTATTAAATGTCAAGTATTTGTAGAAGGAATATGTAGACACTGAAAAAATGTCTTAGTTTGCGAGCATCATTTTTCTTGGTCTTCATCTCTGCATAATTAAATAATTTTAATTATTTAATTATTCTTGATCACATTCGTCTAATAATTAAATAATTTATAATTATTTAATTAATTAATTCCTTAACCTTTATTCTACTATGATCAATTAAATAAAACTAATTGTGTCGCTAACACCCCTTTCTTCAATAATTAAATAAATCATTATTTATTTAATTATTCATCTTTTATCACTCACCTATAGTCAAATGATAATAATTGTTATTATTTGTCTATTTATTAATCTTTTTCCCATTCCTCTATAATTAAATAATTGTTGAAATTGTTTAATTATCTAATGAAATTTCTTTCTTCCATTAAATAATTAACTTAAATTAATTATTTAATGTATCACATCCATTTTTCCCCATTTAATTAAATTGATTTCATAAATCAATTTAATTAAATGACCACTTTCTCCCACTTGTCTTTTCCTCAAAATAAATATTTTGGATAAATTATTTATGCTCCACTTGTCCAAAGATTCCTTCTCATGAATTAATTGATTTAAATTTTTAATTCCTCCATTTTCTTCTTCCACTATCTCATTTTCAAATCTCAGCCATCGATCGTCTCTAGGCTCTTTCTAATCTTGACCATTCATTTTGTAACCTCCACTTTTCTGTGTTGCATGTCTTCTTGTCTGTCGATCTTGGAATCTTTCTAGAAGTTTGATCTTGACCATTTGTTCGAATGGCTATCTATAAAAGAAGCCTTCCTCCTCCATTTTTGGTTTAACAACCACTTATCTCTGACTTTCATGCTCACTATTTGCAAGTATTTGCACATGTTTAACTTGATCTAAGGGCATATTTGCAAAGGAAGATTTAGGAGAGACAAGAGAAGTTATTCAACTTCAAATACGGGGAGTTATTTTACTTGAATTCTTTCATTTTCCTCATTGTTGTTTTTTTTTCTCTTATTTAGATTGGGTCATTAGCTTAGAAGTGTTATGGTTGTCACTAGAATCTAGGCTGCTTGATTTTTACCTATATTACATTGGTGAACTTTACGTGAAGACAAGATTTTATAGGATTCATACGACTTTTTCTTTGTTTTTGTAGGTTTTTGTACAAAACGATGCAACTGAGATGTGCAATGACACAACAAATGAGAAACAACACAACTGATAAGATAAACGATGTAATTGAAAGGTGAGAAGCCAAATTCAAAATAGCGACACATTTGTGACGCACAACGATGCATCTACAGGCGAGAAACCTAGATTTAAAATCACGATGCAACTAATATACAACGTTGCAACATAGTGACACAACTGAAGCCGAGCAACATAATTGTCTAATAGGTATAAAAAAATTCCGTTTTCAGTTTTCTTTAAATTTTCTTTTTGGGTTTTCAAGTAGATCAAGGTTTTTGTGTGCTAATTGTCTTTTTTTAGCATGTGGATTTGGATCTAAGGAGTTTCAAAAATGTTTCTTTAGAAACAACAAAAAAATTGAGCTTTTAATTTTTCACTTTAGGGATAATAAATTTTGTTTTCTTTGCTTACAATAAACTACAACTTGCATCAAATTCATAAAGGTAAAATAAACATGCATCTCTCATTCATAAGGCTTTAAAATAAACAAAAAACTACATATTACACTCATGGGATATAAAACGAACATGCATCACACGTCATTGGTTTAAAATACACAAGTGTTTGTTTCATCATAAGCAAAGGGTTAAAATTAACAAGTGTTTTTTGTGTTTTGTGGTTTGCAATTTATCATTGAATATGTCTGCTCTCCTCTCGTGCCACTTGGCGATCTTGAGGATCAAAAGCATTTCTTTGAAACTTGTACAACCACCCTCACATTTGAATTTTGGAATTAAAATGAACCCCATGCGAGTGTGAGGAAAAGGCGTTGCGTATGTGCTCTCCTTGTGCTTCGTGCGATCTAGGAGATAAAAAACAAGCACTTCCTTGCTTTTTTGTACCTTTTAGAGGACCTGCCACCTTACTTCAAAAGGTCGGAATGACCCAAGTGGTAACAAGCTAATGCCAAGATCTTTTGAACCACTATATAAAAAAATGTGTTTGTGATGAAATTCATAAGCAACAGGTGTAGATGTGTCATACTGACAAGTGCCACCCCTAGTTTCCACATGACATGTTAAAATCCTTTCTTAGGAAGGGACTGGGAGGCCTCTTGATTGAAATAATCTTGAGCTAATCTTGCCACATGTATGGCCACCTTGAATGAATTCCCTTACTAAGAAACAATTATTTAGTTTCCAAAATCCCTTTCACAGCTAGCACAAGAACAATCGTTCTAAAGCCGCCCCGTGTTTTCGCCATTCATGTGTAGAGGAAGAAATTCCTCTTTGGGGAATTGAGACTTGGTGTGCTCGAGAAGTAAGTTTTGTATAAGGGGGAGCCAATTCCACCAAGTCTCTAGCTATTTGCCTTGTTTGGTTGGCTGGAGAAATCTAAGTGGGGATCTAACGAGTGGTATCCTTTGAGAGGCCTAGGTTGTGCATGTTGTCTATGAGTGTTTTATCTTGAAATATAACTTTTTAACACTACAAAATTAGATCAAAACAAGTGTTTGTGACTGTATTATGTGTTTTCCAAATAAAATTTCATTAAAATCATTCAAAAACCCACTCAAAAGCTAGGTTAAAACCATTAAAAGTGCAAAATCAACATTCTATGACCGCAATTGCTAAAACAGGCCCACAACTACATTTCTGTGTGGAAGCTACTCACTAAAAAACCACAACTATTATCTTGAACTAAATGTACAAAAATAGAGCCACAATGAACATTGTGAACTGCAACTGTTAATCAAAAATGCGCAATCAGAAACGACACATATGAGAAAATAGTGCCACAACTTCCTAGTAAACTTTAATTCACAAGATCCTTGTCCAAAATTCAATCAATTCATTTTAACAATGACCCTAAATTCTTAACCAAAGACTTGCAAACCTCTACTAACCTATTCCATCATCCTCATTTAGGTTTGCATATCATTTTAGGTTGCATCCTTACTTTGCATAATTAATCCTAGACCTTAGGTTGCACTTATCTTTTCAAATTTCAAACATAGGAAGACTACTAAGCCTTTGGAAAGTCCATGGTTGCTTATCCAATTTTTCATTTACCTTCATCTTTCACTTTACCAACCTTTTTCATTTTCATCTTGGTCAAATTTGAGTCTCAAACTTGTGTCCTAGTTTAGACTCACCTTGTCAAAACTATTATCTTGATTATCACAAAGGTCAATGACATTTGGGTTTATTATCTTGGACCTCCATTAGCTTGGTTACCATCCTTTGTCTCAAATTTTAAGATTCATACCCTTAGCATCATATTAGTCCCATTTATCTTCACACCATCCCCTTTTACCATAGCTTCTTATCAATCATTAGTCTTGGATTTACATTGCACTTTTATTTTGCATCCTTATATTCCAAAAAATACAAAAACATAGCTTAATTCCATCTTAGCCTTAGCATCATTTCGTCTCCATATCATCAATTAGTTTACCTTTGGTACCCTTTGCATCCATTAGTTTAATTTAGCTTCATCCTTTGATCATCATTATCCTTGCATCCTTATAACCAAGAAAATCCCAAAAACATAGTTTAGCTTCATTATTACCTTGCATTACTTCCAACTTGCATGTCTCACATGGTTGAAACAAGGTCATGAACCAAAATAAAGGACATGGATTTCTCAAGTGATCCCTTTCATGACACCACCCTTGGATCAAATTCAAATCAATCCACTCCACAAAGAGAAACACCACAAAGAGACCAAACCAACACATTGGACAATCTAAATCTAGATGAATTTAACAAGAAAATGATTCCTGAAGAGATTGAAAGAGCTTACCAAGATCCAAGGATTTTACGCATGGTTGATCAGCTTGTTGGTGTCGATCCTAATATATTCTTCTATGCACTATCCAAAAAGGGTGCTAAATTCCCTCAAGGATTTGATGTCTCAACCATTGTAGAAGAAGATATCCAAAATCCATTTGCATGAGGGATGCCATCTTCACAACAAATGTCAACTATACCACTTGGAACAACAACACACATGGAAACCAATACCACACATATCCCTAGCATCTCCACACTTGGAAACAAGGTGATCCATGCGACTACACAAGGACAAGATTTCACATTTGGAAGCTCATCAAATTCCATGGGTAAGACCTTCACAAACCCTCTTTTTCAAAACACAAATCAAGGTCCTGTATCACAAGGTCCCACACATTTACTTCAAAATACAAATCAAGGTCCTCGACCTACACTTCAAAACATGAACCAAGGTCCCTCATTCCAATTTCAAAGTAAACCCTCGTCAAATCAAAATCAATCAAACAAATCTAGGAGGATTCACATTGTCCCACGAAGGGCGCCAAACCAAAACATTAATCAAGGACCTACCTCATCATTCCAAAGTGCTAATCAAGGACCTACTCCATCATTCCAAAAAATCAATCAAGGACCTACTCCATCATTCTAAAACATCAATCAAGGACCCACACCATCTTTCCAAAATGCAAATCAAGGAACAACATTTTAAATTCAAGAAACAAATCAAGGGCCTACACCTCAACTTCAAAACATTATACTGAACACAAACATGACTTTTTGGACAAATATAAGTGCAAATTTCACTCCAAACCAAAACAACACACATCAATATGTTAACCAAGGTCCCATGGGCCACAACATTCCAATTCAAATCCAAATACGACATATGACCTCAACACCAATGGAATGACACCAAATCAAACCAATACAAAACCATCTCTTGTTGATACTTTGATGCAACAAATACAACCCATTCAACAACAAATTGCAAACATGCAATTGGGAAAAAACAAGAAAACTTATTCCATGGAGGAATTGTGGCCCTTCCATTTGACAAAAAATCTATACATGCCGCCCTTTCCCCCATTTCACTACACCACCTCTGCCCAAGTATAAAGGGAAAGGGGATCCAATAGAACACACACAATAATTTAGTACGTCATGTATGGAAGTCTCATATGATCCCATCTATTTGATGAGACTATTCCCATGAAGTCTCACAAGGCCGACCCTAGATTGGTTTGCACATCTTCCTCTAGGGATTAGAACATGGGGTGAGCTAGCTGATAAATTCATTAATCACTTTTCCTTTAACATTGAAAGTGACGTGACCCTTTCAACATTATGCACAACTAAATAAGAAGGGGAGTCACTTACCTCATTTTACCAATGATGGTGAAGTCTAGTTAGCAATTTCCCTTGACATATTCTTGAGAAACAACTAATCACCATGTTTGTGGAAAACCTTAATGGGGAAATGATGACCAGCCTTCAAATCTAATGTTACACAACTTTTGATGAAATCCTTGAGAAAGGTGTCCTTATTGAAAAAGGTCTTGTCACAAAAGGACTAGTCAAAGTACACAAAGAGACTCCAAAACCCAATAATGAAAAAAGAAAATATTGGTCCCGCAACAAGAATGCAATGAATGATGGAGTTGTCGATGCCAAAGTGATAAAAAAAGGTCCTACCATTCATCTCAAGGGTCCTTCATCAAACACATCAAACAAATAAAATACCCAAACACAAGGTCAAAGTCAAACATTGAACGCAATCCAAAATAATCAACAACACAAAGGTCCTCCCTGAGCCAAGAGAACATACACCCAATTGGGTTAACCTATTGAATCAGTCCTAATGTAGTTCTTGGAATTCAATGTCATCCAACTACCATAAATCAAAAAATATGAAACCTCATTGATCAAACCCAACTAGTGGAAAGAAGATGAATATTGTGAATATAACCGCGGAAAAGGACATAAGTCATCTAGATGTTGGACACTCAAAAATATCATTCAAGACCTCATTGAATAGGGGACCATTTCAATTGACAATTCATAAGGAAAAACAAATGCTAATCATACCATATTTAAAGCTCCCTTGCAAGACCATGACAAAGGAAAAACCTCTAGTTCAGGAAATAACAACAATGCGAATTATGCCACTTTTAAACATGATTAGAGTAGTATTATCCTTAATATAAGACCCTTTGATGATTGTATTGCCACTATTACCATAAACAAGCCAAGTTCAGAGTCTGCTGTTACCACTCGTAGAGCCAAAATAACTCTTCTAGGACCTCCTTCCAATCCACAGCCAAAAAGTTAGTACAATCTCCTAGACCAGCTAGGGAAGACTCCCACACAAATTTCCATCTTGTAACTCCTTCGCATATCACCACAACATAGAGCTATCCTTGATAAAGCCTTGCAAGAAGAATCTGTACCCGCTAGCCTAGATGCTAATGAATTTTAGGACATGGTTGGATACCTAGCTATGTTGCACCATGTCACCTTCTTTGAACAAGACTTTTCCGCACAAAAGTATGACCATGGTGATGCCCTACACCTTGAAGTATGTGTTAATGAACATAATATTAGACGAGTCTTAGTAGACAGTGGAGCAGGTTTGAACATTTTCTCACTAAAATTGGTGAAAGAATTGGGATACTATGAGAATTGCATAGACCAAACCAAGAAAATTGTGATCAAAGCTTATGATGATGTTGAGCACTCGTCTGAAGGAGTAATTTTTCTTCCTATAAGAGTTGGTCCAACAATACAAAACACGGTGTTTCATGTCTTGGATCTAGATTTGCACTACAACCTTCTCCTTGGCCGACCATGGATTCATGCCATGAACACTATCCCATCCATGTACCAACAATGCCTCAAGTTCCCACATAATGGCACTAAAATTACTATTCCAGGTGACCCTGATCCCTTTTAGTATTGTACAAAAAGGAACCATTGAGAATCAAGTGTCCATAAATCAAGAGGCCTCATCTTCTACTTTATCCCATTAAATTGATCCATTTTCACTCATCAAATAATCCAATCCATTCACCCCACCATCCACACCCAAAATCTAGATTCAAGACAAAGGATGTGAATAATACAATATGAAGAGTTTATTCAACATTGGAAAGTTACCCAAATCACCAAAGTCTTATGGCAAACCGCATCCTACGCATCCTAAGGTTATCATCCACAATCCTCCTACCATTTTCACTAAATGGGGGGAATTAGCTAAATAATATTTGGATGACCACATTTATACATGGTTGTATAAAGAAGAGGAGTAGACAGAGCCTAAACACTTACTAATTGAACGATATCCAAAAGGTTTCCTTTTAATGAAGCAACAAGGATATGATGGACACATCAACCTTAGTTTAAACAAAAATGGGATATCGAAACCTTTAATACGTCCTAAATTGCCAAAATATGTTGGGTTAGGGTATTTTCCATCAAAACCAATTCCTCCAAGTACTAAGTTGACCTTGACTGAGGTTGTCAATGCTTCATATGAGATTGGGACATTCGAGGAATCTTATAACTTTGATGCTGATTCCAATGAGTATGAATGGGATTAATTTTCCTCCACTACTAACCTTGAACTTGATGAAATATTTAGAGGACCTGATGAGCCTACCCTTGAAGCAAGATTCAATCAAACTCTTATAATTGATTCCCCACAAAACCCATCACATTCCTACCAAAAGATATCCTTACAAATGGGAGCTTTGGTTGAAACCTTCTGGGAACTCGATGACTCTACTTCTGTCTTCACCTTATCTTCCTACACCATGACCCTTGAAAATACCGGTGATGTTTTACCCCTCATATATCCTCAACTCATAGATTGGGATCAACAAGAACCACCAAGTTTAGATACATTCAAGAACGAAAGACCAATTGTCGAGTTCATGGGATTTCATGAAGGAATATTGAGTGGGGACCATAAAGTTGGCTTTGTCATAGAACTCAATTGTGTAGCATACTTTGGTGACGTTGTCCTTTCCTCTAGTTGCAAAAGTGAAAATGAAAAAAAGTAAAAATAAAAATAATAGGTCTTCAGGTGAAAACTGAAAGGCACCTGTTGACCATGAAAAAGTAAAAATCAAGGATGTATCCAAAGGTGAAAACCTCTCTGAGGTGCCTAAGGATTGGGGACTGGACAACCTCCCTATAGACCAAGAGAGATCACCATTTCTTATAGAGGAAACAAAGGAAGTGAACATTGGGACACAAGAAAATTCTAGAATCATACAGCTGGCAGCATCTTTGACCACCAAGGAAAAGCCTGAGTTTACAACATTATTTTTAGAAAGACAAGTTAATTTTGCATGGTCATTTGCTGATATGTTTGGATTGGATCCCGAGCTTGTTCTACATCACTTAGCACCATTACCAAATGCTAAACCATATAAAAAGAAGCTAAGGAAAATGCATTTGTAGATTGCACTCTTGGTCAAGGTGGGACTAAAGAAACTCTTGGATGTTGGATTCATACGCTCTATAGATTATGCAGATTAGATATCAAACCTTGTTCCTGTCACAAAACTGAATGGGAAAATCAGAGTGTGCACAGATTTCAGAGATCTTAACAAAGCTTATCCTAAAGATGATTTTCATTTACCAAATATTGATATCATAGTATGAAATGCTATCACTTATGGATGAATTCTCGGGTTATAATTAGATAAGAATTTCTCATGAAGATCAACTGAAGATAGCCTTCACATGATCTTGGGGTACTTTCTATTGGAACATTATGCCATTTGAACTTAAAAATGTTGGAGCTACATATCAGAGAGCCATAACTACCATTTTCCATGATTGTATGCATGTACTTATGAAAGATTATGATGATGACCTTCTTTCAAAATATTTAGAATGAAGTGGTCACCTAGCAGTATTGGACAAGATTTTCACAATACTTGAAAAGTATAAACTCAGGTTAAATCCAAAGAAATGTTTTTTCAGGGTCCAATCAGGAAAACTTCTAGGATATATTATCTCTTGCAGAGGAATAGAGGTTGATCCCACCAAAGTCAAAGCTATCTTGGACATGCCACTGCCAACCAACATCATTCAGTTAAGGATCTTACAAGGAAGATTGTAATCAATTTGAAGGTTCATTGCTCAACTAGCATACAAGATTCACCCATTTTAACATTTGTTACGAAAAGGAATTCCCTTCATTTGGATAGAGAAATTCCAAGAACTGTTTGATCAGATCAAGAATTACCTATTGACTCCACTGATTCTTATGCCTCTGATTGATGGAAGACATTTTATATTGTATCTGATAGAAACTACATTAGCACTGGAGGAATTGTTAGCACAAAATGACAATGATGGTAAAGAATGAGCAATTTACTATATCAGTTACACCTTGGTTAGATATGAGTTGAACTATAGTCCTATTGAACGAGCATGCCTAGTAGTTGTATTTGTATCCCAAAAATTGCAACATCACATGCTGAACCATAAAAAAAATGATCACCAAGATTGTTCCTCTAAAATATCTTCTCAACAAAGCAGCTTTGATAGGAAGACTAGCTAAGTGGGTTATGATCTTAAGTGAGTATGACATTGAATATGTTGATTGAAAAGCCATAAAAGGATAAGTGATAGCTGATCAGTTCACATATGCACTAGTAAAGGAAGATCATCCTTTAATATTCGACTTCCCAGATGAATCAATCTTTGTCATAGACACACTGACAACATGGAAACTGTACTTCAATGGATCCTACACTAGTCATGGTTCAGGAGTTGGAACTTTGTTCATCACACATCAAGGGGATTCCATTCCTAAGTCATTTTGAATAGAATTTCCATGCACTAATAATATAGCTGAGTATGAAGCATTATTGACAGGACTCTGAATGGCAATAAAATGGAAAATCAAGGATCTTCAAGTTTATTGTGATTCCTAGTTAGTGATCAAGCAAGTCAATGTTGATTATGATACCAAAGATGAGAAGCCGATTCCCTACAAGCGCATGGTGGATAGTTTTAGACTATACTTTGATGCTATCACCTTTGAGCAGATACCGAGAATCCAAAACAAAGCAGTTGATGCAATGGCTACAATTGGATCTCTCTTGGGCATTCCTAACAATGCATCACATATGAGTTCTTGGTAGAACAACTATTGGTCCATGCATTTGATGTCCTTGAAACTAAACTTGTGTGCAAAATTATTGGTCTTGAATCTCCCTGGTATAAAGACATTTACAATTATTTGCATGACCAAATTATCCCTACCAACTTGTCCTCCAACCAATGCAAAACCTTTATCTAACAAGCCTCTAAATATGCCATCATCGAAGCTACCCTTTACCGACGTAGCCTAGACAACACCCTCCTCTTATGTCTCGACTCAAATGAAGCACAAGTGGCCTTACAAGAGGTTCGCCATGGTATATGCAGAGCTCACTCTACTGGTCCTACCTTAGCTAAAAAGCTCATGAGGATGGGATACTATTGGACTATAATGGAATGTGATGCCTATCAATTTGTGAAGAAATGTCACTAGTGTCAGATTCATGGAGATTCATGGAGATATACATATGGAGCACTAGCCCCCAACTGTCGTACCACCGGTGGTCAGAACACTGCTATGTGCTCCCATGCCCATATGGTTAGTAAAGTGACAATGCAGCTCAAGCTCTGTCCCCCTCTATATACAATGTTGTGTAGCTAGAAGTATAACATGTCCAATAGACATGGTCCCCATGCATATACCATCTCCTCCTAGACCATCCCTACCAACATCTCACTCCATCCCACCAGAAAGCCATGATCCCTGCAATTTGGAATCATAACCCCTGTGATCAGTGTGCATAACACACAATCATATCAGTCATATCTCTCTACCAAGGTCTGCCACCTGATCTCATGCCCCTGAATGCCAAGCTCTGAATCATCGTCACAATCATAATAATCATATAGGGCCTGCAATCCTTGAAAAAGATCATATCAAACTCACTCACCATGAATCAACAATCATAGGATCCATTACACATCCTCTAGGGTAACTGTTGCCTCCTTGGTTGGTAGATGGAAAATTTAAGTATTAGAGTGCCACTTCTCTATTAGCGTTGCTAGCATTCCCCTGTTTACCCTGATAATGGGCATATAGGTGACATAGAACAATTTGAGATCTAACAACGTCTATTTCTCCACATCATCCAACTGGTCCCATAGTCGAAACATATTTGGTCGTGACTCCCACATATAGATAGGAGGTAGAACAACTTGAAGTCATCACACAAGTCATCACATCAATCCAAATCCTTGATTTAATCTAGTGGACCTAAGTTGACCAAGTTCTATCCTAAACTAGGGCATTTTTTCACCAGGCAAGTGCATCGCTATTTTGTCAAATGCATCACGTAAATTCCTAGTGGTTGACAACTGTAATTGCATCTCTCATTTTTCACATGCATCATTTTTTACCATGCTTACATCACCAAATTTTGATTGCATCATTTCGGGCCGCATTTGTGACTCAAAAAGTCAGTTGTGGTGCACCTTCAGATGCATCACAACACAATCGTCTCTGCCCTAGACCTAAGCAATTGTGTGACAACGTGATGATTGCGATGAACCGCTTCTCGCTTGCATCACTCGCAAATGAAATTGCGTCACACACCATGCGACACAATTTCCTACTAAATTAGATCCCTAAATAAATTCACAAAAATCAATAAAATTACGAAGTGGGCTTGTAGTACTTACTAGGGTGGGCACTCCCTCAGGATGGAAGAAGGTGCAGATGCGGTAGCCTTTGTGTGTAGTGTCTGAAACAAGCAACATCTCAAATTTTCTCTCCCAGAGCTCCTAATATTTCTACATTTGGAATGCAGAAATGACCTACTTTCTTAATCAAGGTCCTATTTATTGCCTAAAAATTAGGGTTTGCACTTGGCTTGTGTAGTGGGTGCACTCTTGGACACCTTTGAACCTAAATTGGACTCCCTTAAGGACCTCAAAAATCAATTCCGTCTTCATTGTTGAACTCTTGGCTATCAAATTATCTTATCGAGACAATTTTCCATATTTTTAAAAAAATTGTAAATTTTTTCTGAGGGGCATACCTCTACCTTGCTTTCATCGGGGCATCTTTTGACTGAATTTCTTTGACACAATGCGATGAATTGCGTTATGTCAAAGAGGGAAAAAATGTAGACACCAAAAAAATGTCTTAGTCTGCGAGCGCCATTTTTCTTGGTCTTCGTCTCTGCATAATTAAATAATTTTAATTATTTTAATTAAATAATTTTAATTATTTTAATTAAATAATTTATAATTATTTAAACCTTTATTCTACTATGATCAATTAAATAAAACTAATTGTGTCACTAACACTCCCTTTCTTCAATAATTAAATAAATCATTATTTATTTAGTTATTCATCTTTTATCACTCACCTATAGTCAAATGATAATAATTGTTATTATTTATCTATTTATTGATCTTTTTCCCATTCCTCTATAATTAAATAATTGTCAAAATTATTTAATTATCTAATGGCATTTCTTTCCTCCATTAAATAATTAACTTAAATTAATTATTCAATGTATCACATCCATTTTTCTCCATTTAATTAAATTGATTTCATAAATCAATTTAATTAAATGACCACTTTCTCCCACTTGCCTTTTCCTCAAAATAAATATTTTGGATAAAGTATTTATGCTCCACTTGTCCAAAGATTCCTTCTCATGAATTAATTGATTTCATTCTTTAATTCCTCCATTTTCTTCCTCCACAATCTCATTTTTTAATCTCAGCTGTCGATTGTCTTTGGGCTCTTTCTAATCTTGACCGTGCATTTTGTAACCTCCACTTTTCTGTATTGCATGTCTTCTCGTTTGTCTATCTTGGAATATTTCTAGAAGTTCTATCTTGACCGTCTGTTCGAATGTCTGTCTATAAAAGAAGCCTTCCTCCTCTATTTCGATTTAACAACCACTTATCTCCAAATTTTATGCTCACTATTTGCAGGTATTTGCACATGTTTAACTCCATATGAGGAACAAATCTCCAACAAATCAATTTGATCATAAAAGAGTTCAAACAGACTCTTTTCCAATCAGCTAGATGAAAATTTGTAATAGGAATTGTCCATTCATTGTATTTGTGTCATTTGAAGAATAATCCTTTTCCTTGTTTCAAATAATGATGGGACACCTATTATATATTTGTTAGCCTATATATTTGAGTATGTAATCAAGAAAAAAACATAGAAGATAACATAGAAGGAGATAATTTAGTTTATTACTTTTAGTTAATAGTTTAGCAGTCCCCTACAACCACTTCTAAAGGCACCTGCAACAACTACTGTGCAAAAAGGTTTCTTTTCAGCATTAATTGTGTTTTGTTTAAGTTATTGAATTTTAGTTATTCTTTCACACAATGATGATAGATTAGGAGTCTCTCATGGTGTACATACAGTGTAGACCCATCATAAGTTTACAAACCTTGGTTGATAATTTAATGTAGGTTTGCAATGTCAAGTGGACTGTTCGCTAGGTACACCCCTGAATTGTTTACTTTCACCAAGTCTAGGACACATTAGTTAGACTCTACATTTTTGGCGCTGTTGTTGAATTTAGTGAGAATCTCTAGGTTTCTTAAAAGTTCTTCCTTGTTTTTGTAGAATCATAATTTCTATTCAAAGTACTTAGGATTATTAGGCATTTTGAAAGTTACCAAAGTCAAATTTAGCACCAGAAAAATGGATTAGATTGATATGCTTAAAAAGAGTAAATTGGAAATTTAAATGAAGACATGTTCTCTAGCATCATAGAAGAATTTTGTTCAAGAATTGATGCTAAAGAGGACAACCTTGTTTTGCAAAATGAAGAATTTATTATACACAAGGTTGATGGTCAGATGAACATGGTATCAAATTAGAACTCCTACTTGAAGAAGAGAGCTGCTATGAAGTCAAAATCGGTATTCTCATGCAGAAAAGTAAATAAGAGATTGAAGGAGACCAATTTTAGGATTACTTAGAGGTGTTTTGCTCAACTTTAGATGCAACACCAATATCTTTTGTACAAAAAAAACATGAGTAGCATGAGCATCCTTCAAAATTTCTATGTTGCTATCAAAAGAAGCAACCCATCAGGATGAAACCAATAAGGAGGGTTCAAAATTTGTTCTTTCACGTGGATGTTCTATCAGACATCTAGCTGAAATGAAGGCGACAAAAGCATCACAAGTTATTCTTGCATTCAAGCATGAAGTTACAACTGAAGATGAAGCTAAATACATAGTTGCAATTAAAGAAGAATGGTCTCAGCTTACTTATTCTTTTCAAAACAGAAGTATGTATTGTCAAAATGAAGTAGTAAGTGAGTTTTTTAATGTATGTCAAAAATTATTGCAGCTATTCATTAAGTTTCTACTTATGCTACACCTCTTTTTGTTTTCTTATAAGTATGTGAAGCATTGTAAGTTGCTAAGGAAAGATAATTATTTCACAGAACTAGTCAATGATTTTGTTTTATCAAGTTTTATTTGTTGGTTAGTATAGGTTAGGATAGGTTTTTCATTAAATAAGTGTTGTTGCACAATTCCTTAGATGTCTTCTTCTCCAAATATTGAAGCATAGTTAGTTGGGTGTTGTCCGGTGTAGTTTGTTTCCTCATTTCTTCTTGTTTAGATGACTATTTCAAAGGTATTCATAGTTGGTTGTTGGTCATATTCCAAATTAATTTTTCTTTCAAGGTTGTGATTCATGTCTATCAAATTTTTTTTTTCCATTAGGTGGTTGGGTATTCATGGGATCAATAATGTCTATTCAGTTGGTGTTGTTCAATTGATCTAATCAAATTTTATTTAATGGTAATGGACTGCATATAAAGTTACATTAGAATTCATTGGATGGATAGATGTTTTTTTGTAGTGAGCAGCCAGGAAACCTACAACAACTATCGATGATAAATATGCATCCACTCTTAGAGGGACCTATACATTCAGATATTCAGGAACCT
This sequence comes from Sequoia sempervirens, assembly GCA_007258455.2. Taxonomy (NCBI): domain Eukaryota; kingdom Viridiplantae; phylum Streptophyta; class Pinopsida; order Cupressales; family Cupressaceae; genus Sequoia; species Sequoia sempervirens. The sequence continues at coordinate 154,646,972 of VDFB02000002.1, read as the reverse complement.
GTACTTTCAACTATTCACCAAGTTTATAGCTTTTCACTACATCATAGCAGGTACTTACATTTATGATTCTCATTCATTAGTAATATTTATCATTTTTAGTTAACTCACTACCTATGCATTACAATATGTTCATCAATTATCATTGTTCTAATTACATGCTTCATAACTGATTTATTCTGCCACCCACATTCATACATTGGCATTTGAGGACAAATGACCTTTCAGCTAGGGGAAATGTGCATGCCTTGTATTGTTGTCCAAGACAATAGGAGGATGGCCTTGCTTGTATTTTTTCATACCTACATCCTACATTCATGACTATGTTTGCTTCAATTGAAATATTGTTCTATTGATTTCCCTTTTCCGTTATGCCTCAAAGTGACAAAAGATAAAAATATTTAGGGGCAGTTGTAGCATATGTTATTCATGTTATCTCAATAATGAATTAAAGAGAGAAGATGTTAAGAGAATATGGAGAGATATCCATACAACACTGTTTCTATCTTGATGAAAAGAAAGGAAAGATAAAGTCATTGGACTTCATGCTGGTAGCTTTCATGTCTAACCAATGCCCATCTCCTGCTTGAGGACAAGCAAAACTTCAGCTGGGGGGAATGATGAACTTATTACTTGTCCTATTTATTTCACCATTCCTTATAATTTAATCTATGTTCATGATGTTATAATATCATTCCTAAGATATTTATGAACTTTACCTTGATTCCCTCAAGCATTAACTATGATTAATAACGATTTATAAAGGTTTGCATGTTTTAGTTAGTTGATGCTAAATTATGATGATATATTATGATGAATGATAATTATTAAATGTCAAGTATTTTTAGAAGGATGAAAATATCATTTGTGGAAGGAATGAGTTGTTTGTGTATCTAAAAAGAAGAGAAACAAGTTGACAGTTGCCAACATGTAGCTATTGCTGGAAAAGTACATAAAAATTCAAAAAGGCAGTTTTAGTAAAACATGCATATCTCTCTCATTTCTTAATGAAATTCAAATTTTCAAAATGATTTGGAAAGTTGAAAAAGAGGAGCATGCAACCCATAAATTAAGAAACTCAAACATAGTGTGAAATTTTAAAGGTATATAATTTTTTACACTAAATTTAGCCCCCACTTTAGTGAGAGTATGAAATTATGTTTAGACTGACACTAAAGTAGACAAATATGTGTCAAGAGGGGTCCAAGTAAACAAATGTTAATGAGATAGGATGACAAAGATAAATTAGGGTGATCAAGCCCCTAGGATGCAAGATCCCATGGAAAACCAACATAAGCACAAAGTACACACATGCATGTAAGTTATGTGTAGCAATACAAGATACATAAGCATACAATGTCAAATCCAATGCAAAAAAAAGATGGATCAAGCCTCAACTGTTTGTCCAAAAGGATGGATCAAGCCTAAGCTATTTGTCCATAAAATACACTCACAAGGGCTAGTGTAGTTCGCTATACACTAGGTGAGCCCCAAAGACAAAAAGATGAGAAACACACACTTAATTCATCACAAGGTGTATACCCATAAAAAGGTGGTAGATGGGAAAAGTCATTGCAAAATGTGTATCCATACGTCAACCATACCAAAAGTTATACTCCATGATAACTTTGATAAGGTGCCACAAAATGATCAATGTGCTAGCCAATGCTACACTAAGTTCAATTCCCATGAACAAAAGTGAAGAGAAATGTCAACTTGAAAATGAAACTCACCATAGGAGGTGCAAATGCCAAAGTGAAATAATTCCAATGTATGCCTCCACTTTAAAGAAATTTCTAAACACCATACAGTGAGAAATTACTTTAAAGTAGAAAACGATAAATCCCAATTGATAAAAGGGCAATGAGATATTATTTGGAAATCCCTTTGCCAATGATATGTTTCCAAATAAAGTTGCTTCATTAAAAATGGTTATCCCCACATGCATTCTCAAAAGATAACACATAAGGGATCTGTTGGAGATTAGAATTGCACCCTCAAACAAGCTGGGCTTGTTTATCCTACCTCAACATGGAAACGCACTAGAATTGTGGGTAAGTCTGTGCAATAGAGCGAATATCCAGATCAGGGATGGTTCCCTCTAGATAATCACCTAAACTATGAATTTTTTGAGGAAAAGGAGAAGAGAACTGAGAAAAAGAAAACTATAGCTAATGATGATCAGCTAGAAATTTGAGACTTTGACGAAAATGACTCACAACACCACTCTCACAAAGCAAACTCTTCTCACAATCCACCTTAGAACACCTAGCACATTAGTATTTTGCATAAAGACTCCTAAATAGTGAATACAATATGCAACCTACACTATTTGCTACTCTTGATTATAACTCACAATAAAGAGTCTAAGAAGGATCCACTATTTTTAATCACAAAAAAATCAGATCATTATTGTGAGCCCATGACAAGCAAAGTGGAAGGACAACTCTGGTGATTTTATTGCAAATGAAGGAGCCAAAGCATCAAAATTTTATTAAGAGGTTTACAAATCTCTCTCTGCAATGCATAGGAGAGTAAGAAACTGAAAATGTGAACCCTGAGAAATTCAAACTCCAATATAAAGGCATCAAGTGAACCATGGTGCAAAAATAGAAAAATTAGGCTCAAAAAGCAACTCATTCTGCATTTTTGAGCTCCTCCAAAAAGCCTAAAAATTAGCCACCTAAATAGCTCCAAAAGGCATAAAAAAGATAGAAAGTTGTCATCTCCTAAGGGTTGATCTAAAAAAGCTCCAAAAATCAAGTTCCAACTGTCCAGAACTGAAAATAGAAAGCTTGAACTGCCACCTCTTTTCCAAATCCACCCAGGAACTGAACTCAAAATGGAAAGTCCCAGTGTGAACTGAAGTGCACTATACAACTGCATTTTAAAATAACAACTAACTTAAGCAATTTATAGAAGCATTTCTTAACTAGTGTTTTACAATCTTGCAGTTTTACAAAAAAAAAATAGAAACCCCTTTTGTTACATTTGATTCTCTTCCAGTTTTTCCTTGAAATCTTGCCTCTTTGACCTTCAGTTATGTTGATTTTTGCATTTAATTTTTGCAAAAAATCAACATATTACGTTCAGTGCTCCTTTCCATGATTGATTTTTATATAAAAAATCATAAAAATATTTTCCCTCATTCACTTAGGCAATTTTTTTTTGATGACCTAGAGTCATCATTTGATTTGTGAAGGCAACTGGGCATGAAATTTCTCTACGACAAGAAGTGAGCTTACCCTATAAGGGGCCACAAGCATTTTATGTGGTTTTATTTTCTATAAAAATCAAAAGGAAAAAAAAAGATATAAGCTATAGGCTTATTGGCCTAGCAACATGAATAATGGTGGCATTTGAAAAATAAAACATATGTGATAAAAATCATATAGGATGATAAGGGTGAAACCATAACACACAAAAAGGCCTTCGAAAACTTCACTTGCAATTCATTTGCATCATCGGCTTCTGGTGAAAGATGTGTCTCTGCTTGTGCCGCCATGGGAAAACTAGGGATTTGTCGTTGATGCCACCATCAAACTCCTTCTTCGAATCTGGTGTATTCGGCTCTCCGCATTTATGGTAAGCTTTTGAATCCTTTTTTTGTGCTTTCGTTTGCTCATTTGATGAAGAAAAAATAGCCTTTTTACTGCAACCACCATTGTATTTTGATACATTTGTTTGTTCTTTTCTGTATCGTTCCTTTTGCCATCCTTATGGCCGACCATGGAGACACTGTTTGGAGCATTTTGAGAAGCATTCGTCGTGGTAGTGTTGTGTTTCTCCACCTCGATACAAAAGGTAAGCTTCAGTTTTTCTCCCTTCACAAGCATTTCCCTCTTAAATAAAGCTTATTAAAGCTTTTAAAATAAAATAAAATGAAGGATTATGGGTTTTCTAAGCTCGACCATTTGTGTAGGCCGCAATCACTATATGTTTTTTCTTCTCTCTGTTGAATGGAATTGATAGGGATCGACCCTCAACATGTAACTAATGCATTGTTATCAAATGGAAAATAATTCTGAGTACGAACCTCCATTTCGTGGGTTTTCAAAACCCTCATGGCCGTGGGCCTGTATCTTCATTTTCACTATTTTGAATGCACTTCAGTGGCATTAGGGTTCAAACCCTTGTCACATCTTTTCATTTTGGATACAAACCCTAGGTGGGTGTTGTGACTTATGAGAGCACAAATTTGGCCTCTCTAGGCCGCAGGTGTGTGAATGATAGTTAGGGCTTTTGCTTTTGAACTTGAAGGCACCTTGTTTCATTAGTGAAATCTAAAACATCATTTGTAGAAGAAAATCAATGGGTTTATCCTAAACCCGAGATGACACCATATTGGACCCATATTATTTTGAAGCACACCTTCTTGTTAAATGGAGCACACAAATTTTATTTCACCCAGGGCCTTGTTGGTTAAATGATATCAGGCATATGTCAATAAATTGCTTGCTTTGTTTGGCTTGAAACACACTTATTAGATGCACTTGAAAACTTCAGAATGAATCTTCAGCTCCACATTTAATGAGCCAAGGCCATGTAATGTTTTCTTTTACATATGTTTGTAACATAGAAATTTTGAAGAAAAATTCACCTATTTTGCAAATCTTCTTTTGTTCATAATTTTGTTCTAGGTTGTACTTTAAGCAAACATTTAGTATTTTGAAACACTCCTTTAGCTTCAACAATGTGATGAAATGGAGTTGATTCATTTCCACGGTGTTTTTAGTGCTTCATTGTAACCATTTGTCATGGATTTCATGCATTTCATGCTTCAGAACTTGCACATTCCATTTATTTTCCACAGTCATATACTTCATTTGTGTTTCACATTAACATTGAGTCATGCAATCATACTTTTCCTCTCATACTGTTGATATTAGATTACAGAAACAAGTTCAAAATTTACAAATTACCTCCATGTATGATGTTCCACATTTCATTTAGCCCTCAAATACTTAATGCCTTGCATTTTGATTCAATATGCCCTATCTGTATTCATCCTTTGCCTTCAATAACTCACTTACAACCACTTGTCACTTAGTCTCTGATGGAGCCAACCTCTCTTCTGTACTCTTCATGCATTTTTATCTGTTGTACAACAACATGATGATATGAATGCAATGTTTGTATGGAAGATTTTGAAATATGAAGCACTCTATTATGATGCTCTGGGGATTTTTATTTGCTTCAGCTGTAATTGATGATTATAAATGAGGCATAATATATGCCTGCTCACTATCACATTATGAGATCATGCACTTGAACAGTTGATCACTCATGATTCTTGATTCATTGCACCTTTGAGAGTTGTCTGTCTTGAATGGCCAACTGTTTGAGTCCTCATGGCAATTTATGATGCACTCATCTGATGGATGTATTTCCTTGAGCATTTTGGATTTGTTTCTTTATTAGTCCCTATTTGAATGCTTGAGGGATAGCATGTCGGGTCTCAACCCTTGTGGGAGCCCATTTTGCACCACATGCTTTATGATATTCAATCTGGATCAACAGTATGGTTTGTCCTACCTACACATGGAAACAAACAATGTTATATAGAAATAGTATATTATTTTGATGTTTCCTTCTTGGCTCCTAGCACATTTCTTGCTCTTGCTTAGTTGTTTCAATGTATCATTAGCAACATTCTCCATTATTGTTGATAATTCACATAGGAATGTTCATAGTCGGAGCTCTAACAACCTTTTTTAATATCTCTTACAGGTCTATCAGGAGCTTGAAGACCAGGATGGTGCACCATTCCAGAATCAGCTAGAAGACTTACAAGCAATGATTATTATGTTCATTCTTATGTGTCTTCCTTTCTTTCATATTCAATAGTGTAGAATGCTTTTGTTGCTACATTGTCATAGCTATTCCCACGAATTATGTGGGACATATGATTTCCATTACCCCAATGAATGTAAATTTAGCATTTGAAAATCACTTGTTCAATTCTGTATCTTTTCCTTTTATGTAAAACAATGTTTGAACATTGCAACTGGATACAGAATGAATGCATCTCTTTTCATTTATGCAATTCTTAATACTGTAATTGAATTAGTCAACTTAAACTCATTGCATCTTGAAACTTCAAAATAATTTAAACACTTGCAATGGTTAAACATGTATAGAGGTTAATTTAAATTTTCACCTTAAAATGTATCTTTGTACAAATCAGCTTCATTAAATTAAGCTGTAGTGAAAATTTGATAACACTCTTGGCGACCTCTACTAGATGCTTGCCTGCTAAGCATCAAGCCAGTTGCCTTATGCAATTCCATTGGGAATGGAGTCACTTCCGCCCTCTCCAAAACTAGAAAAACTCATGAACCAAAACTGAAAACTCCTCCAAATAGTAGCAAAAAACCAAAATAAAACCAAACAGCAGCAACCAACAGGTCCTAGTGGCGAAAGAACACGCGCAACAACACTTATTGAAAGAAAAACTAAAAGAAAATGTGCTTCAAAAGCACTTATTAGGAGCAAGTAATCTACCATAATACAAAGGTGGTTCTCAAGCTTTAAAAGCAATGCTTCAAATGAATCCCATTAACTTGGATTGGTAGCACTTCTCCCTTCAGCCTTGAGAGCTGGAATGAATTCTACTCCTTGCATTCTGTTATGAAAAATGGGCCTTCCTAGATTGATTCAAATTTATTATGCCTTCTTGGATTACTCTTTTGTTCATTCCACTTGAGGACAAAATCCCCAACAATAAACTCTTTGAATTTCGCTCCACTGAATTCTTTCATCACATCATTGTTCAACTCCTCATTTAACTGGAAATCAATTTTTTGAAATAAGATCTTGTCAAAGCACTTCTCATAAGATGTCAGTTCACCAGTTTCCAATGACCCCATCATGGCCACACTCCTTTTAATTTCAACCTCAAAGTTAGGTAGCCCTTCTGACCATTCAGTTGGAAGCTGGGATTCAATCATGGTTATATCTCCACAATCCTCAATGGAAAAATCAAAATCCTCCAACAATGGGTTTTCTCTAGCCATACGTTCCTCTCTCTCAAAATAATTTGTAATAGCTCTCCTCACTTGGATGAGGAAACCTTCATCATAGACCTCCTCTTGATCTAAGGCTTGAATTTCAATCTGCATTTCTAGCCATTCATGATCAATCTCTCCGTATTCATGGGGGTATTCTTCTTTGTCTAAAACGTCATCTTCAAACAACACCTTCATCCATTCTTGGACTGCTATCTCATCCTCTCCAAGATTCTCTTCCTGCTCTGAAACTGTTGGCAACAAAAGGGCAGACAACTGAGAGGGGGGGTGAATCAGTTGTCACATAAATTATACTTATTAAACCTATTCTCAAATCTGATAAATAAACATGAAAGCATAAATCACCACATCAGAAACACACATAACACCAAGATTTTTTATGTGGAAACCCTATTAGGGGAAAAACTGCGGTGGAGGTTAGTCCACAAGATTATACTCTGTTAAAAGTATAAAGGAATTATAAATGGAGAATTCACATGCATTTAGGCACACTACCTAGAGCTCACTACTCAAATACAAAAAGGATTACTGCCTAAAGGAAGAGACACTGTCTTATAGAAACATTCAAATTACATCTAGAAGATTTTGAACTGAGAAAATAACATCTACTAATGCTTGATTACAGTTTCGATTAAGCACATGACCTCTTCTTCACACTTTTCTTCTACCTTCAAAAGATTAGAACATTATTCACACATATCACTCTCACACTTTGCACACCACTCACACACCACTACAATCACATGCCTTCAAATGGTATAAAAAATTGCTCATATATATCCGCAACTAAGGATAACAAAATGTCAGCCCAAATCAATAAAAAAATATCCATGCACACCAACCAATGTCGGCCACAACATAGTAAGGACCCAAAACAACATCCTCAAACATGAAACGCCTCCAAAAATCATGCCTTGAAGATCCACAACACGCTACAATCACCCTGTCGGCCATGATCATGAAAAACATTAACTCAAAGAAAAAAATCACCAATCGTGAGCACAACGATCAATGTGGACATACAACAGGAATAGAGCATGATCTAGAAACATCCACGAGCATCATGAATCACTACAGAAGCATCCACAACAATTCAAATTACTATAATCACATTATCTTCTTTTAAGAACATCAACTAAAGCAACAAAACAACTGTCATAACACAAATACTCATAACTCGATCAAATCTTCATGTGGATCTCTTAAACTTAACATGGATAAACTAGATATACTGGAAAAAAAACCCTTTAATCCACAATCTCTTATCATCAATATACTGAGCTAGCCAACAACATGGTGGCTATAATGAACTTCATTGCATCACTAACAACCTATAACTTATTTTATTACAATTTTCTCAATATCCTCGACATATACAACCTTTAAGACATTAATGCCAATAGTGTTGACATCAATGACAACCACATATTAGCAATATCCAACAATCTCCCCCTTTGGCATTAATGGAAACACATGATGTGAAAAACACCATCAACGCAACTTTCTCTTAGCATTTTCTCCCCCTTAGATTTTGACTCTTTTCTCCTTAACTTTTTCACATTTTTTCACATGACTCTTCTCCCCCTTTGATATCAATGACAAAGATACACATTATCTTTCTCCACACAAGCTCTAAACCACATTTTTGAACATCTGACTACTCCCCCTAAGTAGTAGCCACCACAACATCAATCCAGATCATAAGATATGACTATGAGATGCATGAACTGATGCAAGTCAATGCATCTTAGTTCTGATTAGGAGGGGTAATCACCCCTAACTTACCTTTGAGATACTCAAAAGTATCCTTAATCACCCCTAACTTCCCTCTGAGATAATCAAAAGTATCCTTAGGCAAGGGCTTGGTAAAGATATCTATAATCTGTTCCTTAGTGGGCACATACTCCATTCTGACTTCCTTTTCACTCACCTTCTCTCTCAAAAAGTGAAACTTGATAGATATATGCTTTATTTTTGAATGTAGCACCAGATTCTTAGAAAGGTTAATTGCACTTGAATTATCACAAAATATAGCAATAGGTTCATCATACACAACTCTGATATCTTTCAACATCTGCTTCATCCACAATACTTGAGTACAATTGTTAGTAGCAACAATGTATTATGCCTCTGCAGTAGATAAAGAAATGGCATTTTGCTTCTTACTTAACCATGAAATCAACTTCTTTCCCAAGAAAAATGCACCACCACTAGTACTCTTTCTATCATTCACATCTCCTGCCCAATCAACATCAGTATAAGCACTCAAAGTAAGGTCATCTTCTTTAGGATACCATAGGCCAAAATCACTTGTCCCCTTCAAGTACCTAAAAATCCTCTTTACAACTGTCACATGAGATTCCTTAGTATCAACTTTAAATCTTGTAACAATGCATATGACATTCATGATATCAGGTCTAGTTGGAGTCAAATAAAGCAATCCACCAATCATGGATCTGTATCTAGTCTGATTTGTTTTAGGAGAATCATCATCTTGTGTCAACTTACATCCAGTCACCATGGGTATACCAAATGGCTTTGAATCTTCCATACCAAACTTCTTTAGCAATTCTTTCACATACTTGGACTGAGATATAAAGATTCCTTTATCTAGCTGAGTAATTTGCAATCCCAAAAATAATTTCATTTCTCCACTCATAGACATCTCAAACTCACTTTGCATCTCATCAGAAAACTTCATGCACAAACTATCATCTCCTCCAAAAATGATATCATCAACAAAGACTTCAACAGTCAAATCTTTATCATATTCAATCTTGAAATACAAATTACTATCAACAGTACCTTTATTAAATCCAAGCTTCAACAAATACTTGTCCAGTCTGGCATACCATGCTTTTGGGGCTTGCTTAAGTCCATAAAATTCTTTCTTCAATTGAAAAACCATATCTCCCTAATCAGTCAATTGAAATCCATCAGGTTGCTCAATATACACTTCTTCTTCCAGTTCACCATTTATAAATGTTGACTTGACATCCATCTGATAAACCTTGAAGTTTTGGTAAGCAACATAAGCAAGAAATAGTCTCACAACTTCAATCATAGCAATAGGAGCAAAAGTTTCTTCAAAGTCAATTCCTTCCATCTGAGAGTATCCTTTACACACAAGTCTTGCTTTGTTTCTAACAACTTCACTTTTCTCATTTAGTTTGTTTCGAAAGACCCATTTAGTTCCAATTACATTTTTGTCCTTAGGTCTAGGAACAAGAATCCATGTATCATTCTTCTCAATTGTAGTAGTTTTTCTTTCATTTCTTCCACCCAATGTTCATCTTTGCATGCTTCATTGACACTATTAGGCTCAGTCTTCGAGATCAAACAATATTCTTCTGCAATTCTTCTTCTAGTTTGAATTCCTTTGTTCTTATCACCAATAATATGAAGTTTTGAATGATTTAGTCTTACATACCTTGGGGTTTAGGATGTTCTAGAACTTCAGGCTCTTGTGATCTCACTTTTGCACTTTCACTAGTTCCTTCCTCTTGATTTTCCTAATTCACTGGAATGATCTAAACTTGATTTGAAGTCTAAACTTTCTTTCCTTTATTTGAACTATCATTTTGATTGTCTGAATCATATCCACAAGTTTTGGATGCCCTAACTATGTCTTCATTAACCTTGACATTAGTACTCTCAATTACTTTCCTCAATCTCTTATTGTAGCACCGGTAGGCTTTACTTTTAGTAGCATAACCAAGAAAGATTCCTTCATCACTTCTAGCATCAAAATTTCATATATCTTCATCTCTTTTGATATAGCATTTGCTCCCAAAGATTTTGAAGTATCTAATAGTAGGATTATGACCATACCATAGCTCATAAGGAGTCTTATTGGTATCACCTTTGATTTGTACCCGGTTGAGAGTGTAAACGACAGTACTCACAACTTCTCTCCAATAGATATGTGAAACATTTCCTTCCAACATCATAGTCCTAGCAGCTTCTTGAATTGTCCTATTCTTCCTTTCCACAACTCCATTTTGCTGAGGGGTCCGTGGGGAAGATAATTGTCTCTTTATTCCATGCTCTTCACAAAAATAATTAAACTCACTGGAAGTGAATTCACCACCTCTATCTAATCTCATACATTTAATCTTCAGACCTGTCTCTGTCTTAACCATAGCCTTAAAAATCTTGAATTTCTCTAGAGCTTTAGATTTTTTCTTTAAGAAAGTAACCCACATCATTCTAGAATAATCATCAATAAGTAACATGAAATACCTGTATCCTTGCAAACTTCTGACTCTAGAAGGACCACACAAGTCAGTATGCACAAGGTCCAACACTTCATTTGAACAATGTTGTTTGCTCTAGAATGAAACTCTAGTTTGCTTCCGTAACTGGCATTCCTTGCATATAGTATTAGTAGGTTTTATCAACTTAGGAAGATCTCTCATAACCTTTTACATGACACATTATCCTATGCCACAACCAACTTTCATCAACTTGAGTAATCAGACAACTTTTACCAGTAGCATTCAGGTGAAAGATATTACCTTTTGTTTTTGTACTAGATGCAATCACATTTTTGGAACTCCCCAATATTCTACACTTTCCATTCTTGAATTGAAGATTATATCCCTTGTCAACCATCTGTCCAACACTTAAGAGATTATGCTTCAAACCTTCCACATATAGAATATCATCAGTGTTATGCTTACCATCAAGAGAAATGGATCCTCTGCCATGGATTACACCAGCTTTGTCATCACCAAATCTTACAACACCACCATTATACTTTTCCAAGCTCAAAAATTTACTTTTATCACCTGTCATGTGATTAGAGCATCAACTGTCAATCACCCATTCATCTTTTTCTTCAACTCGGGTAGCTAGGACTTTCTCCACATTTGTGCACTTAGTAGATTCAGTAGGTACAGGATCATTTTCCTTGATAGCAATAAATACCCATTCATCCTCACTTACATTCCCTTTATCAGATTCATCATCTATCACACCTTCATCAACAAAAAATAACACTTTCTTTGGAATCTAGGCTTGTTAGATCTTGGTTTAGGAACTCTTTCCGGACACCTTGAGGAAAAATGACCTATCTTATTGCAAGAAAAACATTTAATAGGAAATTTCCCTTTATACTTACCTTCTCCTCTGGCTTCCCTCTTGACAATAAGTGTTTCAAGCTCGTCTAGTTTTCTCTCTTCTTCTTCATCATTTCCTCCTCATACTTGAACACCTTTCTAGAAGAACTTTCACCCGGATCATATCTCTGCTTATCTTTTCTGGAGATAGTAGCTTTGAATGAAGATTCTATCTTAGGAAGAGAATCACCAAACTCACTTAACTCAAAAGTAGTAAGCTTACTGATCAACATGTCCCTTGTTACATTTGTCATAGTCCAAATCTCCTCAATAGCAGTAGCTTTGGCTTTGTATGCAACAAGCAAGGATTTGAGCACTTTAGCAACAATCTCTGATTCTTCCAATGTTCCACCAACACATTTGATACTACACACAAGTTCATTCACTCTTTGCATAAAAGAAGTGATGTTCTCATCTTCACCCATTCTCAACATTTCGTATTTCCCTTTTAGGCTTTGCAACTTAGCAATCTTCACATGGGTGTCACCTTCATACAAAGTTTCCAACTTTTTCTAGATCTCATAAGCAGTCTTCAGCTCCATTACATTTTTCATTTCAGAGCCAGTCAGAGCACTCAACAATGCTTCCTTAGCCCTGATATTGTACCCAGCTTCCTTAATCTCATATGTAGTAGAAAGACCATTATGTGGAATGATCTACTTATTCTTTGTAATTTTCCAGTAAGGTTCACCAATGCATCTCAGATGACACTCCATTCGAGTCTTCCACAGAGAATAATTAGTTCCATCAAATCTCAGACTATCCTTCTTATATGTCGCTATCCCGGATCTCAAGCTATTAAACTTCTTCTGAGGAACCTGATTTGATACCAATTGTTGGAAGCACAAGGGCAGACAACTAAGAGGGGGGGTGAATCAGTTGTCACATAAATTATACTTATTAAACTTATTCTCATATCTGATAAATAAAGATGAAAGCATAAATCATCACCACATTAGAAACACACATAACACCAAGATTTTTTATGTGGAAACCCTGTTAGGGGAAAAACCACAGTGGAGGTTAGTCCACAAGATTATACTCTGTTAAAAGTATAAAGGAATTATAAATGGGGAATGTACATGCATTTAGGCACACTGCCTAGAGCTCACTACTCAAATACACAAAGGCTTACTACCCAAAGGAAGACACACTATCTTACATAAACATTCATATTACATCCAGCAGATTTTGAATTGAGAAAATAGGATTTGTTAATGCCTGATCATAGTTCCGGTTAAGCAAATGACCTCTTCTTCACACTTTTCTTCTACCTTCAAAAGATTAGAACATTATTCGCACATAACACACACACTTCACACACCACTCAAAAACCACTACATCACATGCCTTCAAATGGTATAAACAATTGCTCATATATATCCGCAACTAAGGATAACATCATCTACATGTTGGCTTCAACAACATATAAAATGAGTACAAACTGTCGACCCAAATAATAGACAATTATTAATGCGCACCAACCAATGTCAGACACAACATAGTAAGGACCCAAAACAACATCCTCAAACACAAAACACCTCCAAAAATTATTCCTTGAAGATCCACAACATGCTACAATCACCCTATCGGCCATGATCATGAAAAACATAAACTCAAAGAAGAAAATCACCAATTGCGAGAACAATGATCAATGCGTATGTAAAAAATAAATAAAGCATGATCTAGAAACATCCACGAGCATCTTGAATCAATACAGAAGCATCCACAACAATTCAAATTACTAGAATCACATTATCTTCTTTCAGAAACACCAACTAAAGCAACATAACAACTGTCAGAACATAGATACTCATAACTCGATCAAATCTTCATGCGGATCTCTGAAACTTAACGTGGATAAACTAGATATAATCAACAAAAAACCCTTTAATCCAAAACCTCTTATTTTTAATATAGTGAGCTATCCAACAACATGATGGCTATACTGAACTTCACTACATCACTGACAACCTGCAACTTATTTTATTACAATTTTCTCAATATCCTCGACATATACAACCTTAAAGACATTAATGCCAATAGTGTTGACATCATTGAAAACCACATATCAGCAATATCCAACAAAAACTTGATCACTGAAGAGAAGCTACTTGCACTCCTTGACCACTTCCTCATCCTTTAGGAACTTTACATCATTACTTGAAAGTTGATTATGATCTTTGAACATATTTGGAACTATTGTATCCAGCTCTTGAATCACATAAATGTCTAATCTTTCCTCCCCAATTTAGTTGGAAGGATTAGGGCTATGACCTGAGGTGGCCAACTCATCCAAATTTCCTCCTTTATTGGGTGTATTGGGATATGAGGCTATGGGATAATTCTCCAACCCATCTATGGTGCAAAGATTGAAATTAATCAGGCTGGGAACATAAGGTTCAATATGGTCTTTGGCCAAAGGTTCAAACCTAATGGTTACCTTAGTGCCATAACGGGTTCTGAAGAACAAATGTGGCCAATCAACAGATAAGAAGCCTCCTAATTTAGCAGTGAAGTCTCTGGATAGACATAATGCAAATTGAGGTGGAAGTTCAATTACATGAATGTCTTGTGGGACAACAAAGTTTGGGCAAGCATGAAGTGTGAGGGATAAATTTTTAATAACTCCTACTACTTGGATAGTAGAACCATCCAATTGTACTACACCTTTTGCTACAAGTTCATAAGCTAAACCCAATCTATCAGCTACACTCTTTGGCATCACAGAGCTGCTAGCTCCAGAATCTATCATGCAATTGTGGACGAGTTTGTCCCCAATTATAAGACTCAAGTAAAAGGGTGGAGGTTTTACTTCTCTACTTGGTTGTTCACCCTTCACTTCTGGACTATTAGCAAGAACTATTCTATTCTTTTTTGCATTTGAAGCCTCTAATGATGGAAATTCAGACAAGGAACTTTGCAACAATTGCTTTTGTCCAAGGATATGAAGTGCATCCATAATAGATAAGCTCATTGTAGCCTTCTTTAAGTGTTCTACTACATTGAAAGATACATGATTTACCTTCTGTAGACCAGTAGATGCGGCTGCATCACTTGCTCTTTGTTGTTCTCTCTGTAGAATATGCACCTTCGGGTGCATTTCCGAAGTAGTTTGTGATGAAATGGGCTGGTTTTGACCTCTTATAGCTTGCTGCCTTGAGTTTGCAGCTTGTTGTTTTGCACCTACAGCTTGCTGGCCAACATCCATTTCTCTTCTTTTTGCTCTCGTGTTCGTTGCAATAGATGAACCTTGTTGGTTCAAACCTTGATAATGATTGACCGCATAAAAATCAACATTCTTCCAATTCATCAAAGCAATTTCAGAATTGCTTTATTGCTCTCCATCTCCACTTGTTACGTTCTCTTGGCTATCATAACTGCTTTGTACAATTAGAGCCTGATTTTCCATTTTGTTCATACATTCAGCCTGATTGTGAGGCTGATTACAAGGGTAACACCACTCTTGCTCTTGGGACAAATTGTTTTGAGGCACTAACTCTCTTGATGGACCTAGGATATTGGGATCATAAGGTCTGAAAGGCCTGAGGTTAGGATTCCCTTTCTGATAATCATTTTGATAAGGTCCCCTACTTTGCTGATTTGGCTAAAAAGGGGCTGGGTTAGGCCTTTGCTCTTGTCCAACCTGCCTTTTAAGGCTTTCAAACTCATTGCTGAATTTTTTCCCTAGGGATTGCAACATGTTCTTAATTTCTTGAAATTCCCTATTTTTCTCAGGGGCAATGTTTTCCTGATTGGTTGCTTGATAGCCTATGGGACAACAAGAATAAAGGCTATGGGGGGAAGATTTATGGGTGATTGCACCTCAGGGAATATGGGCATGGGTGGCCTAGGAGCAATCTTACCTACTTGTATCAGATAGTTTTCAACTCTTATTGCAATTTCATAAGCATTGGGAAATGTGAAACCCCCCATTGACTGAATCATTATTGAAATTTTAGGGTTCAAGGATTTTAGGTAAAATAGGAATGCATGCTCAGGTGAAGGCTTGACAATTAAGGGAATTTTGTCCCAGGTTCGTTGAAAATGGTAGTTAAAATTGGTTAGGTGCTCATGTGGAGCACGCTTCATAGTGCTCAACTGCTCTAATAAGGAGAGATGGTAAGATTTGTCTACAAATTGTCTGTGTAGACCATCACCCAACTGGTCCCAAGTGGCTATTGAATTAGCTGGCAGCCCCTAGAACCATTGTCAAGCTTTTCCTTTTAATGAGGCAACTAGCAGTCTTAGGGCCACATTCTCCTCCATGAAGTTGTGTACTGAAAAGAGTGTGGACACATCTTGGATGTGCTCAATTGGGGTAGTCTGATCTTCTTTGGTAAAGTATGACAACCCTTTCAAATTAGCCATCAAAATATCATCGTGCCTCGCCAATAACAATGGATTTCCTCCGTTGAATGGTGTAAAGGCGAATTGCCTTGCCATCGAAGCTGCTTGAGATATTGAGATTGTGTTCCTTCTCACAGAGACTATCAGACTGAGCTCAGGAGGAGTGGATTTAGCTCTTCTTGCTCGATCAAAAGCTCTCTTTGAAGTTCTGCCTCTTCTTGGTGGAGAAAGCTACAAGTCCTCAAAGGGATTAGGCTTGTTCTAGTCTGAATTCTATTCATCAACTTTCAACAACAAATTTGTAGTCAAACTAGAATTAGGAGTTGCCAAGTATATACTTCAAGACCTCTTTTTAGGTAGAAAACATTGCTACATATACCAAACAACAACTTGCAATCATGAAAACTCTGAAAAATAAGACTCTTGGAGTCCCATTGGGCATGCCAAAAACCGTTCGAGATAAGGATTGCACCCCCAAACAAGCTGGGCTTGTTCATGCTGCCTCAACATGGAAACACTCTAGACTTGTGGGTAAGTCTACGCAATAGAGCGAATCTCCAGATCAGGGTTGGTTCCCTCTAGATAATCACCTAAACTATGAATTTTCTAAGGAAAAGGAGAAGAGAAAACTGAGAAAAAGAAAACTATAGCTAATGGTGATCAACTAGAAATTTGAGACTTTGACAAAACTGACTCACAACACCACTCTCACAAAGCAACCTGTTCTGGCAATCCACCTTAGAACACCTAGCACATTAGTATTTTGCATAAAGACTCCTAAACAGTGAATACAATATGCAACCTGCACTATTTGTTACTCTTGATTATAACTCACAATAATGAGACTAAGAAGGATCCACTATTTTGAATCAAAAACAAAATTAGATCATTACTATGAGCCCATGACAATCAAAGTGGAAGGAAAACTCTGGTTATTTTATTGCAAATGAAGGAGCCAAAGCATCAAAATCTGATTCAGAAGTTTACAAAACTCTCTTTGCAATGCATAGGAGTAAGAAACTGAAAATATGAACCCTGAGAGATTCAAAATCTCTCCAATATAAAGGCATCAAGTGACCCATGGTGCAAAAATAGAAAAATCGGGCTCAAAAAGCAACTCATTCTGCATTTTCGAGCTCCTCCAAAAAGCTTGAAAATCAGCCACCTAAACAACTCCAAAAGACATCAAAAAGATAGAAATTTGTCATCTCCTAAAGGTTGATCCAAAAAAGCTCCAAAAATTAGGTTCCAATTGTCCAAAACTGAAAGTAGAAAGCTTGAACTACCACCTCTTTTCCAAATCCGCCCAGGAATTGAACTCAAAATGGAAAGTCCCAGTGTGAACTGAAGTGCACTATACAACTACATTTTAAAATAACAACTAACTTAAGAAATTTATAGAAACATTGCTTAGCTAGTGTTTTACAATCTTGCAGTTTTACAAAAAAAAATAGAAACCCCTTTTGTTACATTTGATTCTCTTCCAGTTTTTCCTTCAAATCTTGTCTCTTTGATCTTCAATTATGTTGATTTTTACATTTAATTTTTGCAAAAAATCAACATATTACATTCAGTGCTCCTTTACATGATTGATTTTTATATAAAAAATCATAAAAATATTTGCCCTGATTCACTTAGGAATTATTTTTTTGATGACCTAGAGTCATAATTTGATTTGTGAAGGAAACTAGGCATGCAATTTCTCTAAGGCAAGAAGTGAGCTTACCCTAGAAGGGGCCAAAAGAATTTTATGTGGTTTGATTTTCTAAAAAATCAAAAGGAAAAAAAAAAAAGATATAAGCCATAGGCTTATCAACCTAGGCACATGAATAATGGTGGCATTTGAAAAATAAAACATATGTGATAAAAATCACATAGGCCGATAAGGGTGAAACCCTAACACACAAAAAGGCCTTCGAAAACTTCACTCGCAATTCATTTGCATCATCGGCTTTTGGTGAAAGACGTGGCTCTACTTGCGTCGCCATGGGAAAACTAGGGCTTTGTCTTTGATGCCACCATCGAGCTCCTTCTTTGAATCTTGTGTATTCGTCTCTCCACACTTATGGTAAGCTTTTGACTCCCTTTTTTGTGCTTTTTTTTGCTCATTTGATGAGGAAAAAATGGCCTTTCGGTCGTGACCACCACTGTATTTTGATGCATTTGTTTGTTCTTTTCAGTATCAATCCTTTTGCCATCCTTATGGTCAACCATGGAGACACTGTTTGGAGCATTTCTTGAAGCATTGGACACAACAATGTTGTGTTTCTCCACCTCAATACAAAAGGTAAGCTTCACTATTTCTCCCTTCACGAGCATTTCCCTCTTAAATAAAGCTTATTAAAGCTTTTCTTTCACAAAAAGAATGAAGGATTATGGGTTTTCTAAGCTCAACCATTTGTGTAGGCCATGACCAATGTATGTTTTTTCTTCTCTCTGTTGAATAGACTTGATAGGGATCGACCCTCAACATCATGTAAACAATGCATTGTTATCAAATGGAAACTAATTCTGACTATGAACCTCCATTTTCCAGGTTTTCAAAACCCTCATGGTTGCGGGCCTGTAGCATCATTTTCACTATTTTGAATGCACTTTTGTGGCATTAGGGTTCGAACCCTTGTTGTCTCATCTTTTCATTTTGGATACAAACCCTAGGTGGGTGTTGTGACTTATGAGAGCACAAATTTGGCCTCTCTAGGCCGCAGGTGTGTGAATGACAGTTAGGGATTTTGCTTCTAAACTTAAAGGCACCTTGTTTCATTAGTGAAATTTGAAACATCATTTGTAGAAGAAAATCAATAGGTTTATCCTAAATCCCAGATGACACTATATTGGACCCATATTATTTTTGAAGCATACCTTCTTGTTAAATGGAGCACACAGATTTCATTTCACCCAGGGCCTTGTTGCTTAAATGATATCAGGCATATGTCAATAAATTGCTTTCTTTTTTTTGCTTGAAATGCACTTATTAGATGCACTTGAAAACTTCAGAATGAATCTTCAGCTTCATATTTAATGAGTCAAGGCCATGTAATGTTTTCTTTTACATATGTTTGTAACATAGAAATTCTGAAGCAAAACTCACCTATTTTGCAAATCTTCTTTTGTTCATAATTTTGTTCTAGGTTGTACTTTAAGCAGGAATTTAGTATTTTGAAACACTCCTTTAGCTTCAACAAGTGATGAACCAGAGTTGATTCATTTCCATGGTGTTTTTTAGTGATTTATTGTAACCATTTGTCATGGCTTTCATGCATTTCATGTTTCAGAACATGCACATTCCATTTCTTTTCCACAGTCCTATGCTTCATTTGTGCTTCACATTAACATTGAGTCATGCAATCAAACTTTTCCTCTCATACTGTTGATATCAGATTACAAAAACAAGTTCAAAATTTACAAATTACCTCCATGTATGATGTTCCACATTTCATTTATCCCTCAAATACTTGATGCCTTGCATTTTGATTCAGCATGCCCTCTCTGCATTCATCCTTTTCCTTCAATAACTCACTTATAGCCACTTGTCACTTAGTCTCTAATGGAGCCAACCTCTCTTCTATACTCTTCATGCATTTTTATCTCTTGAACAATAACATGATGATATGAATGCAATATTTGCATGGAAGATTTTGAAATATGAAGCACTCTATTATGATGCTCTGGGGCTTTTCATTTGCTTTAGTTGTAATTGATGATTATAAATGAGGCATAATGTATTCCTATTCACTATCACATTATGATATCATGCAATTGAATAGTTGATCACTCATCATTCTTAATTCATTGAACCTTTGAGAGTTGACTATCCTGAATGGCCAACTGTTTGAGTCCTCATTGCACTTTATGATGCACTCATCTTATGGATGTCTTTCCTTGAGCATTTTGGATTTGTTTCTTTATTAGTCCCTCTTTGAATGCTTGAGGGATAGCATGTTAGGTCTCAACCCTTGTGGGAGCCCATTTTACACCACATGCTTTATGATATTCAATCTGGATCAACAATATGGCTTGTCCTATACTTGCACATGGAAACAAACAATATTAGATAAAAATATATATATTATTTTGATGTTTCCCGCTTGGCTCCTGGCACATTTCTTGCTCTTGCTCAATTATTTCAATGTATCATTAGCAACATTCTCCATTATTCTTGATAATTCACATAAGAATGCTCATAGTCGGAGCTCTAACAACCTTTTTTAATATCTCTTGCAGGTCTATCAGGAGCTCAGAGACAAGGATGGTGTAACATTCCAAAATCAGATTGAAGACTTACAGGCAATGATGATTATGTTCATTCTTATGTGTCTTCCTTTCTTTCATCTTCAATAGTGTAGAATGCTTATGTTGCTACATTGTCATAGCTACTCCCATGGCTTGTGTGGGACATATGATTTCCATTACCCCAATGAATGTAAATTCAACATTTGAAAATCACTTGTTCAATTTTGTATCTTTTTCTTCTATGTAAAACAATGTTTGAACATTGCAACTGAATACAAAATGAATGCATCTCTTTTCATTTATGCAATTCTTATTGCTGTAATTGAATTAGTCAACTTAAACTCATTGCATCTTCAAAATTCAAAATAATTTAAACACTTGCAATGGTTAAACACGTATAGAGGTTAATTTAAATTTTCACCTTAAAATGAATCTTTGAACAAATCAGCTCCGTCAAATTGAGTTGTAGTGAAAATTTGATAATAGGATCCAAGGATTCAAGGTCAGAATATGTATTTGCTATAGTGATATGATAGAGCTCAAAATCATCATCATTCCCCAAATACTTCGTGGAACAATGAACACAAAGGAGGAATGACACATAGAGAGCGAAAGAAAAGAAAATCTTTTGGGTCAACATTGAAGAGACCTAGATGTCTCAATGCCTTGCATCATCCCAAAAGGAAAATACAAGACAAAAGGAAAGATAATGTTTAGGAAAAGTAGAAGAATGTCATGATATATTTTCTTCCTTTGTATCCTTGCACCAATAGAGTAACAAGGGTAATCCAAAGAAAACTCACAAACATAAAGATACACCAAGCAACATGATATAGGGGATCACACTACATAAATGGAATCACAAAGAACATATAAAGAAAAGAAAGGAAGTATGTCACATGCGAGCCCACCTAAAGTAGGTTGTTTTCATTCCAATCATGTTCATCATATATGGAAGGTGAATAACTAGCCAAAGGGGCAACAAAAAGTGTCATACTAGTATTGTCACTAGGTTCAACACTCGGTGGGTCACTCGCATTAGGAGGATCATCACAGTTGCTGCTGTCTAAATTCATAGAAGTGGAAAATAAAAAAATCAACTCATTGTGCACTTCTTCATCAATCTTAGAAATCTCATCATCATCATCCAAGTTAATCACAATAGGAGGTCTAATGACAATGCCCATTGTATGTTCTTATTTTTGTTGTGGTGGAGATAGAGAAGTTTCATCTTTTGGCAAAGGTGGAGGATTATCATGCTTTTTAAGAGTTGGTTTATTCTTTTCTTCTAATTAATGAGCAATAACATGATGTCTATGCCTATGATTTTTAGCATTTCATTTTCTTCTTGCACAGTTTTCAAGTTGTGATAGTGTAGGAGTAGGTTTGTCAACCATTGGTCTCTTTTCTTCCCTTAGGGGAGGAGCATAAGGGACCTCTACATGTTGGGAAACCACTTTCTCTTTAGATTTATAAATTTTCTTGGTTTTAGGAGGCACAACTAGAATTGTATGCTTATATCTTGGTCTCTTGTAGGATATAGGTGGAATAATAGCCTAAAACTCAGTTTGATTATTTGGGAGATATTTTGGTTTAGGTGTAGGTTCTTCCACAACAATTGGAGTGGGAGGAACAACTATACATCTTTCAGTTGCAAGTGGGATATTGAAAAGGGATAAATTTTCTATACACTTTTATTTGAACTTTTGATATGATTTAAAGAAGAAATCCTCACAAGGTGTAATAGGTTCTATAGATTTGGGCCAAAAGAAATCCAATGAAAAGTTCCCATGGGAAGACAAAGGATGAAATCCACTATGATGCATTGTAAAAATTTGGTTTTCAAATGGAAATTTCAAGCATTTGTGAATGATCGATGGGATGTCATTCATGGAGTGTGGCCATGGATAGCCTAACTTCACATATAATTGATCCAATGTCAGGATGATGGAGAATGATACATTTAATTTCTTTGGTTCAAATTTTAATGGAAGAGTGATCAAACCTATCGTAGGGCGAGCAAAACCATTATGTCTTTTGATCCATGCTTTTCAATTGTTCATAAAAATATTGGTAAAGTTCATGCACAAATAAGAATTCCTTAGTGATCACATTCTCTACACACATGGGATCAATTAATATACCATTTTTAGGCTTGTCATTGATTCTTTTGGCTATGTAAAGAGGACCATCGAGTGCATGCTTGATAATCACTATTTGAGAAATCAATGTCAAGAGACAAGTTGGTTTGGCCCTTACAAGGTTGAACATCAGTGAGTCTAATCATGGCATGTATATCATCCTCATTATCACTCTTATCACCATCAAGTATATCTTGTACAAGGAATTTTTTTGTGGTGAATCGTCGCCAATTGGTGAATTTTGGATATTGGCCAAGTCAAAATTGGCGAATTAATCACACTCAATAGGGTGGCCAAATTACTTGGATTTTATGAATTATCGATCCAATGCATGTCCATTCATCATCAATTTTTTTATGAGGCATATTTAAGAAATAAATTTTCCATAACAAACTACACATTTCAAATAGATCGATTAATATTTCGCCTAGAATCCTGGAAGCATGTAATAAAACACCTACATATTCACCAATACTATTAAAACAACATTATGTAGGAGGAATGGAATGAGGAGGAGGAGGATGCTTGCCCTGTTGTTGTGGCTACGTCTTCGAAGAAGAGGAAGGTGGCTAGTGCCAAGTGTAATAGGTTGCCTAAGCAGCTGGCCCATTCTGAAAGTGAGGACATGGAGGTGGGGTTGGGTGATTCTTCTCCCAAGTCTGTGGAGGTGGTTTTTGGTAAACTTGTTGTTGGTGGTGGTTTGAAGGTGGGGACACAGGGTAATGCTGAGGGTTTGGGCGATAAACTGAGGAGGTTGTCGAAGAGAATTTCCAATTTAAAGAACAAGGCTTCTGAGGTTCTGGTCAAGGACCTTAGCGTGGCTGGTGAGGAAAAGGATGCTGATGAAAAGACGGTGGCTATTAAGGAATCTCCCATACAGGACTTTCCCAAGGAGGAACAAGATGAGGAAATTAGGGGTTTGGGCGAGGAGAATGTGGAGAAGAGCAAAGCCATGTAGGAGCCCTTGAAGGTAAATCCTCTTTCTGAGGACTTTTCTTACCTAGATGATGATGTTACTTCCATGTTTGATTTAATCGATATGGATAGGGAAAAAACCACTGGTACCTTTAAATTGGCTAAATGGACTCTTCAGGAGTTCAATAAAATCAATATTAAAATTAGAGGATTAAATGCGAATTTGAAGAATGGTCTAAAAGGGTCTGTGTTGGACATTCTTATTGATAGAATGGTGGACCTTGAGGGTTCTAATCGTGATTTCAAGTCTCTATGTGAGGATAGATTGACGGCTGTGGAAGCCAAGGTTTTAGGCATAAATTCAGACATCAAGATGTTAATGCATGCGTGCCATATCTCAGTCAAGAACAATGCGAACTCCCTGGAAGTCTTGTTCAGGAGAATTAGTGAGATCAAGGAGGATTAGGTCTACTTCTTAGAGCTTATGGAGAAGGAGCATGCGACCAAGGGAAAGGGAAAAAAAGCGGCTAAGGATGATGACAAAGGTCTTGTTGGCAAAGGATCGGTGGATTGGAAGAAAACTTTTGATGCTGAGAAGAAAGAGCTGCTAGATATGGTTGAGAGGCACGGGAAGTAGCAGATTGAGGTCGCCAATACTTTGGGTGGCTTGAATTAGTGCATTTATTTTTCTTTCTTGCTTTCTATTTCTTGCTGGGGGTTTGTTTCTTTTAGGTTGTTTTGCTGTTGTGTTGCTGTTGGGTGCTGATGGTGGTCTTTTGTCTTACTTTTAGTTTAGCACCCATCCAGTTGTGTTTTTTGGCAGTTGGGTTGCTGCTAGTGGTCATTTGATTTTTCTCTTTGGCAACATTTTGTATTCTCAATTGTAAAGGGTTTTGGGTCCCTTCAAAACCTATTTTTCCCATTCATCAAAACATTGTGTATCAGGACCCATTTTTCCAATTAAAATTTACAAATAGTTGCTTGTGAGGACCCATTTTTCCAATTAAAATTTACAAATAGTTGCTTATGAGGACCCATTTTTTCAATAACATTAAAGAAACTACATTTAAGGACACATTTTTCCAATTGTCGTGAAACCTCCATGCTAATCGTAGGGCCATAATCACCTTGAAAATTACAATGTATCATTGTATAATCATGCAAGATTCGCCAAATTTTTAATATACCATTTAAAAATCCTACAGAATTTTCCAAATATGGATTGATATAAATACAATCAAAACTATCATTTATTCTTACACATTTTTTTTAATTCTAAAATTGTGAGCTCTCAATTCAAAAGTTGGACTTGGAACCTTGAAGTTGATTGTAGGCAAGTTACAAACAACACATGAATTCCTGCATTAACGAATAGCAAGTCAGTGAAAACCTAAACTTAAAGGTGAGTGATCATTTCTTCATAGTGTTATAAGATTTCTTTATCTCTTTTCTATTCTTGCTTCAATCTTAAAGATGATATTGAGTAGGGAATGGTATCTATATTCTCTGTCCTTCTTAAACAAGAAGACATTTTTTTCTAGCTTTTATTCGAAGTAAGAGAACAATATGTCGAGCAACAAGTGCAACAAGGGTAAGACTCCTCGGGGTGGTGAAGGAACTGGGAGGCCATCAAAATTCCCAAAACGTAGAGTTGCCATATAGTCTTAGTTTGGAATTGGTAATGCTTTTGATCCATTAGATCAAGATGGAGCTACATCATCAACTCTTCCACCAAATATTAATGAAGAAGGCATTCACAATACCTCACTGCCACCAGAAGGTCAAGGCGAGATTGTCATTGAGTTAAATGAGTCAAATGAGGATGGAAATACTGTAGAATATGTTTTAAGGGATACCCTGGTTAGCCAAAATGGGATAATTGACTTGGATTAGGATGATGTTGGTAGCAAGAAAAGAAAAGGAAAATCAAAAGTGGGGTGCAATTGGGAAATGATAAGGAATTTTCAACTTGGTTGGTTGTCAAAGTGCCCATTCATTGTACCAGTGGAGAAAGCAAACAAAGATGAAATTGCAATAGAATGCATGTGTATGATTTGTAGTTGGAAATGTAAAAGAGACAAGAAGTTGCAGCTAAAGCTTGACACTATAGAAAAGCATATCGTTAAAGTTTATGAAAAGCAAATCATAGATGGAAAGGAACAATCAGTCGTACGATGGAAATCAAAGGAATAATGTCTTCATGTTAAGTATGCCGTAGAATATGAAGAGCATAAGAAAAGAATGTTGAAGCTTCATGCATGTTGAGGTACAATTGTGGCTCAATTTGGAAAAGCAATGGAAGGAGAACATCTGTCAAAAATTGTTCAGATGAGTGTTGTTTTTCATATCTTGTCCAAAGGGCATCCTATAACAGACTACCAAGAATATTTTAATTTATTATCTTTTTTGGGTGTTCCTCACTTTCCTAGCTCACATTGGTCAGTAAATGTTGGATGTGAATGTGAAAATTATCTTGCTACAATGGAAAAGCAATATTTAAAGGAGAAAGTAAAAGAGTCAAACTTCATTGCATTATCTTTAGATGAAGTTACTGCAGTAGATAATACTTCTTGGGTTTGTATGCATGTGTATACTGTAAAACAACATGTCTCCCAAGCTCATCTTCTCTGTGTTCATAAAATGAAGGAAAATTCAAGATCACAAAATCTATTTGAACTAGTCAAGAAATCTTTGAATTAAATTGTAGGTATGGATGAGTTGACAATTGCCAAAAAGTTGGTGTGTGTAGGAGTTGATGGAACTGCAGTGATGCAAGGTCAAAGGAGCAATGTTTGCACAAAGTTACAAACTACTTGTGCACCATACAATGTTGGCATTCACTGCATGGCCCACAAAATGAATTTAGCATTCAAAATTGTAAACAAGTTTCCTATAGTATCAAAAGTTGAAAATCTAGTCTATGAGTTCTATGCATACTTTTTCTGAAGTCCCAAACGTTTTAGGAAATTTCAATTTTTTTTTGAGGGAATAACATTAGGAAACAAGCTTCTCAAGGATGTTGATACTAGATGGATCTCCCTACATGGACTAGTGCAACGAGTTCTTTCAGAATATCAATCCTTGATTGGAGAGACACATTGCAACACAGTAGACAAAGCTCCTAACCTCTTACATAGGTTAAGCGATATAGAGACACTCTTAACTTTAGCTAGTCTTCTCCCCATGTTGGATGAAATGAACAATCTTGTGAAGAAATCCCAAGAAAAAACTATGTATATTTATGAATATTCTAAACTACATATACATACATACATGGCCCTCAATCATCTATATATAGATCTAATAGAAGAAAGCCCAAATTATTTCATGTGGTAGAAAATTACTGATTTGAATAGGCCTAATAATTATTTATAGTTTAATGCAAGTGTGAACTTACGTATCTATGTATGTGGATTTGAGATACCAATGTACCATTATACGATAGCCAGGTGCTCTATCAAAGAAGTACCTGTTAGAAAGGAAGATTTTAATGACATTGTTAAATCTGTTAGTGATAATTTGAAGGAAATTGCAAAATGTCTTTCCACAGAGATTTATGATAGATTCTCTCGACAAGAAATACTTGAAGCCATGGCTATTGTGTATCCTCAATTTTGGGTACACGGTCACCGAGACAACACAACCTATTTTCATGATAAAGTAAATATCTTGATTGATCACTTTTCAAAAAGTGTAATTGTTACCAATTTTTTGCTATAGCTCAATTGGTGGAGCTGACTAAATACTATTATATTTAAAAGTGGAAAATACAATTATTTCTGCATATGCTAGGTGCTGATTGCATCTTATTTATCATTTTATAAGTGACAGTTATGCATTGAAAGGAGGAAACATAATTTCAGGAATTGCTTTTCAGTGTTTCACAATCAAATGGAGTACAGGATTGAGCATTCAAAAACAAAGCATTTCAATTACTTTCATTTATTTCATAAAGTGATTCATATTTACAACATTTCATTTGATTACAACATTTCAAATGATGATACATTCAAATGATAATACAACATTGCATCATAAATATATTTTCTTTTCAAAATGAAAAGTAGAAAGAATGAAATTAAATATCCACACAAGCCATGGTTTTAGCCATTCCATTCATGACAAGAAAGGAAATATACAACTGAAAGAGAAAGTGACAAGTAATATGGAACACATCTGTCATTTCCTAAGTCGATCTTCGGTTGATGCTTCGAGTAGCTTGCTCCATCCTGCTTCTGCTCCTGAATGTGCCTGCAAAAGAATAAGAAGGGCATCAATTAAGAGCTTGGGATATGAACTATACTACATGCCATACTAACAGAGATATATTTCAATCCTTGCAATGCATAGAACCAGCTAAAGAAAAGTGTAGAAACATGAGCTGAAAGAGATATATCAACATCATCATATATTGTTATTGTTTTATGCTAACATCGTTTGTTTCTTTGTGTAGGTATAGGGAAAATCATGAAGCTGATTATCATTTGAAGATCAAGCATGTGGAGGAAAACGGGCTCCCACAAGGGTAGAGCTCAGCATGCTGCCCCTTATTCATTACAAGTGGGCTGAGATAGAGATTGTAATCATCATATTCATCAAGAAAGGAAGTATACAACTGAAAGAGAAAAATAGAGTTCATCCATCAAGTTATTAAGTCGACTGTTCACTCATAATAGTCAAATATGTTTCTGAAAGCTACAGGTGAACATTGGGTTTAATCAGCTTAATCATTTCAACTGAGTACATCATTTTCATGATTTAAATCACAGGTATCGCTTAACAGTTTGCATTTTTCTGCCGTGGGTGTTATTATGCATCTTGTTTCATGTTACTACAACAATGTTCTTTCTCACAATCAAGGATAGTGAACATGCATACATAATACCTCAACGAAGAGAAATGTTACTAATTTTTATTTCAGAAGAGAGCAAGTGCATGGAACAGTTTTAAATAATGGAGCATAAAAATGCATGAAGAGTTCCAGATAGAAGAGTATACTTTGAAAGGGAAGTTAAGCATGAAGGCAAGTGAAGAGAAGTCCCAGTTTCCCATCAGAATGAAGGATTACAAGAATCAATACAACAAAGACAACCATCGTTTTGGCTAAGAGTGCAATATTGCTTCAAGTAAAGGAGACAATCAAAATGGGAGATTCATTCCATTATTCAAGTATATTTCAAGGAATTACAAATATCAGACAGACAAATGTGAGCAGGTTTTCAAGGAATTAAATACATAAAAGACATTTTCAGAACAAGTAGAATATACATTGAACATGGTTTGAGTGAAGGTTTGGAGTGCATCCTTGAAGAGTGTGATTGTGATGCATAAGAGACTAGAGTAAACTACTAATCTACAAATTCAATTAAAAGGATTTATGTGTGAAAGGATGGTTCAAAACAACATGGAAATGACACCTGGAAATGCAAGCAAATAAATATATGGAGGAGGTCTGTACTTAAATGCAGAATGTAATCAAGGTGCACAATCTCAGTCAAAATATTTATATGAGGGATTCAATTAATAGTCAGTTTTCATCATGTTATGGTGTACCCAGGTTGAGGAATAATACAGTTTTCTTCAAGACTCTGAATACTTAGATGGGTCTTCTACAGAATGGGGCAGGGTTTATGTTTTCCTTCATTTTTTTGAAAACCCACATTGGGGTTTTGAATGAAGATGCAATATATTTGAAGTACAAGAAGCCCCTATGAGAGTTTAAATTCAAGATGCATTTTTTAGAATCTCATATACCCGAATGAGGGTTTTTAATAGTAATGTAAAGGAAAATTGTGTTTTTCATAATATTATACACCCAGGTGGGGTTTTGTCAGAAAATAAGATTTATACAATGTTTCAATGGATGAGCTGGAATACAACAGAAAAATGCATCCAGGTACACATATTCTTCAGAATTAAAAATACCCATATGGAGGAAATTGAGAATTTTAGAATGTCAAAAGAAATGCCATGTTTGGTTAGGCTGATTTTTACATGAATATCAAAACATACAAATTTTTGCTCATTTTCCAGAATACCCACATTGGGGTTTTGTTTTTAAAAGACAGATAATGTAATTGACAATAATACCCACATGAGGGTTTCAACCAGATAGCAGGATAAGTGTGTTTTCTTTCAAAATGCAATATACCCATGTGAGGGTTGTTCTAGAAATACAAAAGGATATTAAAATCCTTTGATGGGTCGAGCCCATAAAGATTTCAAATGCCAGTTTGAGTATGAGTGGTCGCGGCTTGACATATTTTTTCTTGCAATTGTAAGCCTTGCTTAAAAAGAAATAACAAATAGAAACAAAGTCCTATCATCAATTGTCTGTGGAAGAACAAGTAATCCTCAGTCAAGCTCTCACAGAGCTTTCAATTCATGGGTTGAGCTCTAAGTGCTTTCAAAGCTCATAGTAAGTATGTACATAGTGTGGCCTGGAGAGAGCCCTTGGGCTCACAAATCATCATGAAATCACAGAGGAGCTAAGTCTTGTTAATTTTCTTTGAGTGAAAGCAACAAGGAAAAAAAGAAGACAAAGACTTACCATTTCAGGCCAATACAGGAGCACTAGCCATGACCAAAGTCTTCACAGGAGTTTCAAAAGTTCAAGCTCAAACTCCCTCATGGCGGCCAGGGAGAAGTGAAATATAGAGATAGTAAAAGTTGCATCAGAAACTGTGTTACAGCTGCGGCCACAAGGACAAAAATGGCTCAGAAATGAAGCAAGAGAACTCAAAAGAACTTGAAAAAGACTCACCCATGATTTGTAGAGGAAGAATCGACCAATCTGTAGGAAAGAATCATGAAAATCGAGCATGCTCAGCTGAAACCCTAAGCTCGCATGGAGGCGGCGCCCAGGCAAAGCCAAACTTTCAAAGTTGAAAAGTGTGAAATGATAGAGGATTAGGGTTTCCCCTCTTGTTTTGTTGTGTTTCCCTAATTCAAACTTATGGGCTTATCATTCATGTTTGTTTTTGCATTTAATATCAAAACTTATGCAAAGTTTGAAGGGCCGACTTCCCTAATGATTAGGTCGAGCAATGTAGAGGATCATGTGGTTAAATTTTTTTCTATGTCTTGTTTTGTTTAATGAATTATGTGAAGACTTTAGGCCTTTAGGTGAAGCCTTTAACTACTTTCAAGGGATTTTGAGGAAAATCAATTAGATTTTGGAAGGGATTGCTTTAAGAATAAGGATAGGTCTTAAACCTTTTATTGATTTTAAAGAAATCAATTGAAATATTCATAAGAAAGATGCCTTGTATTTTTATGATTTTTTTAAAGAAAAATCAATTATTGTATTGAAGAGATAAGGTTGTGTAATTTTGAAAAAGATTTTCAAAAAATATTTAGTTACAAAATTAGTCAAATTATGAAAGTCTGCATATCATGTAAAGCAGGATTAAAGCAATGCTTTTATAAATCGCTTTATTCTTTGCTATATTTAGCAGATTTTTGAGAGGGACTGTCTTGGTCGGATTTGAGATGCCCGCTGGATGGATTAAGTGTTTTATTTGCTTTTAAATCAGATTTATCCTATTTTTAGGAGTTGAACAGTATGAACATGGAAACAATGAGTTTTTTCTACTTTTGTGCAGACTTTTGAGACAGTTTTGATACCTTTTCCTTGAGCTTTCTTGGTGAGCTCGAATTAGGGTTTTTGGAGAGATTTATCTTGAAGAAAACTTAGTTTTCTTCTTCTTCTCAGTTCAGATTCTACTTTCTTTCTCTTACACATTTTTGAGCTTGTAAACTTCTTTGTACTCAGGTTTTGAGAGTTTCACTCCATCTAATAAAAAGCAACATTCCTATCTCCAATTTATGTCTCAACTTGCAGTTTTAGTATGATGTTTATATTGTGATTCTATTTACAGATCCTCTTTATGTCCTATTATTGCAGATCATCGATGCAGAAAGTTCATTTCTTGCAGGTTGCATGCTGTGTTTAAATCTAAACCTTCATGCAAATCAATTTTGCACTAGTGTTCATGAGAGATTGTGAATTCATTGTTGTTTTTTCTGAAGACTGTTTGTGGGTGAAATATCAAAGTCATTATTAAGTTTGAGGATCATTTTAAGTCATAGGTTTTAGTTTCAGCTATTCTCTATCTCTTTACTTGAAAATCACTTAGAATAGGATTCATCTTTCGGAGAACCAGCTCACTCTGGAGATTCTCTTTTCGCATAGATCACCCACATCTGAAAAGAGTTTCCATATTTCAACAGATAGTCTGATTTTTTGCAAATTTGACAAAGGGTAAATATATGATTGATAACAGTAACATACAATGAGTAGACAATAGAAGGAATTCTAAATACAGATAAGCTTAGACAACAATGTAATAATTTTGCAAGAAGTATGATGGACCAGTTTGATTCCATGGGCATGGAGAAGTCCTTTGAACTAGGATCAATAACAAAGGCAATAAAGGCTTGGAAAAACTTAGGTCAGAGTGAAATATTGTGTGGTTTGATATAATAATATTTAAAACTTGTTGATTTATGTCAAACAATGATATTGGGGTCGATGGAGGATGAGAGAGTTTTCAATTCATTAGCATTTTTAAAATCAAACTTTAAAAAAAAACTAGACAAGAATTTGGAAAATTACTTGAGGATGAAAGAAACTACGTATAATGTCAAAAAATTTCCTTTTGAAAGGGAAATCACAATATGGAGGTCCATATGCGAAAGAAGAGAGTTGTGCAACTCTCCAATTCCAAATGCTGGTACTGGTGGCAATGGCAATGGCAATGGGATAGATGGTAGTGACACAATGAATGTTGAATTTGAGATGCAGGTCGAAGAAAATGAAGACCAGAATCAGAATCAAGATGACTCTTTTACTTTATCTCAAGTTGAACGTCAGTTTTAGGACCCTAACTCCATTTGGGAAATGGAAGTGAATTAGCAAATTTTAGGTATTTATACCGTACATCATGAATCATTTTCCAAATTGTAGTTAATGATATTTTATATTGTATTCCATGAAATTGTGAATCATTATACTTCATGATATTTTATTTTATATTGCACTTCATGAATCATAATCCAAACTATAGTTGATGATAATTTGTATTGTAGTCCATGAAATTGTGATATTTTATATTTTATATTGTATTCCATGGTATTGAATTTGATATGTGATTTTGCATCATTTTTAAAGAACACTTATCACACTACTTATAAATTTCTATTGCATTGTCATTCACACAATCTTTGATAAATAATTGAAAAGAATATTAATCCATTCCTTGAATAGAAGCTAACTGTTCAACATCCATAACATAAACACATGATGTGATATGACAACTTATAAATAACCATTGATTATTTTGAGTCAGAAGATAGTGAATACAATATTGGAGAGCAAGATAGGTCGATATTATATTCAAAATTAAAGAAATACACTTAAGTATTTGAGTCATATTTTGTTATTACAGAGAAAAATTACAACATTTCCTATATGTGCTATCAAATAGCTTACAGTAGGCATCCCAAAAGATGATTAAATCTGGTTGTATTTCTGATCTGGGTTTTCTATTGATTTGGAATGTGTCATAAGGTTTAGGGTTCTATTCATTCTTATGTTCTAAGGTTTATGTGTTTTCTAAACCCTCTCAAAAACCCTAGGTGTCTTTTCCTTTTACCTACATTCTAATTTGAAGTTGACCGGGTTTTACCTGTTCCTGGTCTCTTAATTCATATCTTATGCATTGATCAACAAAATGTATCATGAACACTCACTTAGATCAGTTCCTTAACCTAGGAACGAAGTCAATCTCAAAACCTATACAATTTGACAATAGTTTAACACATAGCATCATTAAGCTTTGATAATACTATATTACACTATCACATTCATTATACTCTCAACCATAACTTCTTACTAATATCCTAGTACTCAATTCACAGCATCATTCAAGCACTTTCATTAATTCTTTGAATTAAAAGCAAGAACAAAACTACACATCCATTGGAAATCAATGAAGACAAATAAGATAATCCTTAATCATATTATTCATAATTCATGAAATGAGTACATAGGAGAGATGGTTTTAAATTTGAACCATTTTGTATTCAATTGCTAGTATTGTTATCAAAATTACATATGCAAATTGATTGACTCAAAACCTAAGACAAAACTCTAAAATGTTCTCTATATTCCCTTTACAAAATTCTCTGTGATCAATACAAAAAATTGAACCCATACTTTTGGCCTTGAATTCCTTCTTATAGAAACGAAGGAGCAAAACAAGCTTCGAGCCAAAAAGTACACATGTCCCTTCTCAATTGGACTAATACAAAATACATCCCCTTTTTAGTTATATTTGCATTTCCAAATGGAGGGAAATGTTACTGAGACAAAAATCATTTTCATTTATTGATGGAGATCATATTCCTCCTTCCAAAAGGAATCTTCAGGTTGATGTAGCAATATCCACGTGCTCCAAAATTGTATCCACATACACCAAACATAAAAGAGAGAAAAACATAAAGTGTAGAAAAGTAGAAGAGACAAAAAACCTTCCACATTTGCATCCTTGTCACCAAATTTAAACTAGGGAGAAAACAATTTCTAGGCTATGCATTGTATTTCTCCCATATGTTACCATATTTGCAAACTTAAGACCCAAAATTGTATTTCCCAATCCACATTACCACACTTATCATCAATTTTCATTATTGAGAGGATACAACATTTTACAATACTTCAACATAGGCTTAATCTGTAAATTTTTCAAGCCATATGTTATAATCCTCCTCATCTGGCCATTGCATATCCAACAAATTTTGTACTTTTGTGTTATGTTGGTTGTACCTTGCACCAATTAGCACCCTAGCCTCTTTGAAAAATGTGTCCATCCTCATCTCTATTCCTGTCATATTATCTATGTTAGGATTCAACATAGAATAGTCAACAACACTCAACATCATCTTAGAATGGGGAAGCAAATCTCCCAAATCTTCCTTCCATGTGGAAAAATCCTTTAATTCACCCTTCTCATTCAATATCTTGGGCATAACATGCCCTTCTATTTCTCTGAACATTCTTAATTTATTATGGAGTTGCATTCTCAACTTTCCATGAAAAGTTGTGATTTCATTTACTAAATCAATGGCCTTTAATAAATCAGGAATGTTGGTGGGAGCTTCAGGGTCTTCCTACATTAGAGGCATCATTTCTTTCAATGTTCTTGCCCTAGCACTCCACTTATTCCACTCAGTTTGGAATGCTTTCTGAACCTGCAAATATTTTATATTGGCCTCATGGATGTTCTTGTAAACATCCCACATAGTGTCAACTTTATTCACCAACTTTGTCACTCTATGATTCAACACATTATCAAATATTTCATTAGCTACCTTGATTATCTCCCTTTGGCTCTCTTTGTGTTTTATTTCTCAGTTTGCACTTCCTAGTTCAAACTTAGAATTCTTAGTGCCCATGTTTCTCTGTCCCGTGATGACAAATCTGAAGTAGAACTTGTTGGAGAGGGAAAACCCCTAGATGTATTGGCAGTAGTGGAAAGTACCTTGTTGTTCTCATCCATTAGTTTATTCTACTTATCCAACATTTTTTTATAATTAGCTCCTGTGATCTAGGATGTCTACACTCAACATGGCAGCACGCATTGTCAATTGTGCAACTACAGTAGCTATCATTTTAGTAGCCCTTTTAACAACCACAACTCCAATCTCTTTCTCCATAGACTTTATCACTTTAGGCTTCCTAATATTTGGTGCCATAGACCAAATAACAAGTGTATGTAACTTAGGACTAAATCCTGAGCCAAAAACTTTGTTATCAAAAATCTCCTCAAAGAAGGAGGCATCTGGATCTTTCTTGATTGCATCTAATGCAATGGATGATGATAGTTCCCATCTAGGAAACAATAGAATCCCACTTCCTTTGACTAGGGCTCTTGCATCCTATGGTGACATAGCAGCAATTTCTTGCATTATTTTTCCTTCCTCCTCCTTCTCAGCTTCATCTTGCAAAGAAGGGTCAACCTGTTGGAGTACAGTTAACACTGAGAGGGGGGGTGAATTAGTGTTAACAAACAAATTAACTCTTTTTATTTCTTTTAATAATTTTCAGATCATGAATGGACTTATGCAATAAGAAACAAATGAACAGATAATGAACAAACACATATAAGAGATTGACACAAAGATTGTCTTGAGTGGAAACCCTCCCAGGGAATAAAACTACTCGAACTTGGCCTCACTAGCCTTATTTGAAAATATTCTTTGTACAAAGCCTCACTAGCTGATTTGTCTCACTAACAATGGTGCTATCTCACTAATAGTCTTTTGAAATTTACAAATATGAAAGAAATGTAAATACAGAGTTGATCTCTGTTTCATTAATTACATACTCTGTTCTACAATGACCTCAGAATCAGAGTCACAAAATTCCAACTACTCAAAACAATACATATATTTCCTTTCTAAAAGATGTATCCTGTACTTTCCAAAACCTCTCATCAACTTGAAAATGAGCACAATGAAGCATTTTATATATTCTCTATTTCAAAATAGAATTAGGTAAAAACCTTTTTGAAATCCTGTATCAATAACTTCCATGAGAAATCAAATTTGAAACTATCCTTGCCAGATGTAAGAACACATCTTCTTACACAAAACTCAACCATAATCCATCAAATTTATACAAAACACATCTTGCCAAAAGAACATTAATGATAAACAATAGATAACTGCCATAAAATCTGCAGGGCTGACAAGACACAATAAACCCACAAACGATAAACACATAGCTAAACCCATGAACATAATAGCAAGGTTTTCTAATCAAAAGAAAACATTTGATATTTTAAAAACAAACACCCTTATTCTTAGTGGCAGACCTGAATCGGGTTTTTTTTTTTTAACAAAGTATATACAGATCAAACTTAAGGGGTAAACAAACACTTGTTTACAACTCTTCTTCAAAACGAAACTGCTAGGAGACCCATGGGGTTACAGTAACCTTAAACAACTTCAAAACCCAACATTAAGACTTTGAACAGATTTCCCAAAACAAAAAATTTCATCATTAACAATCGTAACCTTAGGGATAATAAAGTGCCCAGATCAACAATAAACTTGGTTACTATTAATCGATACAATGTTCACCAAAAACAAATCTAAAAACCATCATATTAAAAGACACAAAGAAGAGTAAAACAAAAACATGGAAAGAGTACACCTGGAGTCAACACAAAAAAACCTTCACTGCCCTACTCTTCGATGTTATTTCTTGTTCTTTCAACAACTATGCAACCAAACTTTGAAACCAGCTTCGCTTATGACCGATGCCATGATTAGGGTAAGAAACCCTAACAAATAAAATGAAACAAACCCGATGCCCATCTAGAAACTTCATAGTAACTTTCAAATCCAACATAATGATGCTTCACATCTAAGAATTATGATGGGAAAGAATTCCCACTCAACAAAAAATAATTACCACCGACAATGCAAAGATTCTTTTAACTTTGACTTTATAAAACATTACAATTACCACCTTTTACCAATTGTCTTTGAGAAAAAAAACACAATTTGCCATCCTTTCAAAGATTTCCTCACAATAATTCCAAATTCTATTTGGAGAGAAATATGTTGCCTTATAAAAATACAATGTGTCAATGCCTTTTGAACAAACCTTAGATATAGAACTTATCTCTGCGCTTACAATTATTTTCATGAAGCCTTTTAAAAAAAACATAATCAAGATATTAATATGTAGATAGATTTTATAATCTTAGACTGAAAAACTAACCATATGCCAAGCTGAGAAACATATTAATCACTGAAATATTCCATAGACAAGTGATGATGCCAAGATAGATCAACATGGATATATAAACTCATGGAAGAAGAACTTAACCAAAATATCACCATGCCAATAACCTGATACCTCAACTTTGGTGTTATGACATTAATTCCAAATAATACTGAGGGACAACAAACTCCCCCTTTGGCATTGATGTCAAACAAAAAAGGTAATCAATAATATCATAGCTATAATATACATGTTCTGAACATGATAATTGCATGAAGTACATATCCATCCTATCACATATCAAGGAAACCATTAGATTCTACTGAAAAACTGCACAAACATGGCATATCATTGATCAAAAACACATATCATTGCCAAAACATAATCACATATCACTGCCATAACATAATCTCTGAACACTGCAAAATAAGCCTCCAAATTCTCCCCCTTTTGACACAATGCCAAAGGCAGAGAAACTAAACCAAACATGAAATGTGCTCATAATGCCAAATAAATGCTGAGGGATAAGTAATATGCATGAACTGCTCCCCCTAACTCCATGAACTGGAGTTAACATGGAAGAGAATTGATGGAGACAACACCAAGTAAACTGCCCAAGCAATGATCATTGTCAAAGAAATAACTCTCTGCAGTCAAGAACACTATCTTGAAGTTTACTACCCATTTCAATGTCATAGTATTGTTTGTGCAATGATATCATGTTATTCTTGATACATCTAAGACATGAAGAATGTCACCTTACTGAGCTCACTATGCAAGACATCATATATCACTACTTTGTTATTTATTACCACTTGCATCAATAATCTCTGTCCCTGTTCTTGTAACTTGAGAACTTTCATGTCAATAACAACACTTCACATATATGATAATATTCAGTGAATACTTATCATAAAAATTGCACTCAACTTTGTCCCATGTTCAAGGACACTCATACTATCTTGCATTTGCTTCAAATACAATCACATTGACCAAACAATCAATATCAAGCAAAAAGACTACTGTCCCAAACATACCACACCATTGAATCATTACATAACCATAGATAATTCATAAAATTAGCAAAGTCATGTACAATGTTACAGGTTGTAACTTTTGAATCAGTAATCCTCTCCTTCCGACTGTAGTGACTCAAGTGTTTTGTGCCCTTCATGAAGTGACTACTTCTTACCACAATCACATCAAAAATATCATAAACTTACTGCAATCTTAGATTTGCGCTTTTTATTTTTGGTCATGATTGAACTCACTCATTGTCATCTTATATTAACATTGCAAAAGAACTACTGCAGCAAGAAACCATAATTTCCAACTTAAAGACATCTGTCAATAATACATATAACCTTCATGTTAAAAACCACTGTCTAACAAAGATGAAATGAAGAACCATCTTACCACTGTACTATTAGAGAGAATAATCACTGCACACAGTTACCAAAGCATGATTATATGTCACTATTTATTCAACTTATTACATCCCAAGATTGCACTGTGAAATAGGCCAATAAACTGCTGCAACTCGTTATTATTGAAGAGCTTCAAAAAATTGATCTATCTCTTTTGAAAACTTTTCTTGAAGACAACATTATCTTGATGATAGGAACACTTCCTGAAGTGCCTCTTTAAGCATCAAATTTGAAGCATATGAGAACTTTAATGGAGTCAGAGGTCTATCAACGAAAACATGTCTTGATGATCAACATCAGTTTCCTTGTACAAGCATTACTCACTTCAACATTAAGTCAGCACACCATGCTCTACTCATAGTACTTTGCATGCATATAAATAAAGATCATCCACACAAAAACTTTGCAACACAAGTCTACTATAGAGACTGAGAAGGTCTGTCTGAGATAGAGGTGTAACTCCAAGTTGTTCTGCTTCAACATGATGTTATTCCACACATACTTTAACCCATCAAGAAAATTCTACTACAATTTTGATCTACAAGAGTAGCATAAGCATTCTTCAACTAAAAAAAAACATTAGAAGGACCAACCCTTGGACTACCAAAGATACCATAGCAATATTCTTACTTCATGTAAAACTGTGTTCATCACTGTAAACTTGCACATTGTCCTAAATGTTGTCAAATAGTCTTGTTTCTTGAGTGCTATGCTGTTCTAATTTTCTACTTGGGGATGAAAGAAAGAAAAAACATTGAGTACCTCCCCCAACTTCATGTCACTTCTCAAGCAACTGGTGAAGTGTCTTGTGCAACATGCACAAGTTTAGGATCTTTCTTGTCCTAATTTTGTTTTCTTCTCCAAACCAGTATAGACTTTTTCTTTGCTTTTCTCAAGATGTCTTCCTGCTTAGATGATTTCTTGTGTCCAAAACCATTACATCTAAAACATGTGACATTTTTCTTTTTATATGACAATTGATTAGGACTCTTTTTCCAATCATTTTTCTTTGCATACGTCCAACATTCTCTTGCTAGGTGACCAAATTTATCACAGTTATAACATACATTATTATAGTCCTGATTTGACAAGTTATAAACATCTTTATCCTTATTCCAACTAAGACCATTTCTTGCTTGAGTTCTATAATTTCTAGCTCTATGACCATAAGCATAACAACAATAACAATAACCATGAAATTGAGAATAATTGTACCTCATTGAATGGTGTTGTCTGATAGGTGGAGGATGTGAGATTTTGTTTGTTCTTATTCTTCCAACATCAACAGTTTTCTCTTCTGATTTCTTATTGACATCACTTTTTGAAGCTGCAACAGTATAACTTAAGTCTATTTTCTTCCTTGGAGTATTTCTGACCTTAAAAATTTGTCCTTTCTCATTTGCAGATGCAAAAAATATTTTAGTTTTTGACTCTTTTCCACTTGAAGAGGTTTGTCCTATTTCATATCCTAGACTAGTAGAATCACTGGAATGTTTTTGTTTACACAACATATCATCCAGTGCATTAATACTTTTCTCAAACTTCTTATACTTTTCTAACTGAATCTTATGATCTTCAAGATATTTCTTTAAAGCAACAACCTCTCCTTCAAGCTTATGCCACTCAGTAGTTTTGGCATCCAAATTAGATTTTGTTACTTCCACTATCCTCTTAGTTTCCTCAATCTCTACTTTCAAATTTAAGATTAAGTTATCTGAACCGTCTTTTAACAGAGAGTTCTTCTCTACTTTATTTTTCAAATAATTGAGTTCATCCTTAGAATTTTTACACATTTCTTCAATTTGGACTTTAAGTTTCTTGTTTTCTCTTCCAAGATTCCTAATCATATCTAGAGCAGAAACAAGCTCTCCTTCAAAATCAACAACTCCTTCAGGGTCGCTAACACACTCTTCTTTATCTAATTCATTCATATTTACCATGAATTCAACAAACTCTAGATTAGATACCTTGTCTTCTACAAAATTGTTCTTATTAGCATTTAAAGAATCAATTAACAAGGACTTTTCTTGAGACAAGGCTTCACTAGACATGACAGGAGTTGTTTGATTATCTTTTTGCTTGACACTAGTGTTTTTCTTTTCAACTCTGTTTCTTTTGCACTTAGCCATGACAAGTACTCCATGACCAAGAATACCCTAAGATTTTAAGAATTAACTTACAAGGGTTTGGATCTGATACCAATTGTTGGAGTACAATTAACACTAAGAGGGGGGGGGGGTGAATCAGTGTTAACCAACAAATTAACTCTTTTTATTTCTTTTAATAATTTTCAGATCATGAATGAACTTATGCAATAAGAAACAAATGAACAGATAATGAACAAACACATATAAGATATTGACACAAAGATTGTCTTGAGTGGAAACCCTCCTAGGGAATAAAACCACTCTAACTTGGCCTCACTAGCCTTATCTGAAAATATTCTTTGTAAAAAGCCTCACTGGCTGATTTGTCTCATTGACAATGGTGCTATCTCATTGATAGTCTTTTGAAATGTACAAATACGAAAGAAATGTAAATACAGAGTTGATCTCTGTTTCATTAATTACATACTCTATTCTGCAATGACCTTAGAATCAGAGTCACAAAATTAAAACTACTCAAAACAATACATATATTACCTTTCTGAAAGATGTATCCTGTACTTTCCAAAACCTCTCATCAACTTGAAAATGAGCACAATGAAGAATTTTATATATTCTCTGTTTCAAAACAGAATTAGGTAAAAACCTTTTTGAAATCCTGTATCAATAACTTCCATGAGAAACCAAATTTGAAACTGTACTTGCCAGATGTAAGAACACATCTTCTTACTAAAAACTCAGCTATAATCCATCAAATTTATACAAAACACATCTTGCCAAAAGAACATTAATGATAAACAACAAATAACTGCCATAAAATCTAAAGGGCCGACAAGACACAATAAACCCACAAACGATAAACACACAGCTAAACCCACGAACATAATAACAGGGTTTTCTAATCAAAAGAAAACATTTGATATTTTAAAAACAAACACCCTTATTCTTAACAACAGACCCAAATTGGTTTTTTTTTTAACAAAGTATATACAGATCAAACTTAAGGGGTAAACAAACACTTGTTTACAACTCTTCTTCAAAATAAAATTTCTAGGAGACCCGTGGGGTTACAGTAACCATAAATAACTTCAAAACCCAACATTAAGACTTTGAACAGATTTCCCAAAACAAAAAATTTCATCATTAACAATCGTAACCTCAGGGATAATAAAGTGCCTAGATCAACAACAAACTTGATTACTATTAATCGATACAATGATCACCAAAAAAAAATCTAAAACCCATTGTTTTAAAAGAAACAAAGAAGAGTAAAACAAAAACATGGAAAGAGTACACCTAGAGTCAGCACAAAAACACCTTCACTGCCCTGCTCTTCGCTGTTATTTTTTGTTCTTTCAACAACTATGCAACCAAACTCTGAAACTAGCTTCGCTTATGACTGATGCCATGATTAGGGTAAGAAACCCTAACAGATAAAATGAAACAAACCCGATGCCCATCTAAACTTCATAGTAACTTTCAGATCCAACATAATGATGCTTCACATCCAAGAATTATGATGGAAAATAATTCCCACTCAACAAAAAATAATTACCACTGACAATGCAAAGATTCTTTTAACTTTTACTTTATAAAACATTATCATTACCACCTTTTTCCAATTGTCTTTGAGAAAAAAAACAAAAATTTCCATCCTTTCAAAGATTTCCTCACAATAATTCCAAATTCTATTTGGAGAGCAATATGTGCATTATAAAAATACAATGTGTCAATGCCTTTTGAACAAACCTTAGATATAGAACTTATGTTTGCGCTAGCCAATATTATCATGAAGCATTTAAAAAAAATATATATCAGGATATTAATATGCAGATAGATTTTATAATCTCAGACTAAAAAATTGACCATATGCCAAGCTGAGAAACATACCAATCACTAAAATATGCCATATACAAGTGATGATGCCAAGATAGATCAATATGGATATATAAACTCATGCAAGAAGAACTAAACCAAAAGATCACCATGTGCACAACCTGATACCTCAACTTTGGTGTTTTGACATTAATGCCAAATAATACTGAGGGAAAACACAACCTTTCCTTTTCCCTCTTCTATTCTCCTTTTTATAGCAGATCCTTTCACATGGATAAATTTTTTTGTGAATTATTTTGTTTGAACAAAAGCATCATCACACATGGAATCGTCACAAGCCTTTATCCTGACATCGTCATCCTCAACTTCATTATACTCCCATTTTACAATTCTATTGGGAGGAAC
Organism: Sequoia sempervirens; assembly: GCA_007258455.2. Lineage (NCBI taxonomy): Eukaryota > Viridiplantae > Streptophyta > Pinopsida > Cupressales > Cupressaceae > Sequoia > Sequoia sempervirens. The sequence goes on along the minus strand of VDFB02000002.1, from coordinate 154,603,620 downwards.
ATCAATATTCAAAGCATATTCTTTAATAGGAGATGGGAATCTATGATCTACTTCCTCCTCCACTGGGATGTAATCTGCAGATCCCTCAGGTGCATATCCTTCACCTCCTTGCTTTGTTTTAGAATAAGTCACCAATGGGGTGATTGTAGGCTATTTTCCTGTCTCCTTAGCTTGCACTATAATGCCTTGAGCAGAATATTGAGCTGTATGGCTCCTTATTTGTGCATCATGATTTTTTCTGGCCACCTTGGCCCTTATTTCAGCTTGCTTAACCTTTTCAAAGAAATTTTTTTCTTTAAAATCTCCAAGCATCAATTTTTCTTGCACAAATTTGTCTTGTACCTCAGAGTAAGGACTAACATAGAAAGGATTTTCTTTTAGCATCTTATCCTCAATTGCACAAATTTTCTTCCATGTACTTTTTGTTTTTGCAACTTCCTCACCAAAAGAAAGGTTTATGATCACATCCTCTTGATAGAGGAATTGATGATGTCTCTTTGATAATCCTCTAGCTCTTCTCTTAGTAGTAATAACCCCTTCAGGGTCACAAAACCTTATAATATCTTGTTTCATTCTAAGATTGTTTAATAGAGAGCCAAACTTCTCAATGCGTTCCTTTGAACTACAAGTGAAATAGGAAAAACCACAGTTAGGGTTTACCAGGGATGCCTTGATTTAATAAAATGTTCCTTATCCATGGCATCAAGATACCACATTATATCCATGAAGGCTTGTCAGTCTAACATATATATTGGTAGCTTGTGGGGTGGCATCGGGGATCCATAAATTCTGATTGCAGTATAGTCAGAATGGAGGTACCAATTCCCCCAATTGAATTTTTGTGCAATGCCCTCCTCATACTCCAGAGGCCTCAATATTTCTTTCAAACCTTTTGATATTGTGTAAATGGGCTTTAGGCCCAATTGCTCCAGCACTAAAAACTGGAAAACATTGCAAAATATAGCATACTTAGATTCAGGACAGTGCACATACTAGATATGGGTCCACATTTGCATAAGCAACTCATTATCCATGTTATCCCTTTCTCTCAATTTCGTGAATTTTCTAAATACCTTTCTGCCTTTCCACAACAACATATGCATCAACAAAGAATAGTGTCTGCATGACAATGGAGGGTTTGCATCTTTCAACTTAATCAAATCCTTATGCAAGTGTTCAACAATATAGGAAGCATAATCCCAAACCCTGTTTTGATACTTATTTTGAATATCAATTGCTAAAACCATCAACGCAACATCCATTTTTATGTCAAAATTCTTGTGCAGGACCTGACATAATGCATAGTCTGTATTTTTGAAATAGTCCTCAAAATCATCACAATCAAATGGTTCTAATTCTAGAGGAATGAAAAGTACACCATTCTTCTTTAGGTCATGTCTCCTATGCCTTGGCACAATATTCTTTCTATATCCAAATCTATTTTGCTCATATTCATTATATAGTGCACGAAACTTAATGGATTCAAGTTAAAAATTTCCACTATTCGACTCCTTGAATTTTCCAACATAGGAAGAAAATTTGGAAAACTTTTGATTGTCCTGTCATTTGGATCATAGCACCTAGCCAATTCAAGAATCAGGTCCACCTCCACAAACACATTGGGGTGCACCAATTTTCCAATGTCGCAAGTCCATAAATGATAGGTGGGGTGACTAGCAGTCCTTCTTTTGAAAGCATACAAGAATAAATCCCAACCGCTTTGTGGCAATACCACATCACCAATTGCCACAACTAAATCCTGAAAATGAGTTATCAATGTGCCCTCACCAGTCTTTCTCTTCCCAATTGTTTTAACCTATGCAACCGGGTCCTTATGGGCCTCCTCCATGAAACAAGGGTAATCCTTCTTAATAGCTCTCTTCTTTGCAAGTTTTTCAGGTGTTTCAGGTTTAGGATTATCATCTTGAGGCTTAGGTATCTTGACCCCTTTTTGGGTAGGTTTCCTCTCTGGTTTGGCAGAGGATTCACTAGGCTCACTCATTCTTATAGCTCAATAAAACTATGGTTCCAAGATAACTATGAATTGCAATTCTATTCTTTGAATTCACAAGGTTCAAAATTAATTTCAAACAAACTTCACTCCTTTACCCATAAACCCTACATATAACGATTGTAATTCCCTTACTAGCCAGAGAGAAATAACCCTAAATAGCAAACCCTAGCTATCTACTCACTTTCTCAATTACCCAGTGTTACAAATTACTCACAAAGGTGCATAATTCAACTTACTCAGGAAAATTAGCAGCTTGTTCTTCAAAATTTGATTTTCCTGGAGCTCTACCTTCTTCTTCTCTTCACTTAACCACTTCTTCAACTCTCAAGGATTGAAATTATGGAAGAAAAGTGATAAAAAACCCTCTTTATGATTCAGAATTGGAGCATCTTCTCTATTAATGTCTGATAGATAGCTCGTGTGAGCGAAATGACAAGTAGTCATGCAAGTTTAAACTCTACCCATTAATCTTCTTTGTTTAAAACATGATCTATAGTTCTCCCCGACCATCACTTTATGCTTTCCCAAGTGTATTTTAAAACAACAATGATACCCTAAGGAGTTTCCATGTAGCCACCCACATGCTCATTAACCCTTTAGAACCCCATCACTCATCATAGTAATGCTTTGAAGTTAAGTCCATACTTCGGCGATGAGCGACAAAACCTTCAATGGAAGGAATATTCCTCATTATATTCTCCATCACTTGTTGCTGAAGTGTTACAAAGATGCACTTTCACTTCAATTAAGAGAGAAACCCAACGATACAAAGATATATCCTTAGTCCATCGCTTATTGTTGTAGTTGATTTAGAAATGAGAATGCTTTTGGTGATGGGCGAAACAAGCAATGGCACCGGATGCATACACATGGAAAGATCATAGCCCAACATTTCTTACCTTCATATCGCTCATCACAGTAATTGAAATAAACAACAAAAATTTTCTACGATGGCACGATATAAAGGAGAAACTCGTGTTCATCGTGCTTCGTTGAAGTGGAACCAAAGAACAAGAGATCTTCAACGATAAGCGATATGAAAGGAAACAAGCATATCGCTCATTGCGGAAATGAGACATGGAGACCAAACACCTTCTATGATGCATGATACAAGAGAAAATCAAGGCTCATTGCTTATCACGGTAATTAACCTGATGGGTTGAAGGATTTTAGCATTGAGTGATAGAAGAACTTAAGTGGCAGAAATATGCATGTGCATAAAGTTTGTTTTAAAAGAGGGACCACCTAGGAAGAATGTAGGACTAGGGCTTAAAAACTTAAGAATGTTTTACACAAAAGATGTAAAGGCCAAACAAGGCCGAATTATCAACTTATAAAATAATTAAATCCTCAGACCAAAGTAATGAAGGAAATATGTGTGATGGGTAAATGGGGAACTCTAACCATAAGGGGTCAATAACAGAATGAATCCAAAGGCATAAGATATAACTAAGATGACTTGGAACTGGCTATAACAGGTCAATGGAGGATTAGAACAAAAGACAAGGGTTTAGACAAGGGGAAAATATACTAAGTAAAAATCCACCCCTAACATAAAACCCTAAACCCTATCTTTGTAATTCAAACCAAAAGCCACCAAAGTAAGGCATATTAGATTAGTGGAATAAGACATTTTGAAGGTTCCACCAGTGATTCATCACTCAACTCAATGCTTAATAACATATTAACAATAGTAGCATATACAACAATGAACAACAACAATCATTTAATGTGTATCTAGTAGTTGAAACCAAACTTTTTCTTCAAATGATAAAATAAATAATACATATAATTGAACATCAACACATTAATGAATTTGAATTTTTTTATTGATTTTCACATGAAGGAATACGTAGAGGCATTGATTTTCACTGTATCACCTTTTCTAGCAACTTCCATTATTTAGATGGTGGAATTGTCATTTGTTCTAACTGATGTTGTTTGACTTGAGAATTTGTTAACAATTCATGATTGAAATTGGAATCTGTCTTAAATTCTTCAATCAATTTTGCATTCAAGGTTATCAATGGTTTGATGGAATCCAAATAGTTCACCACATCTAGGTTCTGAGGAAATTGGTCCAAATCAATCTTCCTTGCACCCTCCATCTTCTTTTTGAAATCATCCTTTCTAATGAATCACTCATTTGTGTCAAAAGCCTCCAACAAACCAAGCTCTATGAAGTTCCTTACCTTTTCATCCAACCTCTTCATCTTGTTTGCAGCCAGATGCACATATTCCTTTGTTTCACGCATTCTCAAACACTTTTGAATGATAGATGAAAACATCATTGAGGTAGCAAGCCGATTATTAATCCCTTTTGATTTCAAATAATTGTCACTAGCTTTGTAGACTATTTTTTGAACTTGATTTGCAGATTTATCTAATGCCAACACATTTTTTTTGTCCACTAAATATTTGTTGAGCTTCTTATAATGTAGTTTGATAGCATCAATCAATTGAAACATGTCACACAAATGATTAATCCTCTACATTATTTCATCCCAGATCTTTTGTTTCATATGCCTCATTGTTTCTCTACAAAATGCAGATAACTTATTTTAACAAGAGTTAATTTCATTTTTTGCTTCCATCAGCTCTGCCTCCAATCTTTCATTTCTTTTTCTCTCTTTCTCCAATTTTTGTTCCCACTGTGCATTTCCTTTCCCAATGCTTTGTCTTAATTTTTCTGAAGTGGATTTTTCCTCATCATATTTCTTGTTGCTCTCATCTAACCTTTGATTCAATTCATTCACTTCTCTCTCATTTTGTTTATCCTCTTTGCTTGTTGATGTATAGGTAGATTTTTTTATTCTTTTTTCTAATCCATTGCTCTTGTTATCTGTTGCTTTCCTCTTTGCTTTCTCATTTTCTAGGTCTTCCTATAACTTTTCTATTTGAGTCCGCAACCTTTTTTTCTCTCTATCTTGCTTTAGCAATGATGTGTACACTAATTCATTGTTCTTCTTTGATACATTAATTTTGTTAGTATTTTTGAGTCCAGAAAAATCTAATTGTAAATTGCTCACCTGAAATTCAGATCAATCCATCTGATTTGCTGGTTTATTTTGAATTGTGGGAACAACAATCATGTACTCCATTATTTCTTTATTTGTGTCAAATGTGGGTAATACCATGGTTGTTGTAGGCTCTAAAGTTTCAACAGAAACACTCTTCATCAGTTGCTTCTTTTCTTTTTTTATACAATTTTGATTTTTTTTTAAAGTCTTCAATGCAATCAAAACCTAGGGATGCATGAACAATGGAATGCTTGAATGACGAAGGAATAAGAGTACTTGCAATTGCTAATGTTGTTGCAGCCACACTAATTGGCAAAAGGGGAGTGCTTGGGAATAAATCCTTTGTGGTGGAAATGGTAGTGTGACTTGGACTTGTCAAAATCCTTTGCCTCTTTTATATGCCTTGATCACTTGGTGTTTGTGTGGTATCTTGTATTGTTGTCCTCTTGTGTGTATTTTTTGTTGTACCATATGTTGACCACTACTAGTACTACTACCCATACCATCGCCACCAGTGGCAGTTCCAGTTGCACTAGGCTCTCCACCATGGGCATGTCCTAGTTGTGATTGTATTTGACCATGAGGATTAGGATTTGAAGCTCTAACAAATTGAATTATTTTAGTTGTACTTGTATGCCCTTGGTCTACTTTTTCAGCTTCAAGGCCAGATTTATCAAATGGTTTTCTATTCTCTACATTTGTTACCATCCAAGGGCCTTGTCCTTGGGACCCCAAAGAACCACCTTCATAACCCATTTTTTCGGCTATGGTTGCTCCTGAAGTATATGCTTCTTTTGTGGCCTCACTTAATCCAGGTTTGAAATTGACATAGCTTTGTTCTTCCCTACCATCATTAGATTCATCATCAGTTTCTTGATCTTCATGATCGTTGTGATACTCTGTATTCCATAATTTTCTAAACTCACAATCTTCTTCATTATCTTCAAAGTCTACAAGAGTTCTTTGATCACTTTTTTCATAAAAAATGTTGTACCTTTTGATTGTTTTTCGATGCAATGCCATAATTTTTGTTGACAATTGTTCAAAAGAAATACCTTTCTTAGCAACACTTTTCTCCATTGCTATTCTGACCTCATCCCAAGAATCCTTATTTCTCAAGTTTTCAAGAAAGGGTTTACTTTGATGTTGAATTCTACTTGCAACATTCCTATTGGCCACAATCATTGATTTAATGGGTGTCACATGGATCATACTGCCAGTGACAAACAACATCAAAATTTAAAAAAATTCAAAAGATCATGTGCCATGAAGAGCACAAAGATTTACTAAGAGGGGGGGTGAATTAGTAAATCAATACAAACTTTTTCTTTATTAAACTTTTATCAACTTTAACTTTTATTCAACATCAACTTCTTAAAATGAAACAATACAATCAAGTTGACTCCAATTGATATATGATATGTTTAAATGATTTTACAAAAGTAAGTAGGTACCAACCTACTTGAAGTATTAATAAGATTATTTAGTAGGCTCCAACCTACAATGAGCACCAGCCCCTTAACCTTATTTAGTAGGAACCTAACCTACAAGGAGCACCAACCCCTAATGTGGAAGGCACCAACCTTGACTTGATGGATGTAAGATGATTTCCTTCAATTAGATCTACACTATCCCTATCCTCCAATCTACTTTTGTGATGAATGATATTACCCTAAGCCCACACAAGAAGAAGTGACTTCTAACTTGAACTGTTCACACTCTACAACCACACTTTCAAGTCTAAAATGAATGTAAAATATATACTTTGATCAAAACTTGCATCTCTTGAAGAAAGAGCACAACTCTTGTCTATTCACACCTCTTCAATTATTGGTATTAGTCTTAATTGATCTACTTCAAATTTTTAACAACTTCTACAAAATTTTGTCCCTTAATTGACAGTCGCACCTATAGGTAAATACATCCTTTTAAAAGGAGCATGTCTTTTGATTTTCAGAAGTTGTAACCTTTAAAATGAGCCCGACCTTTTGAGGAGGTAATCCTTTTGAAGATACACATGTGCTTTTGAATCACACCTCTTCAAAAATTGATTAGTTAAGGATCTCATAATCACGTATTTTCTTTCAATGAACACCCAATCATATCTCTTCAAAAAGACAATTAATTAAATCTCATAAGATGATTTTTTTTGCAGCGATTAACATCTTCGATCTTTTGTGAAGCACACATTTTTTTATTAAAGACATCTTAATCCTTCATTCGTATCTTTTGAGCAGCTGGAGCAGCCACTTTTTGACTTAACCAATTTTGTTAATATATCAAATATATCAAGAGATCTTTCAAATCTGGACATGAATATGAGTAATGTTAATATGAATCTGATGATCAAATCAATAACTCTTGTTTAAGACATTGATCAGATTAATTGGTTGGTTTAGAACTTCGACTATGTATGAGAATCTGATGGTGCTATTTAGGTGATCAAATCTGATGATTATTCTGAGTAAATCTTCAACAATCTGATTAAGCCAATGATCTCAAAGTGTTGCCAGGGATCTCAAAGTGACTAACTTTGTAGCCTCAAAGTTTCTAACTTTGTAGCTTTGCCTTGCCATCATCAAATGTAGCATATTCCAACAATGACTTTATCCTTTACCTTGACATCAATGGCAATACTTCTAACAATCTCCCCCTCTATCATTGATGGCAACCTCTTCAATGGAAACTTTGATCCTCTTCTTTTTTCTCCCCCTTTGACATCAATGGAAAAGGGTCTTCTAACAATGTTTTGCTTTTTGTTCCATGGAGCTACAAGATACTATGTATAGCTCCCCCTGAATGTATGCTTCCACCAATCAATTTGATGGATGTGGGAAAACTCCCAATTTGTCCCTTAGATACTCAAATGCATCCCTTGGTAGTGGTTTGGTGAATATATCAACAATTTATTCTTTTGTAGCTATGTATTCCAAACTCACTTGTCCTTCTGCCACTTGCTCTCTTAGAAAGTGATACTTGATAGGTATATACTTGGTTCTTGATTGCATCACCGGATTTTTGGAGATGTTGATTACACTTGTGTTGTCACAATAGATAGTGTAAGGATGATTGTATTCCACCTTAACATCTTTTAGAGTTTGCCTCATCCAAAAAAGTTGAGTGCAACATGCTGCTGCTATTTATTCAGCTTCTATCGTGGATAAGGAAACTGATTCTTTCTTTTTGCTTATCCAAGATACTAAGTTCCCCCCAAAGAAGAAGGCTCCTCCACTTGTGCTTTTTCTATCATCCAAATTGCCTGCCCAATCAGCATCTGTGAATGCTTCAAGAGTGAAGTCTTTGCTACTGGTATACCATATAACATATTCCACAGTACCTTTCAAATACTTGAATATCTGTTTCATTGCATGAACATGTGTTTCTTTAGGTGTGGCTTGAAATCTCACCACCATTACAACAACTTGCATTATATCAGGTCTTGTAGTAGTTAGGTACAACAAACTTCCAATCATGGATCTATAAAGTGTTTGATTGGCTTGTTGAGATTCATCTTCTTTACTTAGCTTACAACCTGTTACCATGGGAGTACTCACAAGATTGCGATCTTCCATCCTAAACTTCTTTAGCATTTCATTCACATATTTGGTTTGAGAGATGAAGATTCCTTTGCTAGATTGTGAAATTTGTAGCCCAAGGAAGAAGGACGATTCTCTCAACATTGACATCTCAAACTCTTTTTGCATACTTGAGGAGAATTCTTTGCACATTTTGTCCATGTTTCCACCAAAAATGATATCATCTACATATACTACTACAATCAACAAATGACCATCCTCTTCTTTGATATATAGATTTTTATTTGCATCTCCTCTTTTGAATCCTTGTTCTTTGAGGTATTTGTCAAGTCTAGAGTACCATGCTCGTGGTGCTTGTTTGAGCCCATTGAGAGATTTCTTTAATTTGCACACATAATCCTTGTTTTTTGATAGTAGGAATCCTTTAGGTTGTTCAATGTATACCTCCTCCTCTAGGTCTCCATTGAGAAAAGAAGATTTAACGTCCATTTGATATACCTTGAATTTATTGTGACTTGCATAGGCTAGGAACATTCTATTTGCTTCTATCTTGGCAACCAGTGCAAATGTTTCTTCAAAGTCCACTCCTTCAACTTGAGCATAGCCTTTGCACACTAACCTTGCTTTGTTCCTTGTGACTTCACTATCTTCATTTAGCTTGTTCCTAAAGACCCATTTGGTTCCAATTATGTTCTTGTCCTTTGGTCTTGGGACAAGTTCCCAAGTATCATTCTTCTCTATTTGATCCAACTCTTCATTCATTGCATCAATCCAACATTTGTCTTGGCTTTCTTCTTTGAAATTTTTAGGCTCAATCTTGGATAGTAGTGCCATGTGACAATCTTCATTATAATTTACCATTTTCCTTGTAGATCTACATCTATCTTGAAGAATCAATTCTTCAAGACGATTCTTTTGCACAAACATGGAAGGTGTTTTTGGTGTCTTCATAGGAGTCTTTTGTGGAGATTCTTCTTTTGTCTCCTCATCTTTTTCATCTTCTTTGGAGTTCTCATCTTCTTCATCTTCATTACTCACATTTTGTACATCAAGATAGCTTTGTGCAATTTCTTTAAATTGTTTTCCTTCATCAACTCTTACGTTTGCACTTTCAACTATTTTGTGACTTCTTTTGTTGTAGCATATGTATGCCTTACTCCTTGATGAGTAACCAAGGAAGATTCCCTCATATGCTCTTGCATCAAATTTTCCCAAGTCTCCTTCATCTCTTCTAATTTAGCAAGTGCTTCCAAAGATCTTGAAGTGCCTTTCCATAGTTCATAGGGTGTCTTGTCATTGTTCACTCTAATTTGTGCATGATTTAAGATGTAGACTGCTGTGTGAATTTCTTCCTTCCAAAAAGAATATGATATTTTTGACTCATTGAGCATTGCTCTTTCCATTTCTTGGATTGTTCTATTCTTTCTTTCTACAACCCCATTTTGTTGAGGGGTTCTAGCTGTAGAAAATTGTCTTTTTATCCCATGTTTTATGCAGAAATTCTCAAATTCATTTGATGTAAACTCTCCTCCTTGGTTTGATCTAAGGCACTTTATCTTGGTGTTTGCTTCATTTTCAACCAACTCTTTAAAAGCTTTAAATTTATCAAAGGCTTCAGATTTTTCTTTTAAGAATGTAACCCAAGTCATTCTTGAGTAATCATCAATTAGCAGCATGAAGTATCTCTCCCTATTCATACTCTTGGTTTTGGTTGGTCCACAAAGATTGGTGTGTATGAGTTCCAATGGTGTTGATGAAGAGCATTCCTTAGGCTTGAAACTTGATCTTCTTTGCTTTCCAAGTTGGCATTCCTTACAAATGATGTTAGAATGTTTTTCTATTCTTGGCATGTCTCTCACCGCATTTGATCTACTAACTTTGACAATATTATCAAAGTTGAGGTGGCCTAGTCTTTTGTGCCATAACCAACTCTCATCCTCTTGTACCAAGTTGCAACTCTCACAATTTATTTCCTTTAGAACATACAAATTGTCTTTCCTATCAACTTGTGCAATTAGTTTTCCATATTTCTTGATTTCACATGTTTTAGAAAGAAAGGTGACACTATGCCCTTGATCACAAAGTTGGATTACACTTAGTAGATTTTATTTTAAGCCTTTAACATATGAGACATCTTTAGTTTTTGTTCTACCATTATCTAGGCTGAGAGTTCCTTTTCCTTTTATTTCTTTTCTTGAGTTATCACCAAATCTTACCGTTCCTTCATCAAATGGTTCAAGGGAGATGAACTTTCTTTTTTCACTTGTCATGTACTTTGAGCACCCACTGTCAATGTACCATCTATCCTTTCTATTTTCTACATGTAAGGCTATTTGAACGAACATGGATTTATCCTTCTTCTTCCACACTTTGGATGTCATTTCTTTCCTTTTAATGGAATTGTCTTCTTTCTCGTTTTGCTTTGAAGGATCATAAAAGATTGTCCTAAAAACTTGTTCCTTGTGTCCAAAGTTATTATAGTTGTGGCATACACTACTAAAGTCCATTAATGGTGTGAAAGGGTTATAGTTTTTCCTAGTGAAACTAGGGATATTTTTTACTTTATTTTTACAACTTAAGGCCTTGTGGCCAAACTTGTTACATAGAAAGCAATAAACATTAAAAGCATAGAAGTTCCTAGTATTAAGTTTTCTTTTAGGATGAGCACTTTTCCAATCTCCTTCGGTTTGCTTTGAGAAGGTCTTGGTCTCTTCTTTGGAAATTTTGACCTTCTTGGATTGTCTTTCAAAACCACCCTCAATTTTATCAAGAACATGTTTTTGAGCATTCATGAGCTCATTTAACTTGGTGGAGCTTTCATCAAACTTTGTGTGCTGCTCCTTTTCCTTTTTTAATCCATCTTTAGCATATCAATTTCTTTCTCCAACTTGTCACATTCCATCTCTTTTGTATTAAGCTTCTTCTTAATTTCACCTTCACTTCTTTCAGCTTTCATAAGAAGATCCCTCAAGTCTGGAATAGTTTTGCTTGATTCCTCCAAGATTTTTGTCATCTCCTTGATTTTTTTTTGTGCTTGGTAACTTTCTTCTTTAATGTTTCATTTTTCTTGTATGCATAATGAAGTTCTTCCTCAAGACCTGTTTCCTCTTCTTCATTGCAATTTTTTTCACTTTCTTCTTCTTCATGCTTGTTTTTTGTGTCTACTTCTGCCACGAATAAATTTCTACTTCATCATTGCTTTGGAAATCATCGCTTTGTTCTTCAGAAGTGTTGCAATATTTCTTTGAGTAAAAACTCTTTTTTGTTTTTGTTTTTGAGATTTCTTCTTTGAGGTATATTTGGAATTCTTCTTTCCCTTTTTCTTGGTGTAGATTTATTTTTCATCTTCACTTGAGTCACTATCATTTTGAGGACATTTTGAAGCATAATGTCCAACCTTCCCACAATTGAAGCATTTAAAGGGGAATTTTCCTTTATATTTTCCTTTTCCTTTCTTGAGCTTTCCCATGAAGTAGGCTTCTGCTTCATCAATTGATTTGTCACTTGGTTCTTCATGTTTTGTTTTTCCCTTTTTGGATGCTTTGAATGGAACTTCCTTTTGTGGTTCTCTCCCTTCAATCCTCATTTCATAGGAAGCAAGAATCCCATGTAGTTCATCTTTTGTTAGATGATCTAGGTTTGCCAATTCTTCCAATGCTGCTACCTTGGCCTCAAATTTTGTGGATAGAGATTTTAGTCTTTTATCAACAATAAAAGCATCATCAACCTCTTCACCAAGTCCTCTCATAATGTTCACAAGTTCATCAACATGAAGAAAATATGATGCTATGTCTTCATCTTCATTCATTTTGAGAGTCTTAAACTTCCTTCAATGAGTTTGCAACTTAGCCTTCTTTACTTTGGTATCTCCTTCATAAATTTTTTGTAGTTTGACCCATATATCTTTTGTTGATTTGCAACACATGACCTTTGTAAATTCAAAATCTATTAAGCTACAAAGAAGAGCATGCTTAGCTTTGACATTATTTTCACTTTTCTTCTTTCCGGCTTGATCCATTGGAGGGGTTGATGGAGGTGTATACCCATAAACAATAGATTTCCACACATCAAACCCAAGGGCTTTCAAATAAGCTTCCATCCTAATACTCCAAAATGCATAATTAGTCCCACAATACAAATTTTTGTATTTCTTAAACTTTTATTCAAAATCAACTTCTTTAAATGAAACAATACAATCAAGTTGACTCCAATTGATAAATGATATGTTTAAATTATTTTACAAAAGTAAGTCGGTACCAACCTACTTGAAGTATTAATAAGATTGTTTAGTAGGCTCCAACCTACAAGGAGCACCAGCCCCTTAACCTTATTTAGTAGGCACCTAACCTACCAGGAGCACCAACCTTGACTTGATGGATGTAAGATGACCGCCTTCAATCAGATCTGCACTATCCCTATTGTGACACCCCGTCGTGCAAACCCCAAAGGACAACAGAACAACAAATTACTACATTTTTTTTTTTGAAAGTGGAACAATACATAAGATGAACATATATTACATATAAAACAATTAAACAATTACAAAGACCATTACATCCTCTGGGGTACACGAGACAACATCATAGAATCCTAAACTAAAACCATAATGATAATGAATGAGTCAAGAAAAGATAACATACAACCATCTATGATCAAAAGAGGTGAAAAAGATACATATAACATTTTATTAATAGGTCAATATGACAATTGTGGAGTATATTTCCATAGATACAACACATCGGATAACGACTACCACATAAGGTTTACAAAGGTAAAATAATACATTACAACCGTTTCAGGAGTACATTACATCACTTCAGGAGTACATTACTTCAGGAGTACATATGCATCTTGACGTGTAGAGGAAAAGCTACATAAAAAACAAGAATGTTACATAATTGAACATGGTACAATAGAACTGAGATAGAGTCCTGGATCAACAACATCGACACGAACTCAGATTGAAGACCCAATGGGGTGCATAACATGTTCCACTTGACCATGTGGACCCGAAGGACCATCCCCCATGCTAGGAGTTGACAAGGAAGACCCCCATACCTCAACCAAAACAATCAAATGAACCAATAGCAAACCAGACTCCACATCAAGGATAACATCACCATAAGGTAACAAACCATAACATTGCCTTCACATAGCCACAAAAAAATAATGAAAAGTACAATATAACCAAATGTCAAGATTATAGCTCAACACTAAATAACCATAAGAGGTGCCAACAATAATAGGATCCAAAGCCTTCAAATGAAATCACAATATCAATCAATAATAAATATCAAGGGCACCTTTCATTAACATTATTAGGTTGTCATGGGGAATGTATGCAACATTAAAAGATAGAACTTGGAGGCTTCAACAAAAATCACCAAGAACCAATTGCCTCAACAACATCAACAATCCAAACAACACTCCCAAAGGCAAACAAACAAGGAAAAATAAATGGGTACTGTAGGAGAGTGTCATCGCATGACCTTACATGGATTAGCCAGGAAACCTGTCACAAGGTACCACCTCCATCTATGGTTATCTAGGTTGCCTATCTCAAGGAAACCACTCCATAGGGTGACTCATGTGGGACCACTTAGCTTTTGTGAGGACAAGGCAGTGATCTTACCAACCAGGTCTTCTCATCCCATCCTTCGCCTATGAAAGCACTAACAGTATGGGTGAGGCTCATAATTAATCTTGTTTAGTGTTTTTCTACCCAAACCTACTAGTTCATTAATTATATTATCACTTGTTTAGGAAAATCTTCCATGGGTTACCCTAACAACCCCTTTGTGCGCCAGACCCCCATGAAGAGCCACTCCCTACGGTACCAAACCAAAACACGCAAGGGGTGTACCTCATCTCACATAAAAATCAAGGAGTACATATCACACAACATGCAAGGCAAGAACCATTTCGCAAACCCATTCCATATTACTGAAAACAAGATCAAAGGAGTTACTAGCCACCCCATAAATTACATAAATCAACTGATGCACTAAAATCATGAGAAACAAGTACATATGTGAGGCATGAACCTTCTCTCCCAAAAGCCACACCAAGAGTCAACTTCATGGTACAAGGTATCACCCACAAGAACTCAAAATCAGAAATAAGATCAATGAGTCAAAAAGGTCCAATCATGGAAAATCAATATAAATCAAGTTCTCCATTGCCTATGGAAGCCTAAAACACCAAATATCCACAAACTCCAATTGAGGGTAACTCAAACACTTTGGGTTCCCACCCATCTCAAAATATGACTATAAGAAGGTCATTGCATAAACTCTCCTCAATCAGAATTAATCACAAAAGGAAGGCACACATCATGGACCACAAAATGAATATATAAGTTTCATAATCACTAAACGACAAGTGAAGAATAAAAGTGGCAATATCATAATGAGATCGAGTTTAAACTAACATAACAATTCAATACAAGACCAATCCTCAATAACCAACAATAAATTAGCCGAAGGAGTATCCAAGGGAAACCTCAATATTCTCCTTACAAGATACCTAGTGACTAATTACCCAAATATACTTACAACTGACATAACAAAATTAATATCTATGTAATATCAACATTTAATTATGATCTCAAGAAATCTTATCATTACATTATTCTCAATAATTATCAGATTAAACTTAGTGTACTTATCATATTAATCTTAGTGTCTAAAATTAACATTTTATTTACTAAAATTTACCTTTGATATTGATAATTACATCTCATGGTCCTATTATCGTTGACCATTTCTTAATATTGGTATTATTATTTATTTAATGTTTTATTTGTCATTATCTAATATTGGTTATACTAAATAGCTTTATTTAATATTATCCACAATTGTCAATACCGTTAGTATTAGAAACATTTTCATCAATAGTATTATCATTAGTGTAAATCCTATTATTTAATGTTATGACTATATTTATAATTTTTCCTCCAAATTATAGGAACAGTCACATGCCAATATTTTCTATAATTTATTAATGAAATCATTAACATATAAATATAATATATTATTTTTTAAGAAATCTATATAAAGTCATAGTTAATAATAAATAACATTTTACCAAAATTGTTGATGAAATAATGAATAATTTAACGCCCATCAATATATTATTACTTTAATTAAATATTGAATTTTACTAGCTTAAATAGGGAAATGATGAGTAATTTTTTTTTAATAATCATTAACTTTTGACTAACTTTACTACTTGTTTAGCCGATAGGCTCTATATAGCGTGAGCTTTAGGCCGGGAATTTGTCTCACGCTGGAGTTTGTGACACCGATAATGTTTGTCGAGGAAACATGGTTGGTTACGGGTAAAAACAGTGTTTGGTAACGGGTGTTTTTACAACTTCTGGTGCATGTTTGTATATGCACTGCATGCTTCATGGTCTTGCTACATTTAGAAAACTTTCTACTTTGCTTAGGTTTTGTGTTATAGTGAGATTGCTTATGGCCACCATTGATAGCAAGAGGAGATAAGAATTTTTCTATTTTCAGCATTGGTGGGGTTTCGTAGTTCCATTTGCTTGTAGAATCTGGATAAAAAATATTCGTCTTTGCATTGGCATACAAATAGGAGTTGGGTTATGTTCTTTTTTTTATCACCTACCTCCACCGTTGATAGCAGGAGGCAATTTGTGCATGATCTCGAGTGATTCTCTAGACAAGGTAAGGATTTTGTTGTTTCTGTTAACACACAGTTTGATTTTGCCTTGACTATTCATCAACTACAGATTCATATATCTACTTATATTGGGGCTAACATTTGTCTCCTCTATTTTTTTGGCCTGAATATTCAACATCTAAAGATTCATATATCTGCTTCAGTCTTGGAAGTGGTAATCGGAGCTTCTTACTCTGTAGTTCCTATTGACTGTATCACTTTTGGGATAGTCCTATTTAATTTCTCTGTAGTGGGGGTGCTCGTTGTGTGTATGCGAAATGTGCTCATTATTTTCACGCAGGGGTACTTGGTTTTGATAGGCCTGCTTGTTGCATATTGGTTTACCGTCAATGTTTCCTATAAATATGCATGTATTAGCCTTGGTCTCTGCCATTTCCAAATACTCACCACTTTGAGCTTTGGATTTTTCACTTATTGTGTGTTTTTTGGTCGTGGAACCATAAAACCTAGATAAAATCACCAAAGAGCTAGAAGAGGTAAGGTTATATATTTTCTACAAATTCATTGTCCACAATGAAGAAAAATAAATTATTGAATAAGACATTTGAATCAATTTATGAAGTTCATATAAATTTTGTATTGTGGTTCTTCCCTATACCCTTGTGACCTATTTTTGAAAATGATATCCCCATCTCCCATTTCCAATTGACTATGAAAAGAACTGTGTTAATGAAACTTGAAATGATATCTGATAACAAACTATAGATTTTTCAAGTGAGAAGATTCCAACACTTGGAATTGGATATGTTTTATGGCCATGGCCCATCAATATGTCACTTGATTTACAATTATCGCATTCATAGAGTTCAATTATGAACACCAACAGTATATATGATTGATTTATGCATCACAAAGCATAAATAAACGATAAACAAGATATATCAGTTATAGATCAAATTTGAATTGCAATACAAAACTTTCTAAACACTGTCAAAGAGAGCGATGGCATGGCCCAAGAAAGCAGTTGATGATATACTGTGGAATTTCAACAACATTTTTAAGGGCTTATTTCATATGGCTGAATTGATTACAAAAGAAGATTGCA
Organism: Sequoia sempervirens; assembly: GCA_007258455.2. Classification (NCBI taxonomy): domain Eukaryota; kingdom Viridiplantae; phylum Streptophyta; class Pinopsida; order Cupressales; family Cupressaceae; genus Sequoia; species Sequoia sempervirens. The sequence continues at coordinate 154,586,295 of VDFB02000002.1, read as the reverse complement.
AATTTCTATTTGAAAGCGATGTCAGGTGGTTATTACACAAAAAATTTATAATTTACAGGTTTTTGTTTTGTTCTTTAATAGGAAACAAAAGCTACCAAACAAACCTTAGACTTTAGTTCATGGAAAGTATGATTAGTTAATTAAAAAACTTTTTTGGTATGGTTATCATGTTATGAAGCCTAAATAGGATATATTTCCTATGGTATAGCCTACTCAAGCCACTACCCTATCTCTACCTTAGGATTAAGAACAAAATGATGGATACCATTTTTGTACTTTATCATTGCTCTAAAATTCCCCAAGCTTGTAGGCAAAAGTGGAGAAATTTTGATACATCATGGATGCTTATAAGACATTATCAAAACTTCTTGATAGGGTAGTAAATGAATCATTATAATCTGTAAGAGCTCATGAGCAGATTGTATGTGAGATTTGTTCTGTTACTAACTAGTATTTATTTAAGTTGTTGGATGGAGGGATGGAATAGCTTGCATTTTTTTAAACCTTTATACCATTTTTGTCTTGGAACCTTACATGCACAGGGGCTTTGGTCCCTTTTTTCTTGGATAAGAATGGTACCAATGATGTATCTTTCTTCACCTCTATTCATCATAATTTAGAACAAGATTTGTTATAATTGAAAGAAAAATTGAGAATTTATTTTTATTCAATGCTTTTTTTGTAAATGAGACAGATCTGCCTTATAATCTCTAGGGTTTCCAAAAAATTTAAAACAGAGAACAAAAGGTGGTCTGCCCAATTAGTTGCTATGTACATTTTTTATTCATAAAAAGTGATAAGCTATTGACAAAGCAATATGCCTGCTATTTTTCCCTAAAAAATCTATAAAATGAGAAAATTGATTAAGCCCAAATAGTACATAGAATTGAAGGGAGGATGGAATTAGATAAAATCGATAATTATGTACTACATGCTTTATGTAAAATTTCCAAATAAGTTTTTCTAAGCTAAAAGTCACCAACTACACTTAGGCCAGTGAGCAATGAACAACCTTTAAAATGATAAATGATTTTACTCTGTTTGAATTTTCAACTAATGTACAGGCAGGAAACTACGGTGGATATGAAATTAGTGAACCCAAAAATTTGCAAGATGGATTGACAGAACCTAAGTAATATAAGCGCATAAGTTCCAACTAGTAAACATTGCTTGGTAAATTTCTTTTATTGTCTAAGATGATGTGCAAAGCTGCATTTCCTAATAAGCCTCTGAAAATTGAGTCAAGCCTTCTAACATAAATTAAAAAATAGAATGAATATACTTTCATATTTTAATCTATAAATTATAACAAATGTTTAGAAATGTGTCCTAAAGTTTATTATTAGGAATCTTATCACAAGACCAACATTATCTATAGGTTGAAAATATTGTGCTAGGTCTTTGAAGATATTTTTTTTGTTCACTATTATCTGGGAAGGGATTGAACCTGGGAACTTGTTAGCTAATGCAAGGAACCGAATGCCTTTCTAACCATGATTAGTACCCAAATTGTTGATTAGCTAGGTTTGGAGTTTAATGTGTGGAAAGAAAAGCCATGACAACGTGGCAGTATTGGTGGGCCCATTGTCAACTTACAGTGTCCAAGCCTCAGCTTGTTTTGGTATGATTATCATTAGTTGATCGCTTGGTGGCATTCCTATCCAATTTTTTAGTATTGATGGTAATGGCAGGTGCCATGTGAGAGCTGAACTTATTAGGATGATTTTCATTTAATTCTTTTACAGTTCTCGACATGGCATTGTGTGGTGGCTTCTTTAGTGACAATATTGTGAGGTGCCCAATGGAGGTTGTGGCAGTTTTGTTTCGCTTGCTTATATGTTTTCTTCTCGACTGTGGCATGTAAATGGTTCTTGGGTGGCAACACGAATCCTTTGCATCATGGTAAGGCATTTGTTCTCTGACTTCACAAGATCTTTCAGTGTCAATATTTTTTTTTGAAAAATTTGGTCATAAGTTTTTTGAGGATTGCATTGAATGATCTTGTTTGAAGAGGTTTAGAAATGGGTTGACCTCCTTTTGCTCCTCTTATTTTTCAAGATGTCTATTGGATAAGCCATTTTAAGTTCTTACTTTTCATGCTTTCTTTACAGACAATATTATTGGAAGTTAAGATTATGTTGGTCTTGCAACACAACATTGTTTCACTTATTGGTTAATATATGTATGATCAGTTTAACAGAGTCATAATATAAAACAAAGAACTCCTTAATAAAACACCTGCAAATTTACAGGTACCTATATAATTCTATCGATGATCAGTCTGGGTAGGTCTTAGGTTCAAATCCTAAATTAGGTCTTAGCATCATTCTCTGATTTGTTATTTCTTGCATGTGGAAATTTAACACAACCAACTTTTATTCAACATTAGATTATGGCATTCACTTTTTGCAGAATATGATCATTATTATGAACCGCTTTGTGTTATTTTTGCTGACATAATTGTTATGGAAAATCTTGAATGTTTTTTTTTTTCAATTAGTTAAATATGCACTAAGGGGGCCTTGAAATACAATGTAGTTTAAACCAAACAAACTTAACTGAAATTACAAAAGGCTCGAACGACCAAAATGCCTACGAAGTTAACCATTTGACCATGTGCTATTCCTCACCGCCCGCCTCCACCTCTGAAACCCCCTCCTCTTGTGGTGCTGGGAGAGCCCGCACTGTTGCTTCCGCCACTCCCTGATATGCTTCACTCACCTCCTTCAACAATCCGACATAACCAGACACCTCTAGCAGACGCCCCTCCTGGTCCTCCCTGTCACTCCATATAATAAGCGGGATCCATGGGCCATTATAATCCAGAGTGATTTTCGGCCACACCCCCATTGTTGGTCATAGACCCTAACTCACCATGACTCTTGAATGTGTTATGTTATTCTTACTTTGGAATTTTTTTTATGGAAAATATTTTAATGCTTATGCATTTTTTGTCTGTTGAATGATGATGATGTTGAAGGCCACGTCGTCCTGTTTGGAGTATTTCAAGGATCATATCATGCTTTTCTATTTTAGGAGTTAACTTCAAATACCCAAATTCTATATTCAAATGTAAAAAGTATTTTCAGAAATGTTAATCTCTACTTTTGAGCTAGCATCTCTATCTGAGAAGTCAACTAAAAAACATAACTCTTGCTTTTATATATGAAGTTATTTTCTTCAAAAGATTGTAAAACCTTTCTATACTGTATGTGTTATTGATGGTATTCAACATAATGTCTGATGCAGTCAAGAACCAGACACCCAATGAAGGGAAACTAATCCAAGCAACTCACCTTACCCACAGTTTCTTATTTTCAGCAGTTAGGTAGGTCTTTAACATATTATCACCAACATTTAACAACTACAGAACTTAACAAATTTAATTTATTTTAGCAAACAAGAGAGAACATCATGATATTTAAAAGTTTCCAATACAATATCACTTACAGATTCACCAACAACATAAAATATTACTGATAGATATCTTGCTTGCTCCCAAGACAAGGTAGAGGTAGTGACATTTTAGGTCTTGGCTCAACTAGCATGCCTATTGGCTTATGAATTCCCCTTAAGGAAACAAGACTTTTTTCAATTTATACATTGTTTCGAATTTTACTTCTTTGAACACAAATCTAATTCTCGTTTGTAAAGGCCAAGAAAAGAATGGATGTTTTTTGTCTTTTGGAATCTACCATGTAGTTTTTATATTTGTCCTGAACACTATACAGTTGATTCCAGAATATTCACACACAAAATGATAAATTGTCTTACATACTCAAACAAAATGATAAATTTTCTTACATATACAGACTACATGGTTGCTTCAAATTTCTTGTCTATGGATAATGATATGATGTTATTTCTATTAGTTAATGACCTTGCATTGACTTTTTTGTTGTTGATTGCTTTCTTAACTTGAGTGGATATTACACTGTAGATGATAAACCTATAGTTGTCATGACACATGGAGACAAACTCAATGATTCTGATCGTATTAGAGCCCATATTTTTCTACATGATATTTGTTTGCTCAAATTTTTTGTTGCATTTAAAAGGAAAATGGTGTTCTTCGATATGCAATCAGATGTTTTATAAATTATCATTGAAGTCACTTTCTTGAATTCAAATGATCATGATCTGGTTACAGACATATCACTACTAGAAATGCTAGGATGTTCCTTGCAGCGAGCAGACATAAATCTTCCTTACAAGGAAAAAGATGGGGTGCAACAATTTTTATCCTTGGTAAAGGTAGGTTTTATGGATTGGATATGCTTTTCTACGATGCCTTAACGAAGAAAAATAAATATTTTTTTGAGCTACTTTACAAGTGGAAATTGGTTAATCATGACAGGAACTCAATGTAGGTGCAGAATGGCTTCTAAAGAGAGATATACAAGTTTAGCATACCATGTAAAAAAGTGGAATTTTACATATGTCTATTATTGTATATTGTCAAATATTTGCATGAACTTATTTCTGTAACATGGCAATTGTCTGATCATGAATCAAGAATCTGCAAGTCATCGAAGCATCTCTCCAAATAACATGTATCCATGACTGCCCTTGACTGATTTTAAGAATCTTTTACTTGTTTTTGATGATCAAAAGATGCTTTTAAGCTTATTGTTGTTATCTTTCATATTCTACAGTGTATTGGAAGGGAGGGAAACCATGTATGATTATATGACTGCTTATGCATGCTATCTTGCTATTATAGCAGGGCTCGATGTGACTTCGATTTTGTTGGCTTTTTTTAGAAGGCCTTGCCTCCTCTCCCTATGAAAATATCATTGTGAATAGTTTTTTACTTCTTAACTCATATTCTAATAATGTGTTTGTGTGTTGTAACGCCCCACTGCACAAACCCCAAAGGACAATAAGAGACTTCAATAAAAGCACAATAATTTTTTATTTTTTATTTTGAAAGTGAGATATACCAAAGAATGGACATGAACAACCATCACATACATTGTAGTGAAACATATACATCATATACCACATCCTCTGGGGTACACATGACAGTGTTACTAGCGAAACCCATACCAAGATGATGTTTAACTAACTACAAGTATTCCACTTAACCATTATGGAGAATTACTAATCAACAGTAAAACATCCACAACATAATTATAAATATTTCCATAGATACAACACCATTAAGGATTGCATACCGTGAAAAGATAACACATAAAAGTATTAAGTATTTATATACACTTCATGAACAACAAGCATCCATCAGAGATCATAAATTAAGGCCAAAGGTTACATTTGTTACAACAATAATAAAAGTTACATCATACAAGAGTTGTAGTAATATTGAAGTGTTCCCCAACATGAATGGGAACAATACAATAAGATAGATTAATACAACTGGAAAGGGAAATACAAAGTAACAAGACTGGCTCTGACTTGGGTACAATTCTAGAGATGCTGCAAGCGGTACAATTTGCATATCTCGATCCTCAGCTAGGGACCCAATGGGGTGCATAGCACATTCCACCCGACCATGTAGACCCAAGAGTCCAACCCTCGTGCCAGGAGTCGACGAGAAAGATCCCCATTCATCAGCTAAAACAGTCAAATGAACCAAAAACAACCCAAACTCCAAAACAAAGATAACAATGACATAAGATAACAACCTATAACATTGCCATCACATAGCCACAACAAAATAATGAAAAATTCAACAAAACCAAATGCCAATATTATAGATCAACATTAAGTAACCATAAGAGGTGCCAACAACAATAGGATCCAAAGCCTTCAAATGGTATTGCAATATCAACCAACAATAAATATCAAGGGCTCCTTTCATTAACATCAATCAAGTTTCCATGAGGCATGTGTGCAGCACTAAAAGATAGAACTTGGAGGCTTCAACAACAAACACCAAGAATCCATTTGCCTCAACAACATCAACAATTCAAACAACACTCCTAGAGGCAACCAAACAAGAGAAAATAAATGGGTACTGTAGGAGAGTGTCATCGCATGGCCTTACATGGATTAGCCAGGCAACCTATCACAAGGTACCGCCTCCATCTATGGTTATCCAGGCTGCCTATCTCAAGGCGACCGCTCCATAGGGTGACTCATGCGAGACCACTTACCTTTCATGGGGACAAGGTAGTGATCTTACCAACCAGGTCTTCTCATCCCATCCTTAGCATGTGAAAGCACTAACAGTATGGGTGAGGCTCATAATTTATCTTGTTTAGTGTTTATCTACCCAACCTACTAGTTAATTAATTACATTATCACTTGTTTAAGAAAATATTCCATGGGTTACCCAAACATCCCCTTTGTGCGTCGACCCCCATGAAGAGCCACTCTCCCTACGACACCAAAACTAAATACAAACAAGGGGTGTACCTCAGCTCACATAAAAATTAAAGTGTACATAACTCACAACATGTGAGGCAAGAACCATCTCGCAAACTCATTCCATATCACTGAAACAAGAACAAGGGGGGGTACCACCCACAAAACTCAAAATCAAAAATAGGATCAATGAATCACAAAGGTCCAACCATGGAAAATCAATATAGTACAAGTTTTCTCCATTGCCTCTGGAAGTCCAATATATCAAAAAATCCACAAACTCCCCCCTGAGGGTAATTCAAGCATATCAAATTCCAAACCAACACGAAATATGACTACAAGAAGGTCACTGCATAAAATATCCTCAATCAAAACTCAAAAGGAAGATTCACATCATGGGGCCACAAAATGACTATATAAGTATCATAATCATAAATCAAAAGGAGTAGAATAAAAGTGCAATCATCATAAAGAGATCTCCAGATTCAAGCAAACATAATCAATTTTGACACAAATTCAACTGGCCATCCAAGGGAGACCTCTATCACTCCTCTCAAGATACCTTTGTAGTATGGCAACTAATCACCCTTAACAAAGACAACAATTATGACAACGACATCAATCAACGATGCACAATCTCAATTTGAAAATCAACCCAATCAATCATGATAATCATCAAAATTCACCTTTAAATATATATGAAAACATTCATAATCATGAAGGCTAATAGACACTCGATTTACATTTTATTCATTTGTTCACTACAAAGACATTTTAACTCACAATGATAAATCATAAGAACTTTCAATTAATCAAATTAGAGACTAAATCCTTATCCTCTCTTAATAGACACATGATGGACCATCAAGGTTATTATATCCATCAAAGGAAACTATTTGTTAGCAAGATAAAACAATACTTTCATTTGAACAACAACCAATAAAACCATTACTCATCCATATAGTCAAAGAATATCAACATCAAACATTAAACACGACACAAAAATCACTCTAAAACTATATCTAAGAGGAACACTAGGCTATCTCACAAACCTCGTTCTCATTTAACAAACAATTCTGGAATAAGACAATTACCACAGTTTCACGTATAAAAGCGAAAACAAAATATGCAAATGTATGATAAGAATTGTTTTAAAACACACATTACCTTTATCAATTCTAAGAATTCCTTCCTGAAATGAATCAATATCTTTTCCTCCCTTCAATCTAATTAACATACTTTAGCTAACAACCCTAATGTAATCGATTGCAAGTCAAAGTATAGGATTTATCAACATATCTACGACCTCACAATTAAAATACCTTTCTTTCATAATAACATAATTCAAGATTACTTATTAATTTAAAATTCTATTTATAGCTCCTATGGATTTACCATAGTTGACACTCCTACTATCCTAATTGTTTGATTAACATAATTTCAATTTCAACTATTCCATAGAATTACTATTCCGATTAATAATATTATCACTATTTATTATTATTATTATTATTTATATCTAATTCTTACATATTTATATATATTTAATTGTTCATCTTTACCATATATAAAAATATTTATATAAATAAATACACTTATATATATATATATATATTCCATTTACTTTCTTTTAAGAAAAAGATAAAGATCCCATTTAAAATACCAAAAGATGCCTTTCTTTTCTAAAAGCAATGTTACTAAATGTCTAATTTAATTTATCTTTATTTAAATTGGTACTTTTACCCACACCAAGGAAAAAGTAGATTCTTTATTATGATAACATTAAGGAAACCATTTTATTTTATATATATATATATATAAAGATTTCATACGGGAATAAATGTGGAGCCCCTTATTCACTCATGTAACACCCCTCCGATTTGCTATGTTTTTTCTAACAGTTCTGATTCTTTGATAGGCCTTATTTTATGTGATTGTTATTCTATCGCTGATAGTGGAGTGATGATAGACTATATTGATGTGATGATACATTATATGCATGGTGATTATGTTTGACATACTTTATGTTTGCATAGATGCTTAGTTGAGATGACATTGCTATATATGCTCATTGTAGTTTAATTGATATTTTATCTCGTCAATTGATGTGACATTGTATTGGTGAAGAGAACGGTATTGCATCACTCGCTCGCGAGTGCCCTGTGATTTCTGCGATTCTCTCTTCATGGTGTGTATGAATTATTATCTATATACATGTACGACTTTTGATTTTGTTGTAGGTTTGCAGGTACAGGACAATGACTTCACCTAGTTTCACAGGTCTGAGCGTGTCCACTACTCAACAGTAATGATTGGGAGATAGTAACTAGTTAACCTTTTCAAACCTTTACCCTAGCACAGTGTGTCGTCAGTCAGTATGTTGGTCATGTTCCTTATCCATGTTGGTCTTGGTATTTTATTTATCGTGCAAGTTTAAATTGTAAGGATTAAATTATATGTTGTGATTAAGTATTTAATGAAAATGGAGATTTTATTATAAATTAATTAATTTAATTTAAGTTATATTATATAGTAATTTTAATTATTAAATTAAATGGGAATTAAAATAAATAAGATTATGTCGGTATTGGCATGGTGTGATGGTTTATAGGTGGCATTGTTGTTCTTGCCACCAAGGTTCAAACCCCGTTGGGGTGGTATTGTTGAATGGTTGTATCCGGTTCATAGCTCCGGTCAAAAGCGGTTACCCCTTGAATTAAAAAAATAAATAAATAAGATTATTTAAATTTGTTGTAATATATTAATTGTTTTATTTTATTTTAAATGCATGAGGTTGGAAATATCTGGGGTTGTTGAGGGAAAAGATATTTTGTTGGGATAACTGTGAGTTAGAAATTTGTTATCTTATTGTTGTAAATTGATTCTCGGAGGAAAAATATTGGAAAAAAGGGAAGAAAGTTATTTCACGAGAAGGGTTTCTTTTTGGTTGAAAATTGGTGAGGAAATTGTGGATCTCTCTGAGGATTTTGTTTTAGAAACTTGCTGTAGAATTCTTGGTTGTGTATTGTTGTGTTTTTGGGAAAGAGGCAATTGCACTGGAGGAAGCTTTGGCTACATTGGAAAATTGAAGCTACAGAGAAGCTCGACAACGTTTCTTGAGGCAACAGTTCTTCTGGAACAGGTTCCTTTACTGTTTTTGTGAATTTTGAATTGAAAAGTTATTTATATTACTGTAATGCAATTTGGAAAAGGATAGGAAAAGATTTTTAATACTATATAAGTTCTTGTTTCTTTCATTTTTAAAAGATTGCCTGAAAGGGGAACCTCTGTAGAAAATAATTAAAAATCCTTTGTGTAATTTGTTCATTCAAAATAGATTGATACAAAAGGAATTATAGATATCTGTAGAAAATCATTATTCTGTTTGGTTTCCTATTTTTTTTAATTATCTGGGAAAATGAAATCTCTGAGCTTTCCTGTAGAAAACTTCTTCTGTGAAATTTATTTTCTCAACTTGAACTAGTGAATGGATTAATTTTATATAAATATATATATATATATATATACATATATATTGTAATATATATGTACATATACATATATATATTTTATATAAATTATTGTATTTAACTTAGTATTGAAAATTCCCTGAGGAAATTTTATTTTCAAGCGAAATTATGCAAAATCGTCGTACAATGAATTAAATTCATTGTTGAATTTATATATAAAATCATAGATATGGAGGGGGCATTGGGAATGAATTCCCATCGCCACCTATGTGTTGTAGGTGGGCACGACCTGCTATGGCAGTGCCCTCCACACGTATGTGGGGAAGGCGCTGACACAGTCAACATCTCCCATAGTCTTCTCTGTTGTGCAGTCTATACAATGCGTACGCTGGCTTTCTTTGTTTAATTTAATATATATATATATATATATTATATATTTATGTATACATATATTATACATATAATATAATATACATATTATTTGTAATATGTATTTTATGTTTTATGTGTATATATATATATGTATTTATTTATTTTGCTTTGGAAATTGCATTGTATTTATTTTAAAATGAAATTTAGGAAAATTATAATTAATTTTATAATTAAATAATATATTAATATGTATATATATAATTATATATATATAAATATAGTTATTTGAATTGTTTTATTAGAAGTCAGTAAATGATTTTTAAAGGAATATTAAATGGTTAAGTGCATGCAAGCACCAGTTGTTATTTTATAATGAAGTGATTTTATTAGTAAGATTGAGATTTGTTTTTATCTATATTTGTGGATTTGGAAACTGAACTTTTTTTTTAATCGCTATGGATTTATTGAATGGAATTATGTTTAAAAGGTTTATTTTAAATATGCGATTTTGATTGATTTGGATTTAGGAAATCCGAATGATAGCATTTGTTAATTGCTTGAAGTTGTATTTATAAAAGCAAGTGTTTTGTAATTGTGTACTAGGGGGAAAGTATTTGTTAATGTGAAAATCTAAGTCTTCCAGAGTGGTAATTGTGAAAGGGTTGTTCTAACTTTAGTTCACCCTTTGAGTTTTCTTGGGTAGTGCACGTATTGGGATTCAGTATTGGACATCCGTAGGGATGTGTTACCTTTTGAGGTGTGTTGATTATGTGTGGTCAGTTTTAGTGCACTGTCTACCCTTGGGTTGTAGTATGAGTTATTGTGTTGTTGATAGGGGAGTGGCTTTCAACGAGGGTCGAGACACAAAGGGGTCCCAGGACAATTCGTGTGAAAGTCAGTTTAATCAGTGGAAATTAAATAACTTATATTAGGGATAGAGTAGTTTTATACATTAAAAAGATAATTAGCCTCGGTCATTGGCTCAAGGGCTTGTATGAGACTTGAGATGAGTCGGGAAGGCCTGGAATGGAAAGATCGTTATCTTGTCTTCTCAAAAGATAATCGATTCCCCCTGGTGTGCATGTGGGGCCAGATTTGTGAGAGGTTACCAGGATATCCCAAGAGGGGGGTCGGGACCTAGGAAGATCCCCTTTGGACAACCAATGCAACCTTTGTGATGACACTCCTCCTATGACAACAATCAGTTTGTTTTGTATGGTGGTTGTTTTTAATTCAGTGAATTCCAGAAGCAATGTAACCTTATGTTTTGTGTTTACTGGTACAATGTTGTTTTGTGTTTACTGGTACCGTGTTGTTTTGTGTTTGCTGGTATAGTGTTGTTATGTATTTACTGGTACAGTGTTGTTTAGTATATTTCATGTGTCTAGAGGTAATAGGTTTGTCTTGGTTAACTTTTACTATCTCCTAGCACGGGGGCTAGGCCTACGGGTACCATATGGCTGGGTGGCGTGCACCTTACACTGTTGAGTTTCTCTTCCTGTTTGTGATGGTGGGATCTTCTTGTTCAAAGAGCTCGTGTGGTTCTCTGGAGTTGTTTTTCTCTTTCTTCATTGTAACTATGGATCATTATGTATAATTTTAATACCTCATTTGTATCGAGGTGAACCCTTGTGATGTAATTGTAACATTATGTATGATCTATTCATCGTTGGATTAAATGGTATATATTGTTTATATGGTGTTGTATCTGTGGAAATATGCTCATTACATTTCTCTATGTTAGACTTATTTTGCAATGGTTTAATGCTTTGTTGTATGTTGTTATTATGAGTTAATTCCATATGCTATGTTTTAGAATATTTTGTAAGTATTGGAGTTCACATGTAGACGCGTTGTGTGGCCTAGAGGATGTATGTGGTTAGAGTAGGTTACTTTACTTGTCATTGTTAATCTTTTTAAGAAAAAAATTAGTTGTGCTTCCGCAGTGTTGCATCATCCTCTAGGTTGTGGGACGGGGTTTTAAAACTCCACTATAAGTGATTTCCATAATAGTTATGGATATTAACAAAAAATCCAGTGCTAATAAAGCACAATACGTTTAGACTAAAAATTTCATATAAGAAGTTTAAGCAATAAAAGAAGTGTGGCAGGTGCGTTCTTCTAAAAAAAATGTCATTGTTTCTCTTTTCTCAGAGACAAGGTCTACATTCTACATTCTACATTCTAATGTCTATTACACAGGCAAGATAATTCTTAAGAAAAATAAGAGATCTTTTAGTAATATACAAAATGGTATATTGCAGATCCGCAAAGAGACATGCAAGAGTATATGATGGTATCTAAGACAAGGCACACTATATATATATATTTGAAAAATTGCTTCTGGGAATATGGACGCATATACAAGGCATGGAAAACTGTTTGACAGAATGCCACAAATATATGTGATCTCATGGAATGCAAGGGTTGCAGGATATGTACAAAATGAATTTGTTGGAAAGACTTAAGAAATGTTGTTGGGAGGTGCGATGACTGAGACATTCTGAAAATGAAATCAGAGAGATTATTTAAACCTCTACGCATTCTACTTTCTAGTACAACAGATGTGACAGGCTACCAACAGATTCAAGAAGGCTATTTAAAATTATACACTCTCTAACATCTAAAAGCTTCAGCTGTGATAGGTTGCAAATGGTATTAGGGACATTATTTAAATTAATACAACGTCCAAAGTCTCAACACTGTGGTAGTGACAGATTGCCAAGAGAACCAAGGAAGATTTTTAAACTCTTACACCCTTCTATATTCAAGCGCTGCAATTATGATAGATTGTTAGATCAATCAAGCAAGTCATTTAAACCTTTAAACTTCCTATCATGTTCAAGTGCCACAGCTGGGACAGGTTGATAATGGAATCAGAGAGTTTATTTAAACCTCTACAATATTCTATTTCGAGTACTACAGAAGATAGGTTGCTGACGTATCAGGGAGGCTATTCACACCTCTACAATCTTCTACGCTCAAGTGATGCTGCTGTGACAGGTTGCCAAAGGTATCACTCTGTAACACATCCCCAACATTGTAAGTTTTTCTTGTGTTCCATGCGCACTCAGTTATGCAGGTTTAGAGGATGAGGGTTGCACGTACTTCACACATCAGTCGACCTTATTGCATTACCTATATAGTTGATTATTTAGTGTGCATGGTTGACCTTCATGCCCACCATGGCTACCTTGGAGACTACCTCTCCCAAACGTATTCTAAGATGCTAGTTAAACTTGTGGTGCCTATGGAACATATATGAATACAGGCTAATCACTGCCACTTATGTTCATCTCTAGGACGTTTGTGTAGAAGCGACAGGTGTAAAGGTAGGTTCCACAAACTTTTCTAGCCTCCTCCCTACTTGTAGTAAAATGGGAGCTTAGGAACAGGGTATGTACATCCATCAAAGGGTAATAGAAGGTGGAATTTATGTCGGATATAACGTCTGGACATACTCTGATAGGAATGTATGCAAAAAGGAGAGTAAGCACAGCAAGGCACGTGAACTATTTAACAAAATGCTACAAAGAAATGTCATCTCTTGGAATGCCATGATCACAGAGTGCACATTAAATGGATTGACGGAAAAGCTTAAGAAACTCTCAAGCAAACGAAATAGCAAGTCACTTACCTTGAGAGTCAATGCCTTAAGAACCCCAGACAAGGCACACGACTATGTGACAAAATGCCTCAGGGAATGTAGACTCATCTAGGAGGCCGCTTGCAATGGCGATGGGAAGAGGCCCCGCGGCCCCCTGCCCCTACCCCGGTGCTATATGATGCAGTCCCTCCTTGCAAAATGCCCCCCCGTAGACACAAAATTCCCAAGAAGGAAAAAAAAGGAACCGGCATATTCTCACAGATAGGCGCTTCCTCCCCAAATAATGCCATCCTCCCACGAAGAGGAACATGTAGAAAGTTCTAGACAAGTGGCTCAACACATGCAAAAATGTGGACGCAAGGGACTAGCACGTGGATTGATTGACAAATTATGTGAGAGAATGTCATTTCTTGGATTGCAACCATGCATGGAATGCCAACTGCTCAAAAATTATTTTCTAACTTAATAAAAGCCACCCTTATCTTGTTTTCAAATATGCTCTATGTTAAATGTAAATTATAAGTGTATTTCAAATATGGTTTGATTCTTTTATCTGAAACCATTATTTTGACTTTATATATATATATTTAAAGGTTGGAAATAAAAATACATTCTTATATGTATTTGATATGCTTCTTTTATGCTTATTTACTTTTTACATTTGTAAATATATTTTAAAACTTAATTTTATATATATATATATACACACTTCCAATTTTCTAAAGAACCCTTATAACTTTTGATATATTGAATATATGAGTTTTCTCAAATTTTAAAAGACACCCTTTATAATTATTTTCTATTAAAATAGTGTCTTTTAACAAAGAAATAATATAACCTCTTAAGTCATTAACCCTCTAAAAAAAAAAATCTCTTAATAATTTACTTAACGACATTCGATCAATAAAATAATTATTTAAAAAAATAAATATTTACTCTTGACATAACAATTTATTTTAACTAGCTAATTGAACAAGACCACTTAATGTGTTGAGTTCACCCGATAATCCAATGGCACAATTATCAATGGAATCACAAATACACTTACACTAAAATCCAGAAAGACTGATTCAGAGGGGCGCTACATGTGTTGCTATCACACCTGTTTGAAGTACTCTTTAACTTCATTTTATAGTTTGAGTTCACCATCGATTGAGGAATGAAGCTGTTAGTTAACTATTGTTGTCAACTGCCATCACTTCATGTGATTTCATGACTCTAGATTTGGTAGCCACCCAATATTTCGGTATTTTGTTTTGAACCTCATGATGTGCCACCGTAGCCAAGGACTTGCATTAGTGTTTGTTAAAAAAATGTAGAGCAGTATATACCAACAACCATTGAAATCCTTCATACCCATATGCAACAATTGCCCGACATTCAATTAGCTGAACAACAGACACAGATGCAATGTATGTTTTCTCATAGTTCAGAGGATCATTGTGTACAAAGATGCAACCTTCTATCCTTAGTTTTCTATTGCCTAGAAATGTACTAAGTACAGAGGATCACTGTCTATAGATATTTGTAATTTGTTTCATCAAAAAATCATTTTGTACAGGCAAATAGAATGTTGTACAAACAACTAGGTCTTTTCTTTTTTGAAATGAACGCTCCAATTGCAGTCTCATTTTTTTTTTCACGTTGATTTATTATGTATACAACTTACAAGAAATCTTCCATTGTCTCATGCACGAACCAAAAAATAGCATATATACGTCAACTAATTGTTATTGCTCTTACTGCAGTTGGTTTCAATGATATGTGCAAAGACAAGGCCAATACCATTCAAGTAATTATATAATACTATCGGTGTATTCCTTGCAACTCCCTCGGCTGCAAGTGCTAGTTAATATTTTAGTAACTTTATTAGATAGTAGGGTTCCCTTTAAAATATTATTTTATGATGGAATATAATCATATAAATATTTATTTTATTCCTTACTTTTAGGCTAAGGAATATTCATTTCTGTTGGAGTTAAAATGACACTGAGAGGGGGGGGGTGAATCAGTGTCTTAATTGATTTGACCAATTTTCATTAATTCAAAAACATAGCTCAGATTTGATCTCAATATTACTCTGATTAAAGCATTCATGAGTTGAATGTAATCATTCATAAAAAAATTTGAGAAAAGTAATAATCCCAACAGTGAACTGAAACAACAACAACACAGTAAAGCAGAGAGCACACAGAAGAACAAAGAGACACAAGAATTTGCCGAGTGGAAAACCCTCCTGGGGTATAAAAACCACTCCCGAAATGCCTTGCAGGCTTAATCTTTTTAATCAACTGTTCACAATGCCTTATAGGGTGATTTTTTAGCACCAACTCAAGGAGCACCAACCCCTCATTTTGAGACACCCGTCTCAAGGAGTACCAACCCCTCAAATTATGTTTTGAACAATAATAATGACTCAGAGGATTTCTCTGTTTTCAGTTAAGCACATATCTCTTTGTTTTCTTGTCTACAAAATATCCTAAGGATTCGATAATTGAATCCTTAAAATACTATATAGAGAAGAAATTTTCATATCAGAGTTTATTCATACATTTCCATATAGACAAGGAATGATATTCTCAGAATTTCAACTAGAGATTATTACTGTTTTCAACACTGGTATATATATACATTTCAAGTATGTCTGTCAATAAGAAGGTCTTCAGAGAATGCGTTTTTCACCAGAATCTGAAACTCACTTGCTAATTTTAGCTGAATAATGACAGTTTGTAGATGATAGTAAAAATCAAGAGTAATGCCTATCCAGAGGGCTACAAATCATCCATTATTTCAAAAATGCGAATGCCCAAAAAAGAAACTCAATGAATATTCTGCCTTGTAACCGTTCTGAGATTTGATGCCAACCAATTATGTCAGCCACAGTGTTTGAGTCTTCGTTAACCATTCGCTAAGACATCTAGATAGTTCTGCTGAAGGCAATTAAATCGCCAGACATTCCTCTTAGTTATCGCTTTCTCCATGACCCATCAGAGTCGGGGAGAAGTCATAACGAATACATTATGTCACGCCGAGAGCCATGTGTTATGTTCTTTCCAATCGCTAAGACATAAGAAAGTTTCTCACCGAGATGCCCTTTTGTTTCATTCACTATCCCTATAGCCTTTTGATATCAGAGAGACATCTTGTAGACAAGTCTTTGTTTTGCCGAGAGCCCCCGTGATTAAACATGTCGCCGTAACAATTCAATACCTATGTCGAAGGAAACTTTATCGCCGTCAGTCATCCCTCTATTTCTGGTCGGGGAGACATGATGAGTTCGCTAAGACATCATTCCGACGGTATAACTTATGCCGATATGATCCTTTTCTGTCACCGAAACAGAAGAGAAGTCATGCCGAAAGCTGCTTGTGAAACTCCATGTGAAATGTCGACGAGACCGAAGGTCACTCGCCGAGACCTCACACCAAAAACCCTAACTCTTACCAATGTATCTTCTCGCCACCAGTCGGTGTGACAAAGTGCAAACACTATGACTTCACACCAAAATTAACATGTCTAGCCGAAGTGAATCTTTAATGTGCCAGCCGGTCGATGTAACAAGTCAAACTCGCCAAGACACAATGTCGATGAGGGATCACTTACGCCGATGAACCTCCTTATGTATTAGTCGGTGAGACCCGAATCATTCGGTAAGACCTCTCAGCGGTGAAAAAAATCATGCCGATAGACCTTTCCACTGTCGCCAAGACCACGTGAATGTCATGCCGATAGACCTTTCCTCTGTCACCAAGACCACTTGAATGTCATGTCAATATGATACCCAAAGGTGAATTTTGTCATCAAGGACAAACCAACCAAAACACAACTGAGAACCAATAATTTCCTTATAAGTGTTAGGGGCTAAATTTTAAGGGAATTAGGTCTCCCTTCCATTCCCACGTATATCTCCTATTTTTTTTATTTTAAATTAAATATACAAAACTTCTAATCATATGATACCAAATCCATCATTTAAGGGGATTATTGTTGTTATTATCCATGTGAGGAATGCAACAACATGAGTTTACCTTTATTTAAGGGTCCTATGTTACCACTATATATATATATATTTATCAAATGAAGTGGAGGCATATTCCTCAATTGTCACATTAGGAATGAAAAGTGATATCATTTTAACGTTAAGTATAATGCACTTGTCTTGATCGTAATTTACAATTTAATTTAAACATGCTCTAAAATTCTCATTGAACCTTATTTTCTGGGTGTAGCTCACCAAATGGAGAAGCGAAAGGCCAATACTACGTGGAAGAGTTTGGAGGAGTGGAAACCATACGTGGTGGGGAAAGCGGCAAGAAACAATGAAGAAAAGCAGCCAAGAAATAAAATGAAAATAAACAACAGTTGAGATGCTTATATTGGTTGCAAATGACGAATGACTGAGATAAATATATATATTTTTATGTTTGCAAAAGATGAACGGTTGAGATGCTTCTTTTATGGCTGCAAATGTTGAATGGCTGAGATATTATTTTTTTAACAAGAACGGTAAGTAATCAAGAGAGAAATAAACCTAAACTTAAATCCCATTCACAACTAACGCAAACAATAAAATAGAATTAGATACATTCCGATATGTAACTGAATATATGGACATTGATATAATTAGCATAATCTTCTAATTTTCAAGGACATACTTCTTGCTTTACTAAAATTGCAATCTTTATACAAGCATATATATAATTTTATAATATCTGGGTTTATCATAAAACAGAAGGCTGTTTATTTATTTTATTTTTTTAATTTTATTTTTATAGATTATCATATAGTACTGCAACATGTACATACTTATAAATCGTATTTACATAAATCTTTATAGATATATAAATTTTTACTTTAAAGAAAATAGCCCAACACCACTGGTGAATGCAATAAAAGGGTTGACATCCAATGAAAAAATTAATGAAAGTGATTTAGTTAAAATAGTGTATCAAGCATAAAATGGAACTTACCTTCACCCTTTCAGTGTTTCCTCAAGCTCCTCTTTAATTCCTGTTACCCTCCTCCTTTCTCAATCGTGATTTTTTTTCCCCCTCCTTTTACCTAGGCGAGCTTTTTTTTTTTAACTGAGTTCCTTCCCGTTAATGCAAAAATAACAGCGGTCAAAAAATAAAAGGCTTTAGAAACTTTCAAGCAAATGCAATTGATAGATGTAAATTCATCTTCCATGCTAGAAGACAAGTGGCAAACTGTGGAAGAGTAAAGAAGACACGTGAAGCAACAAGAATTTTTTCCTTCTATTTAAGATCACCTTATCTGCCATTTTTAATAATTAACTTCTCTTGGTAATATTTCGTTAAAGTATAATTTAAAATATTACAATTTAATCTAATTAATCTTTAAAGTAACTTTAACATTTATGTGCTATTGCAATCCTAAATTTGATACTATGTGATTCTAGATTAAAGAAAGATAACCTCAACAATATAATTTATTTTTTTTGCAAATTTTATTTTATATTTTATATATATATATATATATTTTTAATTATTATATATATATATATATATATATATATATTTTCTTCTTTTTACTCGAAGTTCTCTCTCTCCCAAATTTCCTCCATGATTATTATCTCAAGATAGAAGATAATTAAACCAATGTATGTATAGTCAGTATTAATATCTCTCAAATGCTTGGAACTAAACTGTCCAATATGATCAAAATCCAAGCACAAAAATAAATCACTAAGAAGGAAATAATGGTACAAACCATAGAACCTTATTATTATTATTATTATTATTATTATTTGTGTGTATATATATACATTTGTATACATTATGGGGTAAGGAGTTTACTTGGTTACCTGCTTATCTTTAAGTGGAATAAAATTTAATGATTATTCTTAATATGCATCCTACTTAATAAACTTAATTTGCAACCTACTTATATATATATATATATACTTGTTAGTTGCAGTAATAATACACAACATAGCTTGTACATACAAACTTGTAGTTGCCACATTATATATTCTGGTTTCTTCTTATGCTCTTTTGAATAATTCAGAAATAAGATCATATAAAGATATTCCATTTTATGTATTTATTATCAACCACATCCTTTACATTTCCTATCATAAAATTTATTTAACATTAATTTAATAATTCAAATTCATTCGAAATACCATAGCAAAAAAATTCTCCATTTAATTAACTATTTTAAACAAAACCATTAAGTACACTAATAAACAAACTTACTCGCAATTCAAAGATGCAGAAACGGAGGGACACTACACCTATCCTCCAATCTGCTTTTGTGATGAATGATATCACCCTAAGCCCACACAAGAAGATGTGACTTCTGACTTGAACTGCTCACACTCTACAACCACACTTTCAAGTCTAAAATGAATGTCAAATATATACTTTGATCAAAACTTGCATCTCTTGAAGAAAGAGCACAACTCTTGTCTATTCACACCTCTTCAATTATTGCTATTAGTCTTAATTGATCTACTTCAGATTTTTAACAACTTCTACAAAATTTTGTCCCTTAATTGATAATCGCACCTATAGTACATATGTCCTTTTAAAAGGAGCATGACTTTTGATTTTCAAAAGTTATAACCTTTAAAATGACCCCGAACTTTTGAGGAGGTAAGCCTTTTGAAGATACACTTGTGCTTTTGAATCACACCTCTTCAAAAATCGATTAGTTAAGGATCTCATAATCACGTATTTTCTTTCAATGAACACCCAAACATATCTCTTCAAAAAGACGATTAATTAAATCTTATAAGATGAGTTTGTTTGCATCGATTAACATCTTCAATCTTTCGTGAAGCACATATTTGTTTATTAAAGACGTCTTAATCCTTCATTCATATCTTTTGAGCAGCTAGAGTAGTCACTTTTTGACTTAACCAATTTTGTTAATATATCGAATATATCAAGAGATCTTTCAAATCTGGACATGAATCTGAATCATGTTAATCTGAATCTGATGATCAAATCAATAACTCTTGTTTAAGACATTGATCAGATTAATTGGTCGGTTTAGAACTTCGACAATGTATGAGAATTTGATGGTGTTGTTTAGGTGATCAAATCTGATGATTATTTTGAGTAAATCTTCAACAATCTGATTAAGCCAGCGATCTCAAAGTGTTTCCAGCAATCTCAAAGTGACTAACTTTGTAGCCTCAAAGTGTCTAAATTTGTAGCTTTTCCTTGTCATCATCAAATGTAGCATATTCCAACAATGATTTTATCCTTTACCTTGGCATCAATGACAATACTTCTAACATGCCACACTAAATGCTTTTCTCTTGAATGTGAACCCTCCACACGAAAAAGGTAAAGAAGGAAACAAGGTCTTCTTTTGTTGGCTGGAAAAGTGTAGTTCATCAGTACTCTGTATCTTCCTTACATATTCTAATGAAAATACCCTTTTTGTCACATATATTGGAAGTTTGTACAGCTCTTCTCCTGATCCATAAAATATTAGCACAATATATTATTCCATTAAGTGTACCAATCATCCAATTGTATTTATTTTTCTAGTTGAATGCAATTTCTACATGACATAGGAAATCTAGGCATTGGAGTATTTGTAATTGCTTGATGCAATGGAGCCAAAAAAGTAGTCTACAAAATGATTGTAGTTCCTTTGAGAATCATGCACCCTTATCTTAGTGGTCCAATCATATACTGGAGCCATTTTCTTTTCCTTAGCATTACTATAGGGCTGAATCTGAAGCTTGTCGGTTTGAAACATTCCACTAAATTTGAATAGAAAAAAAAATAGCACAAGTAGGATGTGAACCTAAATGTCTTGGTGGAATTTGTGTGCACCTCCTTTAATCATTAAAATTTTTTCATGCATGGATTTTACAATGTGCTTAATAAAGTTATATTTGATAGGTTGAGATGGAAAAGAAAAATGGATATTATATACCATTTCAAGGAGGCTTGCACCCACTTCCTAATTGCTATCTAGTTTAAGCAAAATGCTAGCATGAAAATAGTATCCTGAACCCATAGTCTAAAAATATCAAAATCATAAGGAGGCTTATGATTACCTTTCAATTTGTTTCTAACTTGTATTCTCAACTATTTTATTTATGAAAGAATTTTTCTCACTTTCATCCACTGCTTCATAATCACTAGCAAGCTTTTCTAGGTCAATGTGGACATTTCAAAATTCTTCAGTTGTAAAACCCAAAACTTTTCCAAGTTCTTTTGCATTAATGGATAACAATTGTTCTTTGCTATCTTTATTAACAATTGCTCTTTTGTTATCATCATAATTTTAGGCACAAACCGTGATAAATTTTGGGCAAGGGAAAACCTCATGTAACATCATGTATCCTAATCCACTTACCCACGGTGCACTGGAACTATTAACTTACATTTGGTTTGCAGCCTTATTCTAAGATGAAAATCTAAGTTTTGAGGTATTCCTACCATAGATTTCAGCATCATAAATATCATGGTATTCATTAGTGAAACCTGGGGTTTTAAGCAATCCAACATAATGTATTTTTTTATCCGATTTTGCTCTACCATTCCCAACAACTTTCTTTGATTTTCTAGTGGTACTAGTGGTAGACATGCTTATACAATGTGAAATTGTGAATTCCCTCTTAGTCCTCAATTTTTCTTAAGTTTGTCAACCCTAAACCTAAACTTCAAAGTTTGAAAAAATAAGATTTTAAGAAACAATGAAATGTATCCGTAGGAATTTTGTTTTTCACTTACCCAGATTTTGATTCTTGAAAAGATTAATAATGGTTGGATTTGTTGGAACCCAAAATATCCTTGGTACACTACAATGAGCAATCTAAAATCTCCCTGTGTGCTGACTCTATCACTTAAAATAAAATCACTTAGCAATAGAAAGTTTACTTATTTTTAATATTAAAGTGAATGAAACACCAACATGTTGCCACCAGACTACACAATTAGTACATTACATTTCCGTAATGAAACTTAGAAATAAATTCTCTAACAAATTAATTACCATTGATCTTTGTAAATCTAATAGTTATAGGTTGATTCTGGAGGTTTGAGTTCGCAAGCCTAGCACTCTGTGCATTTCATTCTAGAATGCAACTACAACCATCCATCAAATGTTCATCAAACAGTTGAGTAATTTATAATATAAACAATTAACATGTGTTTTAAAGTTGTTTTAAACTTTAGTGTGTTAGGATTGACATCACGGCCAAGGGGCCGATAAATTAACGTTGCAAAGGACTTAATAAAATGAATAATGATACAAAGAACTGGGGGAGAAGGTCAATGACAAACTAGAAATCAATAACATTTTGGTAAACCCTAGCAAGAGTGACAAAAATAAAATGAAAATTTGTGACAAATGAATGTGACTTGATGGAAACTTTCTTTTTTCATTTGTATTGCTTTATGTTTTAAATCTGCATGCAAATATTTCATAAATGGATAATACTTAATTTCTTAAAGGAAAAAAACTGATTTGAATAGTCGTAGTCAATGAACTTAGAAAATAATTCTTTATTGTAAATGAATAACGAAGAATAACACAACCATTTATTTTATTACAATTGAATTACAATGTTACATTATTACATATCTTTTTAATGATGAGTAGAGCATGCAAACTCTTGTTTTGTATAAATGACATATGCCACTTTACATAGACACAATTGATTCCAAGCTACTGCTCATGACAATGGATTACAAATTGATTCCAAGTTTCTGCAAGTGACAACATAATACAAATATCGCTCTAAAAATAAATGCATGGGGCTTGCCAGGCAAACGATGCTGGGGAAATGGGAGTTGTGAAGATACAAAATGTACTTATTATCCTTGAGAACCAAAGTCATGCAAAAGATGAGGGGTAGTAAATATGCTCCCATCTTTTGCACACAACTTCCATGCACTGGGATAGCACTTATCCCCATCAGAGCTCCTCATCCTAGTTCAAAACCTACCTCAGAAGTTAGGTGAGCTAAATCAACTTCTTTCCAATTCCACCCATTTTGAACATGAAGGAAATTGGTCTTTTACTTTGTAACTACATAATTGGAGGCATGAGAATTTAGAGTGTCCCCAATAATACCACATCTTCTTCTTCTTGAATCCTTATTAACCTTACAAAATGAAAACCCTTATGACAATTCAGAACATGGCACTCAATAGTAAAGCCTTTAGCCTTCAATGAATGATTTTAGTTGTGCTCACTACCCTATTTATGGGTCACTAGTGCCACTACCAACCTGATCCATGTTTACTTGTGAGTCGTGTCATGTGTGAGGTTGGGTATAATGATAATCACGATTCACACAAACTAGAAAACCAACTTAATTGATTCATGTAACTTAAGCCTTACATTTATAATTAAAATGTTTAATTTGATTGACATCTAGCTACATGCAAAATGTACCTCAAGCTGACAAGCTATCAAAATCACCACTCAAACGATATGAAATCATTACAAATTTTTTTTCAATTGATCATTGGATTAATGACATCATCATCTACAGTATGTCATGCAATTTTTAATATCAAGCTATTCAATCAATCACTTTGGATGTACTTCGAGGCATTGAAAAGAGAATTAAATCAAAATGGCTTGTTTTTCCTTAATTAAATGTATCAATGTCCACTAATAAGTCGCAATAAATTTTGCTCACTTATGATCAGAACTATATGTTGATAATTACTATGAGTTTTAAAAGCCATATTTTTATATTGAACAAAGAAAAAAGGTTTCACAAGAATGGAGCCATGAAAAGTATTTTACTTTAAGAATCTAAAGACTAAAGTACATACTACATAGCCAACCTGGCCAAAAAGCCACTAACCATGACAAAAAACTAGTCACAAAATACATATTACAAGAATTGTTACACCATACAATAAAATATAGACATGTGACATGTCAAACAATTCATTACTATTTTTTTTTTGTAACAATAGCTGAGGCCATCAACCAGGTGTTTGAGTAGAAGGTGAATCAAATTTAACAAAGTAATAGTAAGAGAAGAAAAATGAATCACCCAAAACCTTCCTCTAAAACTCCAAACTCTTTAATGATTCATTTTTTGTATCACACAACAGACCACATCTCATATTAACTAGGGCAAGAGCCTGTGCTATAGAAGCATGGAATTTCACTTTTCAAAAGATTCCACCAACAAGCGTTAACCCCTTTCAAAATTGTAATGCTCCAATGCCAACTCCAACGAAGAAATAGAGTAAATGAAAGGCTGCAAATAACATATTGCCAGCGTCTCCACCAAATCTTTATCGAGCAAAATCTCCATGCAGTTGGACATGAAAGTTGAAGCTACCTCATAATATAGAGCACGGGGGTTGTTCTGAAGCCATTCCTACCCACAATTATTCTTATAGCATCTTCAACCTGCACATAAGGAATTGTAAAAACCATACTGAACTTTTATCTATCGTATGCATTGTCACTTCTTTTCTCCCAAAAAAATTTGGGTAGCATGACATGCCATGAAGAATCCATATCATAGTTAAATTGAGAATAGAGAAGAAATAAATCAAAGCCAGATATATTATAAATGATATGAAGAACATCAAGTTGGTGAAGTATATATAGAATTTAGAACAAAGACAATGACATCAAATACTCAACACTTAACATTTAATTCACCACTTGATGTTACAATATTATTTCATAAAAATTGAGTCATGACTTTAAATCATTTAAAAAATAATAAAATGTCAACCATTGATTTTTAGAAATCTAACGGTTCTAGTGTTATTCTGGAGGTTTGAATTCGCAAGTCTAGAGCTTCAGACATTTGCTTCTGGAATGCAACTATAGTCGTCCATTGAAAATTCATCGAACAATCATGGGTTATATTGATTTGCACGTTGACATTTGGCTTCAGATATAATGAATATGTTGTCACTTAGCTATCCCTCTAGCTTCTTTATTTTATTATTTTATTATTTCATAAGGTTGATAATATGGCCTTGTTTGGCCTTTACATCCTTTGCATAAAACTTTCTTAAGTTTTTAAGCCTTGATCCTATGTTCTTCCTAGGTGGTCCCTCTTTTAAAACAAACTTTATGCACGTGCATATTTTTGCCACTTAAGTTCTTATATCGATCATTGCCAAAATCCTTCAACCCATCAGTTTCATTACCGTGATGAGCGATGAGCCTTGATTTTCTCGTGTTTTGCGCATCATAGAAGGTGTTTGGTCTCCATGTCTCATTTCCGTGATGAGCGATATGCTTGTTTCCTTTCATACCACTTATCGCTGAAGATCTTTCGTTCTTTGGTTCCACTTCAGCAAAGTGTGATGAACACGAGTTTCTCCTTTATATCACACCATCGTAGAAAAGTTTTGTTGTTTATTTCGATTACTACAATGAGCAATATGAAGGTAAGCAATGGTGGGTTGTGATCTTTCCATGTGTCCACATCTAACAGTTCTAGTGTTATTCTAGAGGTTTCAATTTGCAAGTCTAGTGCTTCAAAGATTTGCTTATGGAACACAACTATAGTTGTCCATCGAAAATTCATCGAACGGTCATGAGTTATATTAATTTGCACTAACATTTGGCTTCAAAAATAATAAATATGTTGACACTTGTCCCCATTCCGAACACTTTATGAAGGAATTTGAATGTGCAAAAATTTTATCTCAGAATAGATATGTAATTGTAGCATTTGATATTTTTACCAACCACCTTATGATTTTTTATTGGCATACCAATTTATTTTGCCACCAAATTTTTTTATTAGTTTGAGATTATGTTTAATTCGCCAAAAAAAATTATTCATTTGAAAATAGGTTTAATTCGCCAATGAAATTTTTTTTTTTGGTTTGACAAAAAGTTTTAATCACCACCAAAAATATAGTTTTTGTTTTGAAAATAGGTTTTAATTGCCAATGAATATATATATATATATATATACATATGTATATATATGTGTATATATATATATAAACACATATATATACATATGTATATATATATATATATATATATATATATATATATATATATATATATATATATATATATATATATATATATATATATATATATATATATATATATATATATATATATATATATATATATATATATATATATATATATATATATATATTGATTGCATGAATCGATCGGGTATTCGTCCCCCTATAAACTGCAGTGCGCCTGGTAAAAAAATTTCACGTGACCGATGGCACTGACACGACATGCTCTCTGGTACCATGAGGATGGTGGGGAGACTAGACCTCGTGACCTCTTTCCTGCAACAGGATGCTTTAGCCAATCGAGTTAGGCCCACTGCCCCAACCAATGAAAATATTTTATTGTTTTTAAAAGAATTGCAATTCGCCAAGATTTTCCACAGACTTCTAATAATTACCAAAGATTCGCCAATTGAGATTATTATTTTTCCCAAAAAACAAAAAAAAATTCCAATAAAATTAATATTTTTTTGAGGAAGTATACAAGATTCACCAGGATTTTACACCTTTGCCGGGGGGGTTCTTAAAGTTATCCCTGATCTTGTATCTTGTCAACATTCATCACAATTATCACTAGATTTTACAAATGAGATGGAATGGTTTGGAATTAGATTGGTAAATATTTGCAAATTTTGGTTGGGTGGGGAAACAGACTTATGTCCTTGATCATTAACACCACCCAACTGGATGTGATTGGAATCAATGAGGTCTTGCACTATATGTTTAAGACGCATGCATTGTTCTATATCATGTCCACTTTGTTAGTGATATTGGAAAAATATATTTGGATTATAGCACGAAGGTAAAGGCTTAGTGGTATTAAGAGGCCTAACAAGAGGTTAGCTGATTAAGTTATTGCTCAAGAGTTGCAACATAATCGAATTAAGGGTATTAGGTAGCGGGGTGAATTGTCTATTCTTATCCCAAAACTAGTATGGAGTTTTTTTTATGATAGCCACTTGAGGTTCAACATGGCGGGTTGTTTGAGGTTGATTTATCTATATAAATCCCTTGTTTTATTCCTTGAATGGTTGAAATTTGTTATGAGGCACGGTTTCAAGTTTTTCAAGACGAGTTGAAGCAATTTTTCCTATGCATTGATTAAGTGAGTTCTAATAAATTTCATGGAGAGTTGTGCATAAGTGTGTAAAGGAGGGAAATTTCATCATCACAAGCTTATCTTGGATATTTTTTTGTAATTTTTCAATGAACATTCTTTGAAGATCAACATTGAGAAGTTTAATGTTGATTGTGAGTAAAGCAGTTGATAACGTGCTATAAAATCAATGACCTTTTCATTTGCATTTTGCTTACATTGCATCAAATAAAGTAGGGCCATCTTAGGACCAATATGCACTGGGAAATGGTTGAGAATGACATAAACAAGCTTATTAAATGAGTGGATTGAGTTATTTGGTAAGGAACAAAACCATTCCAAGGTTATATCTTTCAAGGACCTAGGAAAAATCTTAGCCAAGAGCTTATCTTCAAAAATGAAATTACTACATAAAGGTGTATATGTTGATGCATGGCTACTAGGATCTCCTTTACCATCACATTTCTCAAATCTAGGTATCTCTATGCCTTGTGGCATTTGTGCTCTCAATATCTCCAATGACAATGGGTTTCTTTTGACATAATGTGAAGGTTGTCCATGTTTTTTTTAAATAAAAAGGGGTAAAAAATTTATTGAACAGAAAGAAGCATTACAACAAAGTCCAGGGTGAGAGCCTAAAGAAACCAAACAACCACCCAGACGGGGCAAAGAAACAATCAACCAGCTCCTATTTTGTCCTCCGCTAGCACCCTATCCAATTCCATACAGAGTTCTAGGGGAATCTGAGCCCTATCTTCAATCTTCCAGCTCACCAAGTGCTCAGAAGCCCATTTTTCCAGACAATCTGTTGTCCTATTCCATTCCCTTGGAATATGAACAAATTCCACCATCTCCATGAAAGAGCTAATCTATAAGATCTACTGCACCATCACTTCCAATTGCCAGCTAACATCGGCCACCTTTTGAGCATTAAGCAGATTGACCAGCACTTGAGAATTTGATTCACAAATCACTCGACGCCATCCTAACTCATAGGCCCGCTCCAAAGCATAAAGGATCGCCAGACCTTCCATAAGGTTAATGGTCTGAACTCCTTTATGGATAGAAAAAAGGAAAACCACTGCACCATCAGAGTCCCTGCCAACCCCACCAACTCCAGTGGGCCCCAAATTACCTTTGGATGAACCATCCGTATTGACCTTCAATGTGCCCTCTGGAGGGAATTGCCAATGTCCCACTCTTTGAATTCGCTGAATCCCTCGCCTACCCCTTCTACAACAGGTAGAGGTCGAGGAAAACCCCAGAATTCCCAGCCTAGCCACCATCTCCACATCCCTTTTCTCCAACGGCAACACCACATCCCCCTTCGCCTCAATCATTTCCTGAATCATACCAAGGATTTTGAACCACACCTATTGAATCCTCAATCTCTCCCCTCTAAAGATCCTCCTATTTCTTTCCAGCCAAACCTGCCAGAGAATAAAGATAGGCCCAACATTCCATGTATCCTGTAGAAAAGGAGCCATCGAGGGAGGTCTCCCCAAACTAGTCCAAAATTCCACCAAGGAGGAGGCATGAATGCAAGGGCTATTCCACACTCCCCACCAATAGTGCCAAAACTGCAAAGTGAAAGAACACCTAAAGAACAAATGAGAAGCATCCTCCTCACCCTTCCCACAGAGAACACATCTGGAGGGGCCCTGAAAACCCCGTTTCTGAATATTGTCCCAGGTCAAACACCTATTCCAGACCAAGGTCCACACAAAGTAGTTGCACTTCAGCCAAGAAAACTTGTTCCACACCTTCTTCCACCAAAACACCTCCCCCCCCTCAAGCTTTTGAGAGAGTAGCTTCTAGTATCTAGAGGCAACCGCATAATGACCTTTCTGGTTGGGAGACCAAGCAAGAACATCCTTATGCATGAGGGAATTGCATTGCCTATCAGAAAGAATATTTTGAAGCACTGCGCACTCTTCTTCCATTCCCTCTATAGGCCACTCATCAGGATTCCTCCATTTGGCACTCACACGCCACCCTTGGAAGGAAATCAACTTAAAGTCACTAACCCTCGACCAGCCAGCATCGCCAAATCTCCAGCTTAGAGTCGCCAAGTGAGGAAATTGGGAGATGATGGGTGGGTGGTCGACCATCCCAAGAGTCAAACCAAAACTAAACCTCTGTCCCATTCTTACAGATCCAAAATAAGCCATCTTTGACTAGCGCAAGACCTTTCTTGAGAGTAATCCAAATAGTCGATCCCTTTCCCGCCAAAGGGTAGCAAGGGATATCCTCCTGAGGAGTATCCTAAATATACTTATGTGAGAGGATCCTAGCCCATATCTGGTTCTAATCATTGCACCATCGCTAATAAAGTTTAGCTGCTAGCGCCTCGCCTGCCATCGAGGATTGCCTTAGCCTCAACCCACCAAACTGCTTAGGATAGCAAACAGTATCTGATTTAACCAGACTCCATTTGGAAGTCAACAAACTACCAGCCCATAAGAACTGTCTAGCTAAGGCATCCATTTCTCTAACAAAGCCCATCAGGGCCACTTGAAGCATACTCTGATAGATGGGGAGCGCTTGGACAACTAACTTGAGTATCTGAACACGACTTGCAAAGGACAACCAACAATTGGTCTAGTGTGTGACCTTCACTTGTAAGTTGTCCATAATAGGTTGTCATGACTCCCTAGTTAGCCTGCCCACAACAATAGGAATCCCAAGATAAGACAAAGGAAGGGCCCCAATCTGAAATTGAAGAATATAAACAATTCTCCTCTTAATAGACTCAGGGGTTTTGAAGAAGTAGATGGAAGATTTGTCTTCATTGGTTAGTTTCCCAGACACAACAAGGTAAATATCCAGAACCTTGTAGATATTCACAGCTTCTTGAATAGTGGCTCACCCATCAAATCCGTATCATCCACAAACTGAAGATGGGACTGCAGGGGTAAGTCACCCCCCATATCCACCCCTAGACAAGGCCCATCTCCACATGTCTTCTCAGTAAGTGTCCTAGGCCATCCACCAACAGAAGAAACAAATAAGGAGAGAGAGGGTCACCCTTCCTCAATCCACAAGAAGCACTGAAAAGCTCAGAGTGCTCCCCATTAATTAAAACAGAGAACGAGACAGACGTGACACAACACATGACCCAACTAATCCAGTCTTCTCTAAAGCCAAAAGTAGCCAAAACCTTCTGAAGAAAGGACCATCACACTCTATCATATGCCTTAGCCATGTCCAGCTTAATAAACATAGCCTTAGCTCTGGATTTGGCCATAGAATGTATGGTTTCCATGGTGATGACAATACCATCCAAAATCTATTGACCCTCCACAAAACCACTTTGCTCCTCAGAAATGAGTTTCTGCAACCACTTTTTTAATCTATTAGCAATTAACTTTGAAATGATATTATACAACACATTACAAAGAGAAATGGGGCATAATTTTCTTAATCTAACCACCCCCTCACACTTGGGGATGAGCGCAAGGAAGGTGGATATTAGAGCCTTTAACATCTTCTTATTCCTCTGAGATTATTGAACAACTTCCAATAAGTCATGCTTGATAATCTCCCAGAACTCTTGAAAGAATTCAATCGGGAAACCATCGAGTCTCGGGGCCTTCCCTTTCTTCATCTGGAACATCGTCCCCTCCAGCTCCTCCAAAGTGATATCTCCCATGAGGTAATCCATCATTTCCCTAGTCACCAGGGAAGGGATACAAGAAAGAACCAAAGCTTCCTCCTCAGAACTCCCTTGCACCTCTTCCCGGAATAGAGAGGAAAAGTACTGAACAACTTCATTCGAAATATCATAAAATGAGGAAAGAGACTCGCCCCTATCATTGATCAAGATGAGAATAGAATTACTATGTCGCCTAGCCTTTACCGAATTGAAGAAGAATGCAAAATTTTTGTCTCCCTCCTGGACCCACTCAACCCTGGCTTTCTGCTTCCAAAAAATCTCCTCCCATAACTCCCATTCTTCCAAAACTTTCAAAGCCCTAGATTCCTCCTTTAGCAAAGTCTTTGTCACCCCATTCTTCGTGATTATTCTAGTAATGCCATCTAGCTCAGCCTATGTAGAAAACCTGGCACTAAAAACATTTCTGAAACACTGTCGATTCCAACATTTAAGCTGGTATTTACCATAATGAATGAGCTTAGCAAAGACATACATCGTCGTGCCATATAAAGGTCTCCCATCCCGCCACCACTGAGCCACATGGCCATAGAGATCAGGATCCCGTATCCACATTAGTTGGAATTTGAAGGAGGAAGTTTGAGGCCCTTGGGCAGAAAGAATAGAGAGCTTAATCGGCCAATGGTTTGAGCCCCTCCAGTCCAAAATATTTGAACTAGAGGATCACATACCACCAACCCAGAAGCTAGAGACCATAAACCTGTCCAAACATTCTGCAATGTTGTTGCTGCCGACCCTCCGGTTGTTCCAGGTAAATTGCCCATTACCTAGCTTGACATCCACCAGATTCAGAGTAGAGATGTTATCCTGAAAAAGCAAGGTGGAAGCTTCCAGCCTTGCAGTACCACCCCTCTTCTCCGCCAGCTCTGTAATAGCATTGAAGTCACCCCTAATTATCCAAGGATGGTAAGGAACCATGTTGTGGACCGAACAAATGTTGGACCATAGGAGTTGTTTTCCCTGTAGCTCCACAGGCGCATACACGTTGGAAAAGAGGACAAATTCCTTCGTCTCAAAGCATGAAGCCATCATAGAGAGAGAATACGTAAATGAAACCCACCACAACGGGAAAATCCTCCTTGGGTTCCACAAGCAAGCCACCCCCCTGAAGAACCTTGAGCTCCAATGCATTGGCCTTCACCATTCTTCCAAAGCTTAGGCACTAAGATCATCATACTCTCGATAGAAAGCTTGGTTTCTTGTAGAAAAGGACATCAAGAGACTAATTCCTGACCAAATCCCGAACAAATTTTTGTCTAGGGCCACTGTTCAAGCCCCTTGTATTCCATGAAAGAACGACCATTTCAAGGGGCTCGAGAAATGTGAGTCCAAAGTCTTAACTAAACCTGACTCCATCGTCTCCCCTATCAATTTAATCTTTTCGCCATCTTTCCTTCTACCAAGCTTAGAACCTTTCTTCGTTCCTATTTTCCTGAGATCTTTCTACAATATACCCAAATGAGAAGTTGGCTTACCAATCTTTCCTACTTTTGTGCTTTCTTTTCGCATGGGGAGAGATAAAGCTTCGCTTCCCTTAATTACTTTGAGAACCCAACCCGACTCCTCTTGAGCCACCATCTGCTGGTCTGAATTAGAATTCACAGTCCCATCATCCTGTGGAGAAAGAGGGACGCCAACACAGAGCCCTACCTGCCCTAGGCCACCCCCAACCTACTCTAATCTTGAAAAACTCACATCTAACTCCTCTTGGAAAACATGCACCATCTCACCAGGGGGTTCCTTCTGTGCATCTTCTGTAGTCCCTTGGTCCAAATCTACCAATCCAAGATTCACTTCCTGCTGGCTTAGATCATTCAACATCTCAAATCTATTAAATGTCTCATCCTCCTGCCTTTCTTTCCAAGTCCTCTTTTGTCCCTTAAATCTGTTATGAGCTCTGACAGGAGCAAAACCATCATTCCCTACACCATCACCCTGAATCTAATCCTTGCCCTTATCCATCCTAGGAGTATTATGGGGAGCATGAGGAGGTTGGGTCTCTATCGGCTTGACCCTCGAGCATCTACGTTGTAAATGACCATACTCATGACAAAAACGACAACGAAAAGGCAGTGTCTCGTAGTCTAGCTGTTGTACCCAAGAATAATCTCCTACACACACTTCTAGAAAATTTGGTAATGGTTTACTTAAATTAATTTCCACACAAAATTGAGCATATGTCATTACCTTTTTGAATTACGTCTATTGTGACAAACCAACGGGCCAACCCAACACTGAGGACAACAAGTACAACACATCCTCACGCCAACATTCGATCGAGAGCCTTGGTAGATGAACCCAAACTAGAACCCAACTTGGGAGCTCCTTAGTTGGATTAAAACCTGCATGCCAAGGCTTGATAAACAAGCCCACCTGGTTGTAGAAATACAGGCCCCCTTCAAAAACCTTATTCCAGTTAGCCATGCAGTCAAAAGTAACCATGAAGTAGTTCGCTAGAAGCCGAATCTCCATCTCCCCTTCCGACATCCAAGTTCTTCGAGCCCAGGCCTCCAAAAATTGCAGTGAGATTCTTAGACCCAAGAACTTACAATACAGAGAGTGTTTGGAATAATACTCAATATCCTCCACCAACATCTTCATTGGAATCACTAGATTCGACCTCTCCTTGCACCTTTCCAGATAGCCATTGATTTTTGAAATTTGAATACCACCAGACAAACCTGATCCATCAAACCCTGGAACTGAAAAAAATAAATTGTTAGCATAAAACCTTCACATCATGGGATGACGCCTTAGCACCCAGAACCGATCCAAAATTCAAAGTTGAAGGAACCCCAAATGATTCCCCACTAGCCATCAAGCTTCCCACACCCTGAGATGGGCCTATAAGCAACGGAAAGAACACTTCACTACATGCAATCCCACACAACCCTTCACTTGACACCAAACCAAATAGACCCCGCACAACACACCATAAGCCACAAAACCCAAGAAGCTAGACAAAGCTCCTAGGTCGTGGCCTACAACTAGCACCCGCACACCCAAGAGAGCCGAAAAGTGCTCGATTCAAACCCAAGCCCCTCCACACTTCTCCACCAGATGGCCAAAACAAAAGCTCAGCTTGCACACAACATAAGAGGGCACGAACGAATGGGAACACCAAATGAAACAAGCAAAGAACCTGCAGAAAGAAAGAAATAAATCCCACCCCCAAGCCAAGGAAACCTTTGCGCCACCAATCTTGCAATCGTCAAATGCATGCACTCAATGGATCAGTCATGCAGCCTGGGCCGAATTGGCTACGGGCACCTGCTCTGTAACTCTCCCAAACACCATCTCAAATCAACTTCAAGAGAAAAATTGAAGGTTGTCCATGTTAGTTTTGGTTCAATGTTTCTATTTATTTCTGAAGGGATGTGACATTTTGCAAGAGTTGGTTTATGATAGAACCATTAGTTTTATTTTGAGATGGAGGTGAATATGGTGGAGGTGTATTTGTTAGGTGGACGACTAAATTGCAATTTTTTAGAGAGGTGGGGGGTTTGGAGATGTGATGTACAAATTCATAAAACTAAAAGGATTCCCAGTGGAAACGCCCAATGTTGGAGTGATATTGTTGGCTAGTTGCATTGTTGTAGTAACAATTGGATTAGTATATGTAGGAATAGAGGTTATGGTTGTAGGGGGAGGAATTTGATTTCCTCCTTGACTTTGAGCGTATCCCAAACTTGAGCACAACTAGCCATTGTAGGAATATGATTATCAATAATGTGAGCTAGGCTACACATAATCTCTAATCCTAGATCAATATCAAGCATTCTCCTCATGTTATCTATGATAGGAACCACAATTCTAGCAATATACTCTATACTCACATAGTCTTGAAGTTTTTCTAACGCTTTATCCATTTGTTTCAGCTTTTCTTAAGGGACATGAGAAACCAAGG
Organism: Sequoia sempervirens; assembly: GCA_007258455.2. NCBI lineage: Eukaryota > Viridiplantae > Streptophyta > Pinopsida > Cupressales > Cupressaceae > Sequoia > Sequoia sempervirens. Next base: position 154,550,872 of record VDFB02000002.1, on the reverse strand, counting down.
TTTCAACATTGGTGTAAGTGGTTGATGGTAAGGTGGTCATAGGACATGTGACATCAGTGATGTGGTCCAAAATGGGTTGACTAGTGTCAACACTATGAGTGAAAGATTTGGAAAACTCAAAATCCATGGCGGATTTACTAGCATGGGATGGCATGAGTCTTGAACTACATCTCACTAAAGTATTGGAAATGAGACACCAGATTGTGATACTCATACAAGTTTTGCCAAACCAAAAGTGCACCCAAAATGGACAAAAAACACTAAATAAAGATAGTAAATGCTTATAAAGTAGAATGCAAGTATTGAAGAAGCTATTACAATATCAAAATCTGAAATATGATAATGGACTAATTATAAGATGCAAAAACCTAAAAATGATTACTTTTGAATGCCAATTTTGATCTTAAACAATCTACTTTCTTTGACCAAATGAACTAAATGCAAACATCTACAAAAATATGCAATTTTTGAAACTGAAACGAAGATTTAATGCAAGTATAGGCTAATGGAGCAAATAGAGACAGATATATGCACAAAATTTTGTAAAATCACCTGTACAAGGATAGGGTTCACCCAGGGGTGAATAAGTCTTTACATAAGGTTTTGAAGAATTGAAACCTGAGTGTTTAACCTGATATTTAAGCTTACTGTTCCTAACTACAAATAGATTCTTTAGTGATAGTTTTTCCATATTTTTTTATTAAATGTAAATGCAATTTGTATTGCAATGTATAAATAAAAGGATGATTTTTTAATGCAATTTTGACTATAATTTTGACCTAAATGACTGAAACACACCTTAATGCAAGCTATTATGCAAAATGTATGTAATATTTTTGGATTTTTATGAGTTTTAAATGATGAAAACATGCAATATGCAACCCTAGATGAAATACAAAATAAAATGATGCAAAACCTAGATCTAGGGTTTCAAGGACCTCCAAATCAGAAAAGTACGATGTAAGAATGTTGGGTTCACCAAAATGAAATGTGGGGAAAGGGATCCCCAAATTTTTTATTTGTGTGTATAAAACTTAGGAATCTTAATAGGCGTCTTTCCCTAGGGATTTCATTAGGAAAGAGATCGCAAGGTGTAGAAATTGAATTTTAACCTCAATGGTGAGCTAATTAGACCTAGATCTTAGTCCTTAGGACAATAGGAAAGATCTTGAAACAAATGAAAATGATTTGAAGCACTCACACTAAATGAACAACAAGACCTAATACTTAAAAGATAGATTCCAGAATGTATAGAAATAGAACTGATAGTTTGTAGGAAAATCTGAGAAGGGTCTAATGGCATGTGTCTATCACAAAAAAGTTATTTTTGAGACTTGCTAAGGAACTAGTTTGTCCCTAGGTGAATGGGTCCTTGTTAGGGCTTCCAAAATAACTTTTGATAGTATTTTGATGTTGGATCTTGGCTTCTATTTGACATGGGTCCCACTGTCAAAGTGGCGAAAATAAATTTTGCAACTTAGTTTTTGTGGCTTGACAACAATGATGACAACTTGTGCAACAATGCAAAATTGCTCCTTGGATATCTCTTTAGTTCTTCATCAACTTGTAGTCTGCACATACACAGAGGAAAATTTGTTTTCTTTGTATGGGGGTTTGCCTTAGTCAAACCCTAGTTTGGTAATTAAACCTTGATATAAAGATAATGAAAAAGAAGGAAATGATGAATGAACAATGTTTGCTACAACTCACCACCCTTCAGTGGCTTCCCTTAGAGGACTAAATTCAAACACATCTCTCCAAAGGAATTTTATCTTGCTTTTCTTGATTAATTTGGATACTTGAAATGCTTGGATGCTTTAGGATCAACAATGCATATTAGCCTTCACAAGATGACATGAACATACACAAACTTGGATGTTAGAATCTTGATTGTTTCAACAAATGACTGATAAATTTGATTTTGAATGCTCTTGACAATACTATTTTCTCATGTTAGGGTTAGAAGGCAGATATCTAACAGTTAAATGCAGATTTGATCAATAAAATAGAGAAATAAAACACACAAAAAATTATAGCAGAAACAAGACAACACAAAGAATTTAACGTGGTTCACCCAATTCGAGCTACATCCACAAAACCGCATCCATCCAATGATTTATTATCCAATGTAAAACATATTACAATCTCGCTAATAATGTCCTACTAAAACCTCCCATCCCAACCGCTTATAAGAAGCTTTTTAGAAGCTTCTAGAATTAGGGTTTTACAAAGTCAGTTGTTTTTTGGTGATTTTTCCTTTTTCGTTGACGACATGAAAAAAATGGGAAAAAAAATTTCTCGGGGGTTGCCACCCCCAAACCCCCACCTAGGGCCTGGCCCAACCCTGGACCCCAACAATGATACATGAAGAGTGTACAGTATAGCATGATCAGCCACCACATACCAACAATCTCCCACTTGGAGATTGATCAGGCTCCACACCAAAATAATCTCCCACTTGGAGACTGATCCTAGACAACACCGTTACATTTACAGCTCCCACTGGAAAATAAGCACCTTGGACCCTGCTGCTCTATTATACTTGAATTCAACCTTGAAGGCCAATTGAAGTTGAAGAGGAGCTCAACTTCTCCCTTGTCACTGCCTTTGTGAACATATCTGCTAGATTGGCATATGTATTTATCTTTTCCAACTTTACCTGTCCATCCTCCAACACTGATTGAATGAAATGATATCTCAACTGTATGTTTGGTTTTAGAGTGCAAGGAATAATTCTTTGAAAGATGTATAGCACTCTGGTTGTCTGTAAACAAGTAATTTTTAGCCTATTATTTTCCCATCTCTTCCATGAAAATTTGTAGCCATATCATCTCTTTTGCCACCTTTGTTGCAACAACATACTCTACCTCCATGGTTGATAAAGAAACCACCTTTTGCAACCGAGAAATCCAACTCATTGTTGTCTCAAAATTAGCCTATGGTACTCCGTCTGGTATCTATATCCCCTACCAAATCTGAGTCAACATAGCCTTTTAAATCAGTATTAGAGCCCCCAAAACATAAACATTTATTGGATGTACCTCTCAAATACCTGAGAATCCATTTGACTGCATTCCAATGCTCAACATCAAGATGACTCATATACCTACTAACAACTCCTACAACATGTGCAATATCTGGTTTGGTGCATACCATGGTGTACATTTTGCATTTTCCATATGAAATCTTTATAACACCTTCTCAACATAATCAACCTGAGATAAAAACATTTTTTTGTTTTTCCTATCTCTTGTAATCTTCATACCAAGGATTTGTTTTGTTGCCCCCAAATCCTTCATAGCAAATGAATTTGCTAACTATTGTTTTAACTCCCTTATGTGATCCATGTTAGACCCCGCTACAAGCATATCATCAACATATAAACATAAAATAATGTAGCTATCATCATACAACCTCTTAAAATAAACACAATGGTTTGAATTACATTGACTGTAGTCATGCTCAGCCATAAAGCTATCAAATTTAATATGCCATTGTCGAGGTGCTTGCTTCAAGCCATATAAAATTTTCTTCAATTTGCACACCAATTTCTCCTAACCTTTGACCTCAAATCCTTGTGGTTGTTCCATGTATATTTCCTCTTCCAAATCACCATGGAGAAAGGTTGTTGTAACATCAAGTTGTTCTAAATGAAAATATTTAGCAGCCACAATACTTAAAACGGTACAAATAGAAATCATTTTAACAACTGGAGAAAAGATTTCATCAAAATCAATACCCTTTTTATGTGTAAATCCTTTTATGTACAACTAATCTAGCTTTAAATCTTTTCTTACCTCCATCCTCCTCTTTCAGCTTATAAACCCATTTGTTTGGTAAAGCCTTTTTACCTGTAGGAAACTTACATAATTCCCAAGTCTGATTTTTCAACAAGGAGTCCATTTCTTCTTCCATTCCATGCTCCTACTAAACCTTGGTGTCCACCTACATAGCTTCATCATAACATTTTGGTTCACCAGCATCAGTTAATAAAATATAATACAAAGAGGGAGAAAATCTTTCTGGAGGTCTACTTATCCTTGACGATCATCTAACATTCATAGGAGTTTGTGGTATTTGTTGTTGTTGTTGTGGAGCATGATGAACCATTGGAACATCATCTAGCACTACATAATCATTTTCTTTCTTCTCATGCTGCTGCAACTGATCTTTGTACAACACTTTCTCATTGAATATGACATCCCTACTTCTCACAATTTTTTGATTTTCAAAATCCCAAATCCTATAACCAAATTCATCAATGCCATATCCAACAAATATACATTTCTTTGATTTTGCATCAAGCTTGGTTCTATTTTTAGAATTTACATGTGCAAATGCTTCACAACCGAAGGTATTGAGAAAAGAATAACTCACCTTCTTACCTATCCATGCTTCCTCTGGAATACCACAACCCAAAGGATTAGAGGGACCTCTATTGATTAAATAAACAACAATGTTTACAACTTTTTCCCACATGTTTAAAGGCAGCCCAACATGCAATCTCATAGTACATGCACACTCCATTATTGTTCTATTCATGTACTCAACCACTCCATTTTCCTGTGGAGTCCTTAGAACCATTTTTTTCCTATGAATACCATTAGAGGAACAATAATCTTCAAACTCTTTGCTGCAATACTCACCACCATTATCAGATCTGAGACATTTTAAGTTTTTACCTATCTCATTCTCAACCAAGCTTCTCCATTTTTTAAAAGTTTCAAATACATTAGATTTTTTCCTAAGAAAATAAATCCATACCTTCCTTGTTGCATCATCAATAAAAGTGACATAATACCGAGAGCCATCGAGAGAAGATACTTGAGCTGGTCCCCATACATTTGTATGCCCAAGCTCCAATATCTCATCTTTCTTTTGCTTCCCATCCTTGAGAAAACTAACTCTCTTTTATTTTCCATACACACAACTTTCACAGAAATCCATATTAACACATTTCAAACCTGGTAAAACATTCTTTAAATGAAGTAATTTCATGCCTTTTGCACTCATATGCCAAGTCTATTATGCCATAGTGCTGATTCAGAATCCATAGCAACTGTCTGATTTTTTGCCTGCTAAATTGCAACAACTGTTCCTGAACATTGATTTTTATCTAAAATAGCTAAAGTAGAAGGAACAGTATGACCTATACAAAGATATAAGGTGCCTACTTTCACACCTTTTGCTACCACTAAGGCACCTTTTGTAACCTTCCAATTTTTATCACTAAATGTAACAACACAACCTTCATCATCTAGTTGCCCTACTGAAATTAAATTTCTTTTTAACTTTGGAACGTGCCTTACCTCATGTAGTAGCCAATGATTCCCATTCTACAACTTAATCTTGATTCTTCCCTTTCCAACAATCTGACAGGGTTCGTTATCTCCCAAATAAACTAGCCCAAAATCCCCTTGGACATAATCAAGAAAATAACTTCTATGGGGTGTAGCATGAAATGAAGCCCTAGAATCTAACACCCAAGAATCATCGGTATTATCAAGGGAAAGAATCAAAGCATCCTCATTAGATTTATTTCTTACCACATTTGCCTCTTTATTTCCTTCCTTTTTGTTTCCTTTATTTTTTTGAAACCATCAATCTTTCTTTAAATGAACCAGCTTACCACAGTGCCAACAATCCCTCTTGTCTCTAGATTGGGACCTTTTGTCCTTTTATTTTCCTCATGACTTACCACGACTTCCAGAATTGTTTCCTCTCTCCTTTGTTCTGCCCCTACTTTCTACATTCAAAACACTGCCTAATGTGGATGTTCCACTTGAGCTTTTCCTACGAATTTCCTCACTCAAAATAACACCAACAACATCATCAAATTTCAATGTATTCAAACTAGAAATAGAATTGCTAACAACCATTACCAAGCTATCCCAACTTTCAAACAAAGAACACAGAATCGAAAGAGCCCTAAATTCTTCATCAAAGTTTACATTTACAGAAGTTAATTGATTGGTAACCATATTAAACTCATTTAAATGATCAACAACTGACTCACCTTTTGCCATTTTCATATTAAATAAACACTTCATAAGAAATACCTTATTTGAAGCGGAAGGTTTTTCATATAACTTCGCTAGGGTTTCTATCAACTCTTGAGTTGTCTTTGTTGTTGTAATATTGAATGCCACTAATTGTGCCATGCATAAATGAATGGTTCTTAATGCCTTTCTATCCAGAAGATTTCAATCCTCATCACTCATTGTTGCTGGTTTCTTGGCTATTCCTTCCAACGTCCTCCACAAATCCTTCTGATAGAGATAATCCTCCATCTACATCTTCCATAACTGATAGTTTTTCCCATTGAATTTATCTACCTTCAATTTACCCTTGTCTGCCATTGCTTCCACTTAACCATGAGACTCCCACTCAACCGTGAGACTTTCCTGTAGACGATAATCAAACACAACCTGCTTTGATACCACTTGTTAGGGTTAGAAGGAAGATATTTAACATTTAAATGCAGATTTGATCAATAAAACATAGAAATAAAACACAGAAAATCATAGCAGAAACAATACAACACAGAGAATTTAACGTGGTTCACCCAATCTGGGCTACGACCACAAAACTGTGGCCATCCAATGATTTTATTATCCAATGTAAAAAATATTACAATCTCACTAATAATTCCCTATTGCAACCCCCCATCCCAACCGCTTATAACAAGCTTTTTAGAAGCTTCCAAAATTAGGGTTTTACAAAGTCGGTTTTTTTTCAGTGATTTTTCCTTTTTTGGTGACAACGTGAAGAAAACGAGAAAAAAAAATTCTCAAGGGTTGTCGCCCTCAAACCCCCACCCGGGGCCTAGTCTCAGACCCCAGCGAGGATACATGAAGAGTGTATAGTATAGCATGATCAATCGCCACATACCAACAACTCATAAGATATCTTGATCATGTGTCTTATTTCTAGCTAGATTTCAAATGATAAAAATACTATGTATTATAAGTGCTTATCTAATTTCCTAAAAATTAGATTCCAAAAGCTGACAATTATAAGTTGAATTTGAATCATTAAAATGCCACCAAAAACATATTTTAAAATGGATCTTGGTACTTAAAGGGGACCCATTTTCCCATGGGTGAATGGGTCCTAGCCTATAAGTCCATGATATACATATTCCATGGTGATTTTATTACTAAATACATTTTAATGTTGATTCTTTCAAAAAATGGTAAAAATAAGGATTTGGAATGCATAATTTGGAAAATTAGAAGCTTAATTAAGTCCAGTAAATTAAGGAACCCAAACATAGTGTGAAATTGTAAAGGTATATAATTTCCTACACTATAATAATATGGTGGTCTCAAACCAAAAAAATCCATATAGTAACCAAGCATAGTCCCACACAACCCAGGACATGCCAAACAATTATCTATAAATCATATATATCTAAAGTATCTTGTATAAGAAGCTATCTATACATTGAATCTTACCCAAGAGATCATTCACCAACACATATCTCTATCACAATCTCTATAATTTTTGTAGCCCAAGAATATTGTAATGTTTCATTGTCACAAGCCTTGAATTTATGTTTATATTTTTTTAGTAAATACTTGATAATAAAATTAAACAATTTCATTCTTCTCCCTTTGTTTCCAACATTGCTCATGGCCCATGACTGTTGAACCATTACCTTTATGTGAAGTAGATCAATAATGATATCACAAGAACATTGTATCTAATACCCATGTCTTTAAATATCCAATGTCTATAACATTTGTAGCCTAAGTAGAAGCTCATCCAAAGTTTTGGCACACAAGATCCATCCTCAACCCATGGGATGTAAACTAAAAAAAAGGTCTTGCACTATGGACCAACAAGTGTGGTCCTACAAGGGGGAACAGATCTTCATATAGCTCAACATTCCAAGGGGGAACATAATCTTTCAAAATTAGTCCTCTGGCTAGCACATGGACAACATCAAGGAAGAATCACAATGTTTCAATGGACGGGGGACTCCGTCAACCCCAAGCACCCTAGCGGGGCCTTTCTTCAAATGGAGTGGTCGTCACTAGGGTATTTCCAACACACAATGAAAAACACACAAACTTAACATCACATATAATTTAACACAAGGGTATACACAATTAGACCATCCCAGATGTCCACCACACCCTTATCCCAAGTTGGACACCTAGTATCTCAAACTTGAGTCATGAACATAACATTCATCAATTTCTCAAAACACGTATAATAATGCACTTTCTTAGCCTTCAACAACACTTATTAAAAAGACATCCAACCTTAATTTTATTGGAAACACTTAGACATCTTGGAACACCTCAAGACCACTTAGCACCAACAATGCACAAATTGATCTATACTTCATATAGTTACAACACCCAAGCACATCATTGGATTTCCAAGAAGGAATTCCACATAGGGGGGAGTAGGGGCTTTGCCTATTAGGGGGAAAATATATTGGTCACATTGTCTAGAGGCCAATCTCACACCAACACCTCCATACTCCATAATGTACCATCCAAACCCCCTTATCCCTCCAAAATGAGGCCAATATGCACATAGATATGGGATAATCCTATCCCTAAATAAGAATGGGTACTCATACCATGAGAATAAAGACGCCCCTATTTGTGGGAGTTGCACCTACTCAAACCCCTTGCACATGGAGGACCCAAAATCTACCTCTTCACAAGGGGGGGGTCAACTCCCCTAGAAGGCACATAAGAAATGATACATAACACAAGGGATCACATAATTCCCAAACCCTAACACAACCCTTAAAACAAGCACATACATCATTGCATAGAATCAATAAGGAATTACACCATACCTCAAAACGTAAAGTAGCACTAAGGGTAGAATCCTTGTTTACAAGATAATATACATGATTCATCTTATAATTCTATTACACTAAATTTAAACATCACTATTATTAAATATAAAAGAAAATTACTGATAACCAAGTCTAAGTTTCTTCACACAAAGCTATTGCATTTCTCAATTTTCTACTTGAATTTGAAAGTATATCATAACATAATAATATTTTACATTTTAATTAGCAATACGAGGACCTCTATCTTAAAACATCTAATCTTTTGGACTGTGCATCTTTTTAAACTTTAATTTACTATCCAAGATACCATAATCCACAAGCAAGGGAAAACAAGAGTTTCATCCATAGCTAAAATTTTCATTTTTAAACAATCAACATCAATATTTCCAAATTTTCAAGCATGTCATCAAACATGTGAAAAATATTGCATTCAATTCATAACAAAAAGGTTACACTTTTCTAAAAACCAACAATTCAAATAGATAATCTTCATAATTAATTTGTGACAAAAATCAAATACTATCAAATATCTAGGGAGTGCAATATCCTTAATAATTATTCTATGTGACCTTATGGTTGATTTACTAGATTGTATTAAATTTGAAAATTCTCAGCTAGGAAAAACATCCAAATAGCATGATTCTCTTTATTGCAATCAATCATTAAATAATTGCCCAAGGAAATGACTTTACAAACCTTCATCTATATTTATACTGAGCATCTATCTCCACTATGAAGCAAGGAAGTTAAATTTGATTAACATGGGTAACTTATATTAAGAAACTTATGACTTGGTTAACTAATCCAAGAACAAAATTGCACACAAACAAGACTAATATTCTTAAAACCAAAGATCAAGTTCATATAAATCATTTTCCTCATAATTTTATTACTTTTCTAACTAATATTACATGAATTCAAGAATATTTCTACCTATTAACTATATTCAACTAAAAATCCAAATAAAGAGAGACATTGGAAATGAAGATTTAGAGTTAACAAAGGTTCTTCAAATAACTCCTCTAAAATAAATCTTTCATAAAACTTAAGTGATTCAAAGAAATTTCCTTCTTAAATAAAAAACAACTTGCTCCTAACATAGACAAGAGATAATAATCATAACCAACCTTGTTAAGAATAAGAAAAGTTTAATATCGCATGATAAGAGAATATAACTCTAGGTGTCTAAAACAAGATATAATTAACATGCTACTTTTAATTTGTTTGCAAACTAAGGATGAAATCACTTAATTAATCCTATTTTTAATCTTCATCCAAAAATATTAATAAGTCAACTTTTAATTCAATAATTGAGACAATGCACATAATATTACCCCTTTAATTTTCCCACAATGACTTATAATACTTAATCCAATAGTACCCTATGCAAAATAAGTTAATTAACATGACCCCAAAGTTCCTAGTGTTGGAACTTGGCTCTGAAACCAAATGTCATGCCCCAAAATTTACACAACTAAACAATACACAAACACCATTTTTTTTATAAACCCTAATAGTTATCAACCACACATGAACGCAACAAGATACTTATGATAAGGTGAATATTAAATATCCCTTATATTAGTATTATAATTACCTTTATCCTTACCATTCCTTTTAATATTTATATTTACTAACATTATTAATATGGACACCATCTTTTGATAAATAATATTTATAATAATATTAACTTTAATACTTAATTTTTTTTTCCTTAATACCATCCTCATTAAATACCAAATTTAATATTAATGTCACTCATATTATTTATATTTAATATTATCTTTACTCATATCCTAAAGATAATATTACCAATTTTACTCTTAATATTATTGTTAGTTATATATTTACTAATATTACCGATTCTAAATTTATTTCTAATAAAATTAACATGATTATTCACGGGGTGATATATATATATATATATATATATATACTATTATAGCTAATAGTTTTACTAACTATCAATTTTACCACTTGCCATTTACTATTATTACTAATACATTTATAATATTTTTTTTGAAATCAAGATTACTCATCTGCTAATTTATTTAAACACTAACGACTCAATGTTGACATTACTCAAAACGTTAATATTAATATTACTCACATTGTCTATATTCTTAACCAATGATGATATTATGTGATTGAAAATCACAATAATAATATTGTTAGTAGATATAGTATTCATTACTCTTTATATGACACTTTCTTAATTAATGAAAATAATACTAATATTTATATTATCATAATTCATACTAATATAATATTAATAAAAACACTTTCTTGTCAATATTTTATTAACATTACTTTTATTATCAATGATATTGGTATTCTATTTGGCCTAGGCATTAAAAGACCTATCTATGCTGAAAACCTCTCATGTTGGAGAAGTTTAAATTCAAGACTCTATTACTCAATCTAAACTTTGTGAAGGAAAAAGAAATGTATTCTTAACCTATTTACTAACAAAAAATAGCCCAATAACTTTAATCGAGAAACAATAATCTTATAACTTTAAGGGTTGAATTATAGTATTCAATTTTAAGACTCCTATAGTTAAATTAAATTAATCCAATGAAATAATAATTACACCAAAAATAATCAATGAATTTAATATTAGAACTTAATTGGAATTAGATGATTTTATTCTCATGAGATGCCTTTCTAACGAGATCATAATTTATCTCTAGATTTGAACTACTTTAATTTGTATTCACTAATTCTTGAAATATTTTTTTAAGACTTTTATAGTTAGATTATATAACTATCAAATATTACTATATAAAAACATGATTTAGTTTCAAATTTACTAATTCTGGATTAATTAATTGTTATTCAACAAAATCTTAGTCAAATAATTTTCTTCCAAAAATTCATTCAATCTTTAAAGAAAGACTAAGATATTTGCTAAATTTGAGCCTATTAATAAGTTTGTTACTTATTCCACTATATTTTTCCTTAAAATTCTAATGTCAAGTTACAAGATTTAACTATCGAAATCAAATGAAAGTAACCTATCAATAAATAAACTAACATATACTAATTCCTTAACTAAAAACTAACTGGCTCAACCAAAACAATTCTCTTCAAATAGTTACTCATTTTCATCTACTTCAAAAAAATTGCAACATAGAAATGTGGTTTATTTGAAAGATTACCTATAGGCTTTTTTCTATTTGTTGCAAGGCTTAAGACTCCTAAACTATTTCCCTTAAAGTTGTCGGTTCATCTAATAGAGAAGTATGTTATTTTTATTTTTCATTGCTACAAATTTATATATGCATTTATATTCTATTTATTCCTTCTTGTGTTGCAGATTAGATTGCAACAAAGGACTTCATATATGTTGCGACCAGATAGAGGGCTGAAGATTTAATTTCAACATATTTTAAAATATTTATTTTATTTTATTGTTTTTGTTATTCTTTGCATGGGGGTGATTGCCCCACGAGCTCGCATCCACTTCCATGGAGGCACACAACCCTCATGGGGGTGCTACGACCCCTTGGTCACCTCCCATGGGTGGCTTGTGGCCGACCCATGGGTTGAAAGACAAAAGAGTTTAAATTTATTTATTTTAAATATTTTTTATTATCATTTATATTTATAAATACAAAAAATATATTTATTTTTATTTAGTATATTTAGATAATAATGCATATATATATTAATATTCATGTATATATGTGAAGTAAATTTTACACAAATAAATGCATAAATTTGTAGACTATACATATATTCATGAATATGAATTAATATAGAAAGGTTCGATACAAAATTCATCTAATTATATTATAAAAATAATTCAATATAAAATTAGTAATTGAAGGAGATCATGTATTTATTTATTTACTATATATTTCTTTTTCCTTAAGTTTAAGTTGTGGAGGTATACATGATTTTACCTCCATATAAGAAACTAACTAGTTAGAGTCTAATCAAAACTTGATCCTTTCTATTAGCTTTGTTTCAAAGCTAACTAAAGAATTGGATTTCAATAACAATCTTTCAACTATAACTTGCAACCATAACAACATGTCCCACTTTAGCCTTTTCACAATCTAATAAAACATTTCATGTTTTCAAAATTCCAAATTTAGGAATCCTATTCCACACAACTAAGAAATGCATATAATCTCTACAGCAATTCCTTACACTATTCAAACATGGAATTCCTTGATCATTTTCTTTAGGTCCTATTTTCATTCAACAATGAATAATGCCTAGTATTTTTTTTGAGTTTGCTTATCTAGATTTCTAAGATTTAACACATTTACAAACTTGAATCATTAACCACATACACTATAGTTGTATTCCCACATTATCCACTCTTGGAAACTTGAAAGTTTCGTTTGTCTCACAAAACTAATTAACTATTTTCTTGAAACCTAAATTTGATGAACTTTTTAATTGGCTTCAACTCCAACATATATAACCTGAAAGGAGAAGTCAACCAAAAAATAATATGGCTGGAAATCTCTCCTCCCAACCATAGAATTGAAAATTCAATCCACCCCGAGCTCTAATGGTCACATAGCTCTTCCTGAGCACACACACATAATCACTATTCACATGAGCTACTCAACAATTATAACACGACCATTTGCACATTTACAACCATTTACACTCACAAAACAAGAAAACCTCAACACACAACTCACAACCAAAGTATAAGGAGCTCAACATAGATTCTCACAAATGAGTTAAAAACACCACAAACATTTATTTACACTTCACAAGATCTAACAAAGAAAATATCTTACAAAAGATTTACTATCCATCATGTGGAAGCCACTCCTCAAGACCCCTTCCTTCCATTCTTCCTCACCCATCCTTTCCTTTTCTCTATCAAGAATTCTCCTGCCGAATGAGAAAACATCCAAAAAAACAAGAATAAAGCCCAAAAGCAAAGAGAATGAAGCCCATTCTCCACTCAAGGAGAAAGAATAAAAAGAAAGGGAAAAACAACTACCTTTCCTTAACTTCCCAACCACCCAACCGACTCCAATTTTCGCCACTTTTCATAAGTGGGTAATTAGAGTGGGTTCCCAACTCTATTAAAGAGGTTTTATGAGATAAAAAGACCCCTAACGCATAAACCTATCACCTAAGGAACTTTTTTGTACAATAAAGGCCACACAAGGACTTTCATAAATCATAAAATAAGTAGTCATATCAAAAAGGCAACTCTAGGGATAATAAAACAAATTCTCACATACACACAACCCTTACCACACAAACAAGGTTAAATTACATGTTCTTGACAAGACCAAAAATTCTCAAGGATAAGATGAAGGAAGTAGCTATGTGACCCCCTGATCAACATTGACTAATTTCACCTATTTACTCAACTAGAAATATGTCAGTATTACTCATGATCAGTAATAATTGAAACAAATGACTTATAAAAAGTAGTATTTCGAGAATAATAATCAACTAGAAAATAAAGTCCACTAGTCTACACAAGTAACTTTCAATTTAACACTACTTTTTTGCATAATACCTTTTAGAAACCAGCAATGGTTGATCATACTATATGTTATCTTGATATTGCCACTTATGGCAGTAGCATATTGAAACCTACTTTAAAATCAATACCACTATCAGTAAACATTAAATATAAATCAACATCTCCATACTAACTCCTACTCACACCCATAGTATGAAATCACCTAACATAATATAATCCATCTGATATTCATAATAATACTATCAATAATTGAACATCTCAATCAATGCATACTTACATAGACAAGGAAAGAAACTCGTATGGTTACCACAAGAAAACACAACCATTAATTAGATAGGATTAATCAGTTCACCATATCCGTTAACAATCAAAATACTGACATCTTTGATATATAGAAACAAACATCACTTATGTATAATATCTAACATAAAAGAATATAAGATATTGGACATAAACCATCAACGACTCATAAAATCAACAGAACCACAAAAGATGGGGTCTTATATCTAAAAATCTTCACAATCTTAAAATACCTCAACCACAAACCAAAATTTGAAACCCAAACACCAAGAAACTGATGACAGCCAGCCACGAATGGAAGCAAATTCAATAGCAACTACAGACAAACAATTAAATGGAACGATTGCAGCCACTTGTTTATTATAGACATCAAACAAAATTCACCAGTGCACAAACAACAGAGTTCGACTTCCCAGGAAAGAAGATGAATACTCAATCACCAATATTCACCAGCTGCACAACCTTCAAACATATTAAATGGAACGATTGCAGCCACTTGTTTATTATAGACATCAAACAAAATTCACCAGTGCACAAACAACAGAGTTCGACTTCCCAGCAAAGAAGATGAATACTCAATCACCAATATTCACCAGCTGCACAACCTTCAAACATTCACTAGATTTGCTTCAAACATGCACTAGATTTGCAGGAACAGCGCTCCCTCTCTTCGTTTCTTTCAACCAAACTCAAAGGAACGACCTCAGCTTTAAACCAAAATCATTACTAAACACACAAGACATTAATCACAAATCAAACAAAGGCGACAGGAATGTAAAATGCAAAAGCGACAAGAATGTAAAATGCCACTGCATCAGAAACTAGATGCATTTACTTCTTCGGTCATCTCTACATAAAATCCTCAAACAACTATCAAGGTATTCAGTATTCATCCTTGAAACCATCTTTCTAAAGGGTTTTCATCCTCAACCAAAAAGAACTCGGAAGAAGAGATTCATAAAATGAGAAAAAGTCTCTTCTTTATGTCCAAACCTCATTTTATTATTTTTTTTGAAAAATGATATAATTTTATTACTTTTCCCTCAAAGTTATAAAATATAAAAAATTATTTTTAAATAATTTATTTTAGGACTTTAGTTCTAGTAACACTTTTCAACCAAATTTATAGCAATATTTTAAAACAATTTAATATATGTCGTATTTTAAAATATAATATAAAATTATTTTTTGACAACTTAAATTTAATTATTTAATTTCTTTTTATTTTACCACCCCATTAACCTATAGGATATAATAAGGAAATAGGCTAAAAGTCTTCATTAAGCTTACACTTGAGAAGGGAACATGACATGTTCTCCTTTCTAAGTTTAGAACATGATACAATATCTATTTTTACACAATTTATATATATATATATATATATATATATATATATATATATATATATATATATATATATATATATATATAATTTAATTTTTAATTTCATTAACTTGACATGAGACTTTAGAGAGAAAGAGCATAACATGAAATGCACAATGATAGTTCATTTCTTCTTTCCACAAACATAGGCATCAACATATGGAGAAATGATCAATAACAATAATCATTTTCATTATCCAATCTCTTAAGCATTGATGGATCTTAATGTTATCTTTTGTTTTCATATAGACACTACTACATTTCTCTATTTTATATGGACTTGGTATATTTAATACATTATTAGATACCTATAATTGTTTTAAGAATAGACAAATAATATGTTTTGTGCTTATTCTTTCAATGGTTTAATCTACTTGAATGTTGTTATGATTTACTACCTCTATGCATATATATTTGTGCTTTTGTGACAAAAGCAACTATAAGATCCAAGGATTGAACATTCAAGATCTCTCTAGAGTTGTTCATGAAGGAAAGATGAGTAGCTATGGAGTGGGTTGTAAAGCTCCGAATTAGCATTTTGAATCATAGTTGTTCATTCTTCTTCTTGTCCAAAGTTAACCTAATAAATTTCATGCCTAACTTAAGCCTTGGTATGCACCTTACGAGGACTAGGGCAACTTTGAATGACTCTAGCTATCTAGTTGGTTATCATAAAGCTCTTGATTGACTTCAGATCCTTTTTCGATACCTTGTTCTTTCTAGTTTAAGGTTTGAGTCATCTAAATAATTGAAGTTCTTCAAGAAAGCTTCCCATAAAATAGGTCATGCCTACATGACCTCTCTCCTTTAATCAAGGGTATTTCTTCATTAGAATAGTCAGTGTCTCTTGTTGGAATAAAAGACTATTAGTTTTAGGAATAAAATAAGGGAAAATTTTAGTTTAGTTTAGTTTTTAGTCCAATCTAGTTAAGTTATGAAATAGGGCTCAGATGTTTAATAAGGAGTCATTAGATAAGAAAAATAGTTCTCTATTTTCAAGAATTATTTTTCTTGTGGATTTTTTTTTCTCCTCTTGTAGTACAACCGTATGAGGTCCCATAGGATGAAAATAAGAAGAAAATTCTCCTAATTTTGTGCTATCTTAAGAAGATCCTTGCATAAGGGGAATCAAGCCCACTCCACCAAAAGGAGACGATCTTCTAACTTACCTGTTTTCTTTTATTAAATTTATTTATTATGTGTCAAAAATCAGCTATTTTACTGTGATGTAATTAGAATAGTTCATGTTTTCTCATCCATCTTTATTAACCTACAAGTATTCAGAAAATCATAAAAAATCTTTAAATCAAATAAAAAATTTTACTTTTCAAGCATTTACCTTTTAACTTTAATCTTGTTCAACAATTATTCTAGTGTGTGTTTTCTTGTTTTTAGTATAGATGAATTTTCATCTCTAATTATGATTTAATAATTGTTCTTGTATGCGTGTTGTATTGGCAGTAGTGTAGGTTACATTGTTTCAAGCATGAATCTTTACATTTGCAAGAAAAGTAATGGAGAGTAATGTAGGTAATGTTACATTTCAATTCCATCCTAGTTTGATTTACATTGTCGTTATCAAAATTTAAGAGTAGGATCACAACTTTGAAACCCCAAAACATTGTCATAGATATCTCCAAACAACACCTAGATTAATAAAAACTAAATGATAGGAAATAAGATGACTACAATGAACCTACCAAGAATAAGTAAATAGGTTCCTTCCTACTCATAGGAGTATAAAATATATCATAAGAAAGATAGAAAGAAAGTGTGAACACCAGTGCATACAACCTAACCCATCTCTTTCATAATTAAGTTATTTTATTTGAGTCAATATATTTTCAAACATGAGAATATACATTCATTTATAATTTTCCTTTAAAAAATATCAAATACATATGCAAATGAGAGGAAGATAAGAACATGCAAGTACATGCATTAAACATACTTAAATTTGTTAGAAAAAGAATACCACTAATAGACATCAACAAGGCACCTAACACAAAGGGTATTGGTCCAATCAACAAAGAAAATTGTGTCAGATTTTGAGGATGGCATTGCACTCATATAGGTATCACCATAAATCTCAAGATAATACTACACTATTTTAGTTCTACAATCCTCCCAAAATATATAGAATCACATAAATTCATTCTATTTTTTCTCAAGTTTTTTAACATATTTATATAGTGTTTAAGGTTAAAAATAGAGTTTGATAGCTTTATAATGCTAAAAAAAAATATGGAAAGAGGTAAATTGCCTAATGGTGATCAAACTCTAAATCAAAGTTGTGATTTAATCACAAGAGCTTCATCAAAAATATAATTTGAACATATCTTTGGTTTATGATTAATTGGAAGATGATATAGGTCTCATCACAACACAACTTCACTCAATCATATTTCAAAAATACTAAATTTCCATGTATTAGTCACCTGAGCACATACATCAACAAATCTTATAGTAAGAAAAATTTCCATAAAAATTATTTAACCAAATTTTCCATAAAAATCATTTAACCAAATTCTTCCAAATTAAAATTCATGAGATAGATTTCAATTCTCCTCAAGGAAACATCTCCATATTAAAAAATTATTTCATCTTTCTTCAAATACATAATATTTAGAATTTCATTTAATAATAAAATTACATGAATCAACCTTTCTCACAACTTCAAAATATATAGTTGCATGACCTAGAAAATGACTATGAAATTGAATAATCAAATAGCAAATAACACAGTTCACAATCAATTCATAAATCACACTGTTGATGCCAAAAAATGACAAGGTAAAAACCTTATGAGAAACTCAGTTAATGGGGGGACCAATTGTGCTAAACTGAGTGACCTTCGGGTTTTCAAAGAAGCCAACTTCTTCTGTATTTGGGGTTTTGGAATTGGAAAAGGAAGCAGATATAAAAAATAAAGATCTAATTAAGGCAATGCGCCAAGATGTAGGTGTAGGCACAGTAAATCTATCTTTTGGATGCGATTTAAGGGCTCGTTCAACAATCGGCTAAGTCCCAAAATAACAAAAATAAAAGATGAAAAGCTGAATAATTTATTCAATAACATAAAATAATTCCCATACACATTTACTGAAAAGAAGAGTCAAAGACATGGTCTAAATCAACAAACTTATATTGAAATCCTAGAAGTTTTGTAAATAAACAACTCAGTACAGTAATGGCATAGTATAATGTTTTGTCAAATAGCTTAAGAAAACAAAAAGGCCAAACAATGGCACAATTTGTGAGTCTCATACAATAATCTAAAACAGTACAAAAAGGCATGGTATCTTTCCCAAATTTTTTGTATCTTCCCAACTCATTTTCGGAAGGAAGAAGCAGTATATATAGAAAACAATCCCACCGCTTGGCAAGCCAGTAACAAAAAGATTCCCCTATCAAGAGCAATGATTTCCTTAAGCCGTTGCAACAGAAAAGATTCGAGTCATGGAACGTGTTCACCTTCGAAGTAGATGCATCCCCTCCAAATGATGGCAATGGTCCTAGCAGAACATCGTGCTAACATGTGTCGCTTACCCACGAAGGCAGTTAGGACACATGGCAACATGTCGAGGCTCGTTGTGCGTTCTTTCCCCTCGATGAAATCCCCACAGAGGAGAAACATGGTGATAAGTCGGGCCTGTGGTTCATTCCTCCCTCCTTGCGATGAAAACCCATGCGGGGAAGACACGTGGAGAAGTCTCCATTGTTAGCACTAACTGTGGGGCTTGCCAAAAAGTGAACACAGATAGATGCTATGTGGCAAGCGGACGAAGCTCGGTTGAAAAGCGAAGGGAAGCAATCTTCAAATGTCTACGGTGTTGACATGTGGAAGCATGGCGGGGGCTGGAAGAAGAGCGAAGGAAGAAATCCCTACGAGGAGTGTTCGGTGGACATGTGCCGGTAGCGGACAAAGCTCATCCAAAAGGGGCCCAAGGATATTCAAATATATAAGGCATGGGCCGGACCTAGAAAAATAAGAATAACCCAAAGGGAGCTCAAGGAAATTTATATCCACAACTTTTGGTGACTACCAAGGGCATTTAGCCTACAGAACGAGGAACCAAAAAAATTCAGGTTCACAGACTAGAGTCCTATCCATTGGGCGATGCAATCAAAGCTTGAAGAGAGCAGTCTACAGAGGCAACTAGTCGGCTTCATATGGCGTTGATATGTTGCACATATTCTCTTGCGCTCTGTGTAGATTGATCACTTCTTTGTATGGCAGCATCATGGATATACCGGCCCTAGACTCAAGTTGGAAAAGCAGTCGCACTATATGATGAGTGACGCCCTCAATATCCTCTACAGTAAGGGGCTTATTGAAGCTAAGAAAAGTGGATATTTCCTGCTGCTTCTCTTCAATCCTCACCGCAATCTGCTCCGCAGTGGCCACTAAGACATCAGAAAGAAACAAGGAGGGTAATCCCATCTAAGTTAGCTGGGAGAACTTCGCCTACTAACTTAGATGGGATGGTTGTGTGGCAGTAGATGTCTTTTGTTGTTTTGGTAGCTGACTTGCGGTCCCCAATCCTCGCGCTTGCTAAGTCCTCATCTGACACCGTGTATAGCTTATCTAGCAATTTTTCTGCCTCAGGAACTTTCTTTGCGATGAATTGTGGGAACCGCTCAATAGTTCCATGAACTTCCTTGCCTAAATTTGTTGCTTCTGCCATGAACTAAAGCGTCGACTGAAGAGTCAGGAAAAATGCCTTAACCTTTTCCCAGGATGAGACATATAGTTGTTGGGCTACTTGAAGAAGGTCTGACTGGGCAGTAGGGGGTTGGGGAAGATTCTTCAAAAAGCTAATTTCAGCATCCCTTGATCTGACGTCCTGCATCAGTTTTGCAATCCTCTTGTCCATGGTGGAAAGTTTCTCCTGCAGGCTTCTCAAATCAGCAAGCCATTTTTCTTCAGCCTGGCTTCTAGTTGCAGATTCTATATCTAGGTTGAGCCTTACCTCCCAGATTTCCTTCTCAAATTGAGCCTTTCGACCCTCAAGGTCCGCGTCCTTTTGCTACAATTTTTTCTCTAATTGAGCTCTTTGATCTTGAAATTCTTCATTCCTTTGTTGCATCTCCTCTTTCGCCCGAGCCAACTGATCCTACAACTCTTGGTTTTTCTACTGCAACTCGACGACCAGGTTGGAATCTTGGGCTTGGAACCTTATGAGTTCCTCTTAGAGTCTGGTCTGCTCTGCCTCTGCTTGCTATAATAAGCGCACAAATTTGGCATCACCTTGTCCTTTGCTAGTAGGACTTTAATTCTCTCCTTGACAATTTTCAACTCTTCTTCCTTCTTCTTTAGCTGGCGACCAGACTTGAGGAATTCAGTGGTCACCACTCCTTGTGTCTCCTCCATAAGCTCAACTTTATCATGTGGCCAGGCTATGCTCAGATCGAGTCACATAGCATAGATATTGTAATCATCGGGTTGCATCTCTCCCTGAGGCTTGATGACGCTTGGGTGCATGGTTGTGAAATGCAACGATTGCTGAACCTCATTGAAAAGTGTTTGCACCTTTGGCTTTGCTAGCTTTTTAGCCTCCTTGTCCCTTTTCTTCTGGATCTTGATAGCCCATGCTTGTTTTTTTTTATCGCCCTCCAACAAAAACTTTTTTGGCGGCTTAATAAGCTCGCTTGCGAAGGGTGCACCAAGAGGAAGAGCAAAAGGGAATGAGAGGGTAGTGGTTTTGGGTGATTTCTTCCCCTTTAGAGAAACCGTTAGTGGAGAGAATGGGGGAATATGCCAAAGCCCGGTTTGTGAACCAGTGGGAGGACTCATTAGGTGTGGTGGTCATAGTAGAGTCATGGCAGATTCCATTTGTTAGGAAAACTAAGTAGGGGTCGATACAGTAGTAGCAAGATGGGTATCAATGGCGGCCATGGAGGCAAAAGGTGAAGCAATAGCAGATGCAGACTAGGCTCTGAAAAAAGGTGGAAAGGTCTGCGGAGGAGTAAAGGAAAATTGTCCCACCTAGGAGAATTGGGAGAAACCTCCTGCGACCATTGCAACAGAAGTGGAAAAAGAAGGGTCGACACTTGAAGTGATGGGCAATGCGGAGACAACCGGAGAAACTAAAGATTGTGAAGCAAGAAAAGAAGGACCAAGAGATACCTGCAATGCAGATGATTGTGATTCTTGGCTTGTTACAGGCTCCTGGCTTGTTGCGGGCTCCTGGCTCATTGTGGGCTCCTACGAACCTTCTCTAGGAGCCACATCAATGCGTTGTTTTTTGATTGGTGGAGAATTTTCCACCTCTATGACCTCTAACAATTTTTGTTAGGCAACTCTGGGTTTTCTCACGACCCATGTCCATGTTTGCGAGGATCCCAAATGCGATATATTCATCCATAGCTTTCGAGTAGTTGTGCTAGGTTGCACTGTTGCTTGTTTAGCCTTTTGCGTTGGGGTCGTCTTCGCTTCCTTTTATTTTTCCTTCCCCTTCCCTATATACTTTTCAGCTTCCCCCAGGTCTACATCCTCATCATTTCTTGCGTCAGAATCCTCATGCTCATCGTTCCACAACTTATCAAATTTGTCATTTTTCTTTAAGCCCTGATAAGGGGTATCAGGGTGTTGGATCTCTTGTTGGTAAACCCAGAAATCCCTAATCCTTTCCTCACTCCAATTAAAATTCCTTACTAAATCATTGTGAAGGGCAGCCCCGATTTGGCACTTCTCATTATACTTCACCAAAGGGAAGTAGAACTTAAGCCATGAGGACCTGCTATCCTCTATGGGAATGTGAACTAGGTCAATCAATAGATCATCCTCATCCTTCAACAAATTCTATTGCTTTTCCTAGTAAGGCTGGGGGCTTTGAATTACCTTGATGTTTGTGCCTCCTAGGTCATTATCGGGGTTGTACTACCATTTGTCGCATATCCATACTAGCCTCAAATCAGCCAACTTGTCCTCTAGCAGCTTATGCATTTGCTTCTTGGCCATTACAACCATCTTGAAGCTCAGTGGGCAGAAGAAGAATCCTTTCTTCTTGGCCTTCCCTCTACAAAAGGTATAGTCAATAATTAAGACTTGCTGGAACATCTCAAGGGCCAACACCCAATCAGTGACTCATGCCAGAAGCCGGAATGGTTCCTCAGTAAAGTCACACACCCGAATGAATGTGAAATCCTCTCCAAAAAACTAGTAGCATTTCGGAGTGAAACTCTGCATATACCATGTCTGGTCAATAGAAAGTCGATAAAGACCACCATCCTCGCTCAAGTCTTGCAGAATTAGAGTTAAGAAATAATCCAAGAATGCATAATAATCATAAGTTGTAGAGAGGAGAGGAGTCCATACATAAACTGGCCTTATTCCCTTTTCATCAAACATAGCCAACCTCACAATTTTTTTGAAGAAGTCAGGGTTCTAATGCAAGAAAAAATGGGCAAGGAAAGAAGGAAATCTGAACCTCTATTGTGTTATGTATTCCCTTATTTGGCTTAGCATCTTCCTGACGATGACTTCTGCAAAGTCATACTAGAAGAAGGAATGTTGCCTACACAACTGAAACCCCAGACCCAGTTGAAACTCCTGAACATATATGTCGGTGTCCAGGCCACAAACAAAGGCCATCATTGAGAAGGCATCATGTATGTCCGCGGGGAAAGCATTGTGCATTACCAGAATCTCTGGTGGCTTTTTATAATCTTCCCTGGACCTTTTGGTTTCTTTGTTATAAAAATCCAGAGAAAAATATCTGGTTCTCCATATTTTCTCCCCTTTGCTAGAGTGAATGACTCCATCTCATTCACTTTAGAGTTTTTTACAAGGATGCATAGAATGCTTCAGATAGCTTCTATGAAAATGTTGACTCTTAGCTCCCAACCCTCGATGGTGTTGGTACTTGGGTTAAAATGCTTAATGCCCTCGTCAACTAGTTCCGGGCAGTAGTGCACAAAAGGGACCATATACTGTGGAAGCCCGCTGAACCATTGCTTTAGCGCCAAAGAATTCGGGTCACTATTCTTCTTCATTATTTCGCAAGTCACCTCCCTAAGAGTCTTAGGGTTCTTTCCGAGGATAGGATCATGAATGTTATCCCATTCTTCCTTTATTTGGCTCTGGCCTTGTAAATTTTTTGCTTTTTAGCAACCCGTGTGTGAACCCACTTCGGCTTCTTTGGTATCCCAGGCGAAGCGTAAGAGGTATCGCCGAAAATATTGGCCATGGGTGTTGCATGCATGGCATCAAAAAATCTTTGCATTTCCTCTCCTTGCACTTCTGTCTGAAGATTTTGGACCATTTTCCTTCTGTTGTGGATTTCTGCTATGCTCAAACTTGCTACAATTCACTAGTGTTCCTTAGCAATTCTGTATTCAAACTCCTTGCTCTAGATAGCATACTCAGGAAGATTTTTACAATGTTAGTTTCTTGCATGCAATAGTTAGCTGTTTCTTTCTTGGGGTGGCAGACAACGGTTGCCTTTTAGCATTAATTTCGGCATGTACCGCCAACTCTTTTTCTTGTACGAAATGAATTCCTTGCCACTTTGAAAAGACAAGAATTCATAATGAGATTGAGTAATGATGTCCTATGGTGAGATTTTCTTGGGAAATTGAGTTGGCGATTGAAGGCATTTTTAAGCTTTCGCATACTTTGGCAATTAATATCTCAAAGAGAATAATTAAGCCAAATATGCAATGAATACTTGAGAATATTTGTGTTCATCCTTGGAGATTGAAACATGCTTGCAACATGACACCTCAGCACCTAGTCGTGCAAACTACCACCAAAGACTACCACCAACTTATGCTAATTAATTAGCCCTATATAACTTCACATGTAGTGAGTCGTACATAGCATACGCAATTGGGTGGAAAATTTGAGCAAGCTCTTGGTGGGATTTTTGAGTTAACACTTGATTAGCATCATGCTTATGCCATGCAGGTACCTCAGATATCCTGGCTATTTCTATAAATAAGCCCTTAGACAATAGCAAAATCACACTTAGCAATTGAGAAGAATTGGTATGAGGCAGTTGGGTAGAATTAGGCAGTTGATTAGAGTTTGCATTAGGCAGCTAGGTAGAGCTTAGCATCATGAATACTCTCATTAGGCTAGTTTGCAACAAGTCTCAGATAGCATTCCTAGGTGAAATCTCCAATAGGTGCCTGAATAGAATGACCAAGAATAAGCATTTGTTGGCCATAGTAGCGATGAAGTGGGTGTTAGGTTGGGACTACATTGAATACGAGGATAAGTATAGAGTCAATACTAACGTCTGCTCTCACTTTTTCGCCTCAGTGCTTGATATTCAGGTTCCTAGGTAGATGATTCTTTGTTTGGTGTTGGAAATCTTCCCGAAGTGATACCTTGGAGGCCTTGGCGAGATTGTGGCGAATGTGGTATATGGCCTAGGAATTCTGACGACGAGTGACCTCCGTAAGCATATTGAAGAAGATGTCATGGTGCCATGGGTTCCATTTCTGAGTGGGTTCCACATTCAAACACACGAAGAGCATCGTTAGAAGATCACTTGTGTCTGTCATTTCCTGTTGCGCTACTATAATGTGGTGCTTTTCTATGGCGTAGAGTGGTATACTAACTTTAGGGATTTGGTATATCACCCACCACTAGCCATTGTTGTTGATGATGCTCCTGTTGCTCCTAATGCTCCTGTTGCCGATGATGATGTTATTCTAGATGTTGTTGATGATGCTCCCATTCTTGCTGCCTGAGACTCAAAACTTTTCACATGTTTTTTGTATATATGCCTGAAAGAGGGCCTCATCGTATATATATATGAAAAAACTACATACTATATAGATATACTTTAAAAGTATGGCCTTAGAGCCATTTTGAAAATGTATTATCAAAGTATATAATTTTGTATATAATGAATATACAACTTATATCAAATTCCTATCTCTTTTTCTTGTGATTTTGTAATATGGATTCACTTCTCTTCCTTTCTTTGAGTGCCTTTTCAATTTTGCACATATGGGTTCATTTCAATTTTCCATATATGAGTTCATTTTCTGCTTCATGGGTTGCTGATGACTTTGTGGAAAGACCGGCCAACAAAAACACGAAAGAAAAATAATTACAATACTTACATATTTACACTGGTAGAATAATAATGAAGCTTAATTAAACAATTTGAGGTGGATTTCGTTAACCGGAATCCCCAATGCTTCCTTCTCTATGTTTTCTAATTAAAATGCATTGTGTTGCTTGCATTGAATTATTTTAAAAGGACCTTCCCACAGACTGTCGAATTTTTCATGTTGGCCAGGCTTCGCAACCCTCTCATTGAACTTTAATACTAGGTCCCCGTATTTTAGACCCTGGTCTATGGCTTTCTTATCGAACCATCTTTTAACCACCTATTGGTGGTTTAGACATGGCTATTAGGGCCCTTTCCCTTTTTTCCTATACTTCCAGCAACTCGTCCAACTGAACCTCCATGGCTCCATTTTCTTCAACTTTTAGGGACTTGAGCAGTTGTAGCATAGGAATCTCCATGGAGATGGGCAACAACGCTTCTTTCCCGTACACTAACTTGTATGGTGAAGTCTTGGGAATTTTTTTAGGGGTTATACGATTTGCCCAGAGCACTACCCAAAGGTTCTTGTGCCATTCCTTTTGATGTTCCGACCCGATTCTTTTAATGAGTCGGACTAAATTTTTATTAGTCGACTTTTCCAGGCCATTCCCTTGTAGGTAGTAATTTGATGATGTTTTTAAGAATATTCCATGCACGAGTGTGAATTGGCATACCTTAGAACCCAGGAAAGCCTTAGCGTTGTCGGAGATGATGGTCTTTAGCGGGCTGAATCTCATTACTAGCCCCTCAAGAAAGTCTGCAATCATCGCCTCCATTGCATTCTTCAAGGGCATGGCCTCGGTCCATCTGGTGAAGTAGTCTGTAGCCATGAGGATCCATTTGTGTCCAGCTCTGGAGGTGGGATTGATCATCCTGATAAAATCAAGGCCCCATTGTGCAAAGGGCTCATCAACCACTATCGAATTGAGAGGCATTGTAAAAAAATTTCTTCTTCTTAGGAAGAATTGGCATTCTTTGAAGGTTTTTACCAATAAGTATGAGTCATTGAATAGCATAGGCCAGAAGTATCCCACGCACATAATTTTGATGGTGGCGGTCTTCGCAGAGAAATGTCCACCCGTGGGACTACTATGGAAAGTGTCAAGAATTCTCTTCGCTTGCTTTGTGGTGACACACCATAGTAGAATGCCATTGAAGTTCCTTTTGAAGAGGATCCCTTCAATGAGTGTATATTCGTTGTTCTACAGTCTATAGAATCTTCTAATCTGAGAAGGAAGGCCCAGCAGGTATTTTCTAGTGTGCATGAACTCACTCTGTTTGCTAGGCAGCAGCCTTCAGACTCAGACTTATTTGTTAGAACAAGTTTAGGTTGCTCCGCTTCAGCTGCCATTTCTTCATAATGCGCCAAATATTCACATAGTCCTCTTCCTTGGACGGTCTTTGTAGGCTTGACCTCAATGCCATATTCAAGGATCTTAGTGATCCAATTGGCCCTCTTTTCGGTGATTTCTCCTTCCATGATGTACTCGCGCACACTAGAATGTGTGACATAAATAATCACCTTGTTGCAAGATATGAGGTGTCAGAACTTCTTGAGTCCCTTAACAATGGTGAACGCTTGCCTCTTGACGAAGTTGTAGTTCGTCTCATAATCTTTTAAGGTTTGGGAATCAAATGCTATTGGATGTTCTCCCTTTCCTTCGTCATCCTTTTTTGTTAACACAGCAGCGATGTTGGATTTGCTACTGAATACATACATTATAAAGTCCTTTGATAGGTCTGGATTGACCAGTATAGGAGCTGAAAAAATAACATCCTTAACCTTCTCAAAGGCTTCTCTAGCTTCCTTTGTCCATTTGAATAACTGATTTTTTTTTAGCATCAGGGTGATAGGTCTAATTAGCCCTGCAAAATCATAAATGAATTTTCTTACAAAGTTATCCTTCCCCAAAAAAGACTGGACTCCTTTTTTGTTGACTGGTAGGGGAAGTTCCCTAATTGCCTTCACTCGCTAAGGATCGATTGCAATTCCTTCTTTGGACACTACATGTCCCAATAATTTGCCTTGCGGCAGTCCGAAAACACATTTTTTCGGGTTCAGGGATACCCCGAACTCTTGGCTTTTTTTGAAAACCATTTCAAGGTGATCAAAGTGATCATCCTTAGATTTAGAGAATACAGTCAGATCATCCAAATAGATTAAGATAATCTTGTTGATCAATTCGCTAAAAATAATATCCATTGCTCACTAGAAAGTGGCTCCCGCATTTGAGAGATCGAAAGGAATTTTTGCATATGCAAACGTTCCCCACTTGGTAGTGAACGTTGTTTTGTGTCGGTCCTTTCTTTGACCCAGATCTAGTTATAACTAGAGAAACTGTCTAGCAGAGAAAACATTTCTGATCCTGCCACTATTTGTAAGATTGACTCCATAGAAGGCAAGGGGTAGTGATCCTTCAGGGATGCTCTGTTGAGGTCTCAAAAATCAACACATAGGTGGATATCTTCGTTCTTCTTTCGGAATGGAACCAAGTTGGATACCCATGTGTTGTGTTTGATCGAGAAGACGATCTACGATTGAATTAGCTTTTTTCAGCTCTTGTGCCATCAAGGCTTCAATCTTTGGATTTATTGGCCTTTGCTTTTGGTGGACAGGTTTTGCTTCTTTTGTCAACTCTATAGTATGCTGGATGATTCTGGGATCATATCCCTTGAGGTCATCATATGACCAAGCCACTACTCCATATTTCTCACAAAAATGGATGAGTCTTTCTTTATCATGTTGCAGGACATCTTTTCCGACCTTGAGTTTCCTTCCATCTCCGACCTAAAGGTCTACATAGTTTCTTGTCCTCTACAAACTTCCTTTTGTCATTTCTCGCATTGTCACAATTGAACAGGTTTTCAAGAGTGACCAGTCATTTGGGAAGCTTGTTGGACCTCAGTTGAATGATCTGTCTATAGTAAACCTTGACAATCTTTGATTGGAGTTGCTCAGTGAACTCTCTCGATTGTTGGATGAATGAGGTGATGTGTTCATCACTCTTGAACACTTTCCAGCTCTGATCATTATCTGGAATTGTCAGTCGGACTATCACTCGCACAAAGTGTATGTTATGAATTAGGTCAGAAATAGGATCGAATTGAGATCCAATTGTTGCTAGGCAATCTGCATCTGTATTTTGCTCTTTGGGCACTATCTGGATATTGAAGGCTTCAAAACAATTATTTAATTTGAAAAGTGGGAAATGAGAACTGAATTAATTAAATAATAGTGAAATATTTAAGTAAACTTAGAAAAGAGGAGTTTTTTTTTTGGCAAAAGATACAAAGCATTGAATATTATATTAACATAAGATATAATTACATATATCAAACTTATAAGCATACTAGTTAGGAAAGAGGAGTAATTAGTAAATTAATTAAATAGTGTTAATTATTTAATCAATTATAAAGGAAAATGATGAAATAGATAATTTAATTAAATAATTCAAAATTATTCAATTAAAGTGGAAATGAAGGAAAAATTGAAATTAGAATAATTAAATAGCTAAAAATAATTTAATTATGAAGATGAAGGGGAAATAATTATTTAATTAAATAATAAAATTATTTAATCAAATGATGAAGGCAAATTGATTAGGCCAAACAAGAGAAAATATATGTTTCAGAAAAAATGTGTTTGTCAAATTTAAGTGTCTACAATAGTAAGTGAAAATCTTCCACAACTTGGTGCATTCATTCCCCAACATAAAAGAGAAATACACAAGGCATCTATTTGAACTCAAAACTCCAAAATTAACACAAGCAAAAGGGGGAATAGTTACCTCTTGACCATTTGGAACTCTCTAGCCAAATCCCCTTGCCAAGGAGAGCGTAAATATGGATTTATAACACACAAAGCATGAGCAACACAAACATGGGAACATGAAGGAAGATATTTTCTCAAACACACATTGAATCATTCTTGGTACATTTAAAAAGAGAGGTAAGTTTAGAGAAGATTAGGAGTTTCTTTTGCTAAGGATCTCCATATCCATTACCAAGGTTAAGAAGTATTCGTTAAAAATCTCAAGAAATAAGTAACACATCATCTCAAAGATAACGTGAATCATAATAACACATCATTCTTTCAAGATCACAAGCTTCAACACATTATTACTTATTCCTCCAATATAGTAGCCCATTCTTGAGCTTAGAACCTACAACCCTTGTCTCCTACAATTTCTATCTAGCTTCTAAACATTCTAAGTTAATTCCCATATGACTCTTAATAAGGCACCCATAAACACAAACTACACAAGTAAATTCTTCCATGCTTTTTTATATTACAATTTGTTTACAAATATTCTACTCATATAAGCCTCAATACACAACTAATGCAAGTTCTTTGTGAGTACTAACATGAGACCAATACATGCTAGAAATCTACAATGAATGACCAAGAGTCACATGTTGAATCACTCCTGGTAAATTTAAAAGGAGAGATAAGTGTAGGAAATCTCCATATAAGAATCTCCATATTTGTTAGCAAGATTAAGAAGTGTCAACTAAAGATCTCAAGAAATAACGCGTCTCAAAGATAAACATGAATCATAATAATATGCCTCTTTTTCAAGATCACAAGACTCCAAATCAGTACTACTTATTCCTTCAACACATTAGCCCACTCTTGAGCTCAAAACCTGCACTCCTTGTCTCCCATAATTCCTATCTAACTCCTAAACATTCTATGTCAATTCCCATGGGGCTCTTAACAAGGCATCCACAAACACAACACACAAGTGGAATCTTCCACACTCTTTTTTTATATTACATTCATTTTCAAATATTCTACTCATATGAGCCCCAAATAGAAGCTCTTTGTGAGCACTAGCATTATCTACCAATACACACTAGAAACCTACAATAGAGGACTAGGAGTCATAATTTAGAAATCCACCTTAAGATAACACAACCACACCGGAAGCCAACAATGAAAGACCAAAAGTCACAGCTTAGAATTCCACATTGGATGTCCATTTGGAAATTTTAACTTAGGTTTCCACAATAAGAACCCAATTCTTTAACCAATTGAGCTCAAGTCATTGGATGAATCTTCCATTCTTGATAATCCATAAACTCTTATACATTTTTGCATGCAAGCATAGAAGAAGACACTTTATTCATTTGCATACAATATACTTATGAAATCTAAATACACAAATATTTAAGATTTTATTAATTTTCAACATCTTCTTTAAAGAACAAGTGATAAGAGGATCAATGATTTCAATAATTCTTACACACATAAACATTAAGGAACACTCTTTCCACATAAAATATATAGCAAAAGAATTACTAAGTAAACACAAAAACCTACATCCTCTAGTTTCTTCTATATTGGAGAATTTGTGGCTATCAAATACTCCTTAAAGATCAAGACTACTATTTTCTTTATTTTTTCTTCCACTTAGCCACCAAATCCAAAATCTCCAAAAATGAAATAATGAATCTCAAACAAGCCAACTTCTTCTCTTAACTCAAGCTTGGGGTTAAATAAAGTAATCTTCGTCACCCCATCCTTATTAATATGATAAGGGTGTTTGTCCCTTCCTATCTCATGCAAAGCCAAAGTCAACAATAGCAACTAAACAGATTTGAAAGCTTCTTTCTACAAAATAGCTCTATCAAAACTTGTTGAATATTTTTCAATATATTTAAGACATAAAAAATAGAGAATATCTATGACAAATATTTATTACCTCTTACGAGCATTAAATGCCTTCTTACAAGCCATGTGGTGAACACATGGACTTTTCATTAATATAAGATAAAATATTTGCCTCATGAGGATGAGATTTCCACCTATGGCTATTTAGTAGCTTTCATCAAAATCCATTATATTTTCAAATAACATAGAATACAAATTTCACTTAGTAGAAGGAAAGTAATTCAAATCTCTTTTGAAGCTGCTTGTGTAATTTTTCAAAATATTTAAGACTAATATAGAGTGGAAATCATTTATAACAAATATTTATTCTCTTATAGTCATTACATGTTTTATTACATGTCATGTTTTAATAACCACTCTCAATTTTTTTATTTTTTGAAAATATATTAGCTTTCAACTGTTGAAAAGAAAGGCAACAACAAACCAGCCAATCCATTTATTCAGTGGGATGCATCATGAAGTATAAAAGAATAAGCATTTGCTTATTCAATGAGAATTCCAATAGCACATCCACTTTTCAGTGGGAAAGCTTATTTAAATTGAAAGTAAATAACAAGCTCCTTTCACTTGACTAGTGTTGGGCGATTGCAAACCACTTATTCAATGGGGTAAATAGGTCAACTATAATCAGAATCAGTTTGTTGGTGGTACAACCGTCCAATTTACAATGTAAATGCTTAGAGAGATAAATCTCTTCGATGGTTTAACAATCTGAAGCTTACAATGTTAGTTCATAAGCAAGAACACTAAATAACTATTATCATTGCATGTTGGTAAGAAAAATTAGTTGATGCAAATTTTGATATGAAAGGAAACATTATTGCAGACACCTCATAGCAATACCAACATGAAGGGAAAACCACCCAACTTGAAATACAAATGATATACCTTGCAAATAAGTGTTGGAATAATTAGTAGCAAGTTTGAAAACCACTTTGCAAGGTTGGTATCTTAATTTGTAGGTCTAATATAATAGTGAATATTGTTGTTACAAGTCAAACAACCACAAGATCACCAAAAACACAATCCAATACTTGCAACATTATCTCTCCAAGTTGATAAACAACATCAAACACCTCTAGTGCCACTAAACAACAACTAATGACTAAGGAAAGATAGGTGATTCATGCCTAGTACCTCACACTAGACCTACAAGTGGTACATGTACTTGGGTCATACTATTCCAATGCCAATCATTGTAACTCCCTCAAAACTCCATGGCTAGGTTGGAAAATGTTTCCAATGTGAGCAACTAGGTCAAACTAAGCAACACCTTCACACTTAGTGGCTGAACAAGCATAGAAAATATCCCACATGCAAAGTATAGGTACAAGTATGACCCAACGAAGATAAGGGGTAGGACCTAGCAATGAAACTCTTTAAATCACCGTCAAAGACTACAAGATGTTAGGCACACTCCCAAAACTATCTGCTATTAGAAGACATCAAATACCTCCATCATGAAATCCAAAATTGTAAACTCTACTTGAAGCCCAATGGTGATTCCTAAATGAAATCACACCTAGTCTAGCTAGGGATTATTTTTCAAATCTAAAACTAGAAATCTAGGGAGGGTTTTCATCCTCTGAAGATTGTGGAAGAATTCCCAAGTTCAATCCAACATCATAACAATATCAATTAACAAAATATGAGCAAATGAACCCCACTCAACCTCCTTTGATAGCTTTTGGAGGGAAAATAACTAATTTGAAAATATAAAAAAAAAATTATCCTATAAAAGACCTTTTTGAATTATAATATAACTTCCATGTGCTAACCCCTTGTTTTTTACTTAGGCATCCACTTTTGAAGGGTGGGGGGGGCAGTGGGCAGGGGTGGGCGGTGAGGGGGTGCAGCATAAAACATCTTTTATTAAAATATAATAGTGAAGCAAATATTTTTTCAATTAACATTAGAAACTTAAGTGCATATTTTAAATATTTCATTTGAGTTATGGAAAGCATTGCAATAATATCAAAATCCAAATCTGACTACACCATAATAAAAACGTAGTGGGAGGATGGTCAAATTCAACTCAAAGACTTACTAAAAATAAACATGCTCTCGAAAAAGTTTGGAGAACACCTAGGAACCTGAAAACACTTTTGAAAGTGTCATGGCAATCCACGTTGCTAACTGCTCATTGCCAAAAACAAAAATCCCAAAATATTGAACCTATACTCTCTAAGATCTTTGGAGTCTCTTTTCCCTTACCAATTAGCCTATGAGTACTTGGAAAATAGGCTAACTTTTACCAAACTGACTAGGCTTGAGACTGGGAAATTACACATGTGAAGACAACATGCGCTCTTCATTAATATTTTAAATATAAAAATATATAATAGCTATCTCATATGGATGATGTTTCCATGTAGGGTTATCTAGAAGCTTCCATAAAAATCCATCATTTTTAAAATATAAGTAGAATATAAAATGTAATAAGAAGGAAAGTCAAGCTTGTAATTTAATTTAGATCTAACATAAATTTTCACACAAACTCAACTCATTTCAAAGAACTTGGAACCACATTAGAACATCTCAACTTAAGCAAATACAACATGGAAGATAATTACAAAGCTAGCACAAAGAGCTCCTAAGTCACAAGGCCCAAGTAATTTGGCGATATAAGCTTACATTATAGTCTCATCACCTTACGAGATGGAATGGGATGGTAGACAACCCACGTACAACACTCCATGTGCCTCCTATTGGCTTGTCCATGTATCGTGTACACTCAGTGCACACATTAATTTTCTATGAAATAATAGTCAAAGTATAAATAAAATAAAGTTAATGAGTGCACATCACACACAAGAAATCACATCTTTAGTAATGGCATATGGTATTCATCTCATTGAAACATCCAATATAAATCACATACAAAATGGACTCTCAAATCTTTACAATAATCAAGACGTCAAATGCAAAGGTCTTGTATCCCAATACTACATTCACCAACTTAGTGAATCTCATAATGATAATGTAACATAAACATAAACCAAGAATGGATCTAATACTCATTTAAAGCATCATGAGATGTATTGATCAAGATGTGCATTAGTATTGGATTAGGCAACCACTAATCAAGATGACTTAAATAGATTAGCATCATATGGAATAGCAATATTCAACACATGATCACACATTATATATATCTTATCTCAAATTATATATATATCTTCTCTCAAAACATTGTAATAGAAAACATTGATCATATAATCATTTCTCAACCATGTGTGAAAAAATCACAATAATTGTACCACAAGGGTTTCAAACAAATGTAACTTACACACTAAGGAAGTCATAAATTATTATATTGTTCCCATAATCATTTCATATGTTTCATCACTCAAATGGAAATTTAAGAGGTAACATTTTTACGATATGGATCATCAAAATGATCAAGGTTTCATTAACACTAATAGTGAACCCTTAGTAGTGCAATAGACAATAATGTTACTCCATGTTTTAAAAACATATATTATTCACAAATTTTTGTGATCTTACATACATGCTTTGATACAACCAATGTCTTGTCTATAACAATAAGGAATAATATAGATGTTTGTTTCAAGGTGAACTACAAAGTATTGTAATGCAACTATATAACAAAGGAGCTTTCCTGCCATGATATCACTTTCACATATTTACTTTTTGAATTGCCCTCTAGGGTTGAGGGAGATCTACTCCTTAAAGGTAGTTACATGTTCAAATTTGGAGTGGGGGAGAGGTTATACACGTTAAACAGTTTATAACATTATCTAGATAGGCAAACAATCCCCTTGCAAGAGGTTTGCACAAGTCAGATCCCATACACTAATTTAGTGTCTTTTTTAGCAATGACCTAAAACACTATCTAATATCTTTATTTTTAAAAACATTCAAAGTATACTACTGCTTGAACCTAACCTTCAAGCATAAACAAACACATGTACACAATCTTTTTATTTGTTTATTTAATGAGACAAACATCTTTCCAAACACAAATATTTGTACACGAACATATATCCATACACATATAGAAGTATGCTAAAAAAATATGTTTATTATTTTAGATACCATATTAATTGAAAGAATACCATAATTTATCTTGCATTCATTAAGTTTACAGTCTTAATCTATTTATTTTTTAATATTTCAAGTAAAATATTAAAATTATTAATTTCACAATTTGATTTCATTTCAAATTAAGAAAGAAAAAAATAAAAAGGTAACTACATAAAAAAAAACGAACTAAGTTTCAGGGCATGTCTATATCTACAATATTTTCTCATTTATTTGTTTATTTGCCCATAGATTAAATTTTTTCACACACGCACTCATACATGTGTGCATGCACACATATTGTATCAATGAAATTTTCTTCAACAAGTAGACTAACATTCTTTTGTAACGTAATCTTTTGACCATAGGTATCTGTTGGCTTTATAGGACTTCAACTCTCCACTCGTTTGATGTTTCCCAAACTCATTAAACAAAATTGTTTTTATTTGAAAAAATTGTAAAAAGATAATAAAAGGTCTGTTTTTTTCAATGCATGGGGTACCCAATTGTTGGATTCAGCTAGGTTAGTCTTAGAGAGCCCTCCAAATTTCTTATTTAGATCTTAGGAATATTAGCATCTCCTTGATCGAAACAGAAGATCTCATAAGATGCAGACATTCAATGAAGACTGATATCATACAACATAAGGTAGAGGAGTCGTGCTTGCTTTTGAGAATCCCCACAAAGGAAGAATTAACACCATTTCAATAACAAAATTATGAAATTTGGTTTTAGCTGATAATGAAAAACATTAAAATTATGAGAGTTGTGGAACTGAATATCATTTCAAAAGGGTTCTAGTTCATCCTTAGGGTTTGACCATTGAGATTTGTTCTGTAGAGATATCTATTCTAAGGAACGATTCTTTCTTTAAAACATCTAAAGTAGATATACAAAAAATCTCAAGACCAAATACATGCTAAAATTTCTATAGATTTGGTAAGGTCTGACTAACTCTGAGATTATGTAAAGCCATCATACATATAATTAGCAACGATATCCCTTGGATGTGTAAGGTAGTTGTCTGTGGATAACGTATGCGCATCCAGTATGGGTAAGTGTTTATATTTCCATCTTGTCAGCACATCATAGAGGCAAGGTTCCAGTTTGAATATAGTTCGAGCCACAGCAAATAACAGCAGTCTTCAATCTACGAACCAACCTTTGGAACATGTGGGCAAGCCATTTGAGGCTCGCCCTTTGACCATAAATTACTTAATTCACCCCGCCAGAAACCCAAACTTAGGACAGTGCCTGCACAGTTACAAAGTTTGATGAAACGGAAAACATAACAAAGTTGTTGGTGGAGATAAAGCGTTCCTAAAATTAATGAATATAAATTTTTAAGCAAACTAACCTACAAGTAAGATAGGGACATACCAAGGGTACAGGGAACAATATAAAGAAGAGCTGGTTGGCCATTTCCATCCATCAGATTCAATGCAACATATGTAATAAATAGGCCTGCAGAACAAGTTATTTGTTACATCTTTATGATTATCTGTTTACAAGCAGCATACTAGCAGATGCCCATCAAAGATAGACCAAATACTATCATAAACATTTCAAGAGCATTGGATTTTCAGCTTCCTTTCAATCTTTCTATCTGTTTATCTGTCTGTCTATCTATATCTGATAAATGCAATATGAGTTTCTAGGAAAGCTTTCAGCAGATTATAAAGACAAAAAGTAGTATTTTAATTTCCAGTATCCTAGCAATGCATGTTCATCTGAAAATCAGCACAATATAGAATCTCACAGAGGAAAACGTTAATCTTCATTGTTAAAACTTAAAAAACAAATTTATGTGGGTTCCTAGGGTTAATGAACCCTAGACCTGGAAAAATTATTGGCAACGTACCAAATTTCAGTCGTTGTTAACATATGTAAACTAGGACTGTATAAAGTTATAAACATTATATGAATGTTGAAAATAAAATCTAAGCATCTACTTTCCTACCCATTGGGCAATCTCTAATCTTCATCTCCAAACATATTCACATAGCTACAAATAAAGTTAGCAAAAATGAAATCTAGCAGCTTTCATCATTTATGTATCACTCTTTCCTCTTTTAGCATTTTTCTTGATTTATTTAATCATGAAAAGTCACTGCTAAGTTTTAGTTTTTTTATGCAGAGAAATTTATTCGGCTTTGTCACATTCTCAGAGATTAGCTTTATTCCCACGAAAGAAAAAAAGATGAGAATAAACCATTTTGGTCAACTTTTCCACCTGCCCAGTTGGTTGATAAATCTGTCACCCTATTCCTTGTCCTCCTACTATGCCGGCATGAGATTTTGAATTTCTTTGTTTCTATTTCAATTTCTTGAATGCTATTTCTTATTTACCAGCCACTGCTCTATTTTACTTTTAATCCTACAAAATTCAGCTTTCTGTCACCTTTCATTCACTGCACTATTCATCTTTGACTTCATAGTTGAAAAACTTGGTCTCAGCAATAACTCAGCAGACCCAAAAAAATTGAAAACTCGGGACTCGGCAAATGCTCTATTTTACTTTTAATCCTACAAAATTCAGCTTTCTGTCACCTTTGGTTCACTGCACTATTCATTTTTGACTTCATAGTTGAAAAACTCAGACTTGGCAATAACTTGGCAGGTCCAATTTTTTTGAAAACTCGGACTCGGCAAAAAACTCGAGGGAAAACTCGGCAATAACTTGGCAAATTTATTGAAAATTTGAAAATACACAATTTTTTAAAATATTCTTAAAAAACACACATAAACTGAATTTTTATAACATATTACTGATTTCATCATATATATAAATCAAAATTAGAGTTTAATACATATCAATCATCAATGTATCAACTGATTTCATCATATATAAATCAAAATTAGAGTTTAAAACTTTAATACATATCAACCCTCAATGTATCATATTAAAAACATGTTGAAAAATGATTGAAATAAAATACTAAAAATATATTATTAAAAATTTCAAACATAGTACACTTTAAAAATGATTGAAATAAAATATTAAAAACATATTATTGAAAAAATTTAAACATATTAAAATTTTAAAATGTTTGAAATAAAATATTAAAAATATATTATTGAAAATTTGAAACATATTAAAATTGA
This sequence comes from Sequoia sempervirens, assembly GCA_007258455.2. Taxonomy (NCBI): domain Eukaryota; kingdom Viridiplantae; phylum Streptophyta; class Pinopsida; order Cupressales; family Cupressaceae; genus Sequoia; species Sequoia sempervirens. Next base: position 154,511,999 of record VDFB02000002.1, on the reverse strand, counting down.
AAAATGATTGAAATAAAATATTAAAAAACATATAAAAAATTTCAAACATATTACAATTTAAAATTGATTGAAATAAAATATTAAAAACATATTATTGAAAAAATTTAAACATATTTGTTGGCGTTTCAATTTGCACCTCTGTAATGCGGATTATAAACAGACAGCTATGCACAGATAAACTGCTCTTCGAATTAGGAGGGGAAGCTCCCTCTTTGCTGATGTTGCTTGAAAAAGTAAATTAAAACTAATTTGCCTATCTTTTTGTTTAGCTAAGAGCACAAGCTTATAAAACTCAAGCGTCGTAGCTAAGATTTTCTATTTTATAAGTTCAACTACGACTAAGCCTACTCTAATGACATTTCTAACTTCTCAAGTAAACGCAGAGCAAGAGAGTTAGAAATGGACAAGGAAGGATTTTCTACCAAAATACTTAGATAAACTTTTTTCCAACACACATCTACTTACTTTAAATGCAAGCTGAAATGGAGATCATATAAGCATAACACAATAAACGAAAATTTGAGACTTTATATCAGGGCAGCAAAGCAGGCACAAGACTTTATTTTCTTACATTTCAAGAACAAAAGATTACACTTTTGGGACAGCAAGATTGTAGCAAAATAGGCTTACAGTTTAGCCATCAGACCAGAATACATTGACACAAGACACATGCACAGAACAATAACTTGCAGCTAAAGAGGCATACAAGTTTGCTCTTACATTAAGTGAATTGAAACTAAACAACAACTTGCAGGCAAAATAGGCTCAGCAATTTGTTATCACAAGCATGGTTAAAGAAAAATGGGCAAGGCTGCCTGTTGATGTGTTTTTTGTGACCGCATCAACGCAGAATAAAGTCGCCAACGGCCACCCTATTCTCTCTTGATCAAAGTATCCAGCATGCTAAGATTGCAAGAAAGTTCATGCGTTCAACTCCAAGGTTCTTTCAGTGCGAATAGGCTCAGTTGGCTCGATGTGATTTGCTGGTATTTCAAGGGGACTTACGGAATTGTTCAACAGCAGAGGAAGGAATTCAAATGCTCGAAAGGTTTTGTCTATGAAGCACGGGTTTCCTATTCTAATCAGAAAGTATTGAATTGAAATGGTGTAAGGTTTAGAGAGTCTAAATCTATTCTAAATGTGGGATATGGAGCTCAACTTCAGCAAACTCTCAACCGGACTTCGCTTTGCTTCGCATCGGACAGCTTCCACGGAGTCAGTGCAATCTTCAGGGGAGATGACTAAAGATGTTCAAACCACCACTTGACATGAAGATACCATCACAACGACGCATACCATCATTCAAACTGTGATTGAAGTTAGGCACATAACGTTTCCAGTTGACCACACAAGGCGAACACACCATCAATGAGCCCACTAGTGGTATGGATAAGCGAAGCTTGCTTAGATCAAACACCACATTCCACAGCTAACATCTACTTGCATAAAAATGAAATTACGCTACTCTACGCTACTTGAAGTAGAAGGGATGAAGAAAACTCGCTAGCTATCCATAACAAAGACGAATTCCACCATCAATGAAAAGATCTTTTATTATGAAAGTTTTACACAACAATTTCTTGCAAAAGTTTTCAAAGGAAAACTTTCCTTCTTCTTCAACTACACTATCAATCTATACTAAACTATTTCTAAGTTGTCCCTCTACTCTATGTCTATCGTCTAACTTCTACTCTCTAATTCTACTTTCTAATGAGATACAAATGAGGGGGACTCCCTCTTTATATGGCTGGCCAAGTCCAACGGACGGCTCAGATTACAATCGGCTGGATGGCCAGGATCGTGCCACCTCAACGCTAAACAAGATTCACCCTAAAAACCGCCACCAAGAGGAGTGGGGTAATAAATGAGCCATAAATGTCCATCATCTTTCTAGAAGATTCCAGCTTTGAAACGCGTTCACACTGTTCTTGATCTTCTTCTTGACGTTGTTCTTCAACTTTGCTCGAGCTTCCATTCTTTTCTCCATCTTGAGTTTTGAAAACATTTCCTCTCTGTCACTAAGTCTCAACACTTAGCCATTTTCTTGCAACTTTTCTTCCTTCAAGGTTGAAATGTCATCTTGGATCACTTAAGTCATTGCCGCTTGGTCTCAACGTTCCTCCTGCAAAACAAGCAAGGAGAAGAGAATTAGAACATTTCATAATATAAATTCAACTTACTTACCAAGATTTTCACGCTCTAACTTCCAAGCGTTCATTGTCTTCACTAGCCAGCTTCGCGTTCAAATTCTTCATGCCTTAGCCAAATTTCATCATCCTCAAGGATGTATCATCTTTTGAAAGTGTTAACTTCAACTGCATCCTCTTCAAGGAATTTACTCCACTAGCTGAAGCGTTGACAATTTTGATTTTATTCATCACTGGCTCAGGAAGATTATCTTCACGACGAATTTGAGCAAATTCACCTAGGCAGTTCCTTTCAAATTCATCGTCTGGAGGATTTTACCTTGAAAACACATTTTCTTCACTTTGCCTTAGAAAATTTTCAAATTTTCCCTTAGGAAAACTCATCAATCCTGGTGTCCATCAAAAATATCCATCCTGAAGGCCTGGCGAAGCGCGGAAGACTTTAAAATCCATTCCTTGTTGAAGATCTTCAATACCCAGAAGAAAATTTTCTTCAGAACGCGTCGAATCCATGGGTACCCAACGAACGGGTTCATTTAATTTTCTTGAATTTTGAACCTTAGAAAATATTCTTTCATCAAATTTATTCTTGTTCTTCGATCCTGAAGTATTTCTTTGCTCTGACTTGAAAATATTTTTGTTGACCCTGTGCAGCTGGCATCATCGGACTCCGTCACTGGAAAATTTGCTCGTGCTTCAAGAAAAATTTCATCACCTCCATGTCCAGGCGTATTTTCCTAAGGAAGAAAATATTTTGCCTTAGAGAATTTTAAATCACCCTGCATGAAAATTTTTTCTTGGAATTTTTTTTTGATTTCATGCTCCTTTTCCTACGAGAAAAAATTTATTTCATCCATGCTCATTTGCCAGTGGTAGAAATTTTATCAACTTCACTAGAAAATCTTCCTGCAAGCATATCACACTTAAATTCCAACGCCTGGCATGTTTTATTTTATTCACCACCTTATACACTCTAGGCGCATATGACACTTAGGAAGAATTTTCATTTAAAACTCCAACGCCTAGCACACTTGGGCGCATTTCACACTTGAGGAAGGAATATTAAATTTCACTCAGGACTCCCAACGCCTCACAATACTTATATCACCTTGTATTTACCTCACCACCCTAGGCGCATATGACACTTGAAGAAGAATAATACTTTACCACGCCTAGCAATATTTCACTTCTTCACCTCACTCATCAATTTTATTTCACCACCCTTAACCACACTTCATCCTCAAGACTTATCTTTACATGGCGCATATTCATGAGAGAGGAGAAAGTTTAAAACATGGGCGCATATTTGATGTCATGAAGGATGAAACGCATTCAACGCCACCTTGTGACCTTTGAGCTTCCCCATTTTTGTCTCTACATGCCCTCATTTGGGCGCATTTTGCACTTGATGAAGGATTAACGCCTTTGACTCATATTTTGAATCTTTGACCCCCCTCTTGAGATGGGCGCATTTGGCCATATGTGAAGGACGAGTTTTGTTGACCTTTTGACTTTCTTGGGCGCATTCCTACTTGATGGAGGATGGGCGCAAATGGAGGGTGGTGGAGGATATAAGTTTGACACTTAGAAACTTTTTGCATGTCTTGAGGGCGCATTTAGCTTATTAGTGTGAAGGATGAAGTTTTATACTTAGAAATTTTTCATGCTTGGCATTACCTTGAGGGTGCATTTCAACATAGGAGGTGGATGAAACTCGTTGACCTCCTTGACTTTCTTGAGAAGTGGGCGCATTTTGCCATGTGAGGTGGATGAGAGTTATACTTAGCCACTCTTTCTTGCCTTTGCCTTAGATTTTCTTCTTGGGCACATTTGGCATAGGGAGGTGGATGAAAATTTACACATAGAAAAATTTTCAAACATGAGACCTTGCATGAGGGCGCATTTTGCCATAGGAGCAGGATGAACTTTTGCCTTAGAAATTTTTTATGTCTCTTAGCTTGTGAGGAGGGCGCATTTGGAGGTGGAGGAGGATTTTACCAACACTTAAACATTTTTCTTGACTTGCTAAGGATGAGGGCACATTTCCTGAGTGCTGCAAGATGAAATTCATGCCTTAGCCATTTTTCTTGACCTCTGCCAGCCTCTCTGTGCCTTACTATTTATAGTAAGTCTCTTGATTCTTGCATCTCTGAAGCTCAGAATGGTTTGAAATTTTGAACACTGCACCTTCACAACCTCGTTACCCCGTTGACACTGCTATTCTAAGCTGGCCTGCTAAAAATAGCATATTTCTGAAGGTAGTTTGCTATAAATAGTAACTGCTTGCTTCTGATACCTCCACAACTCCGTTTGACTTGAAATTTGAATGAGGCGCTCCTCACCACGTGACCTGCCTGCTGACACCGACGCATGCAACTGACTTGCTATTTTTAGCCTGCTTCCAAAATGACTTACTATAAATAGTAAGTGCTCTGTTTGTCTTCAAATTTTACCAACAGATAGCTTGAAGGATGCTGATCGCGGTGGTTTACACCGGTTTTCGAAAATTCTGACTTTTAACCCCTCTTTTCAGGCTCCGAAGCTGGAAACCCTAATTTGTTCTGCATGCATATCAAATGGTCTTCGTTTATTCTCGTTTCTATTGCATTGTGATCAGCTCGTGATTTTGAAGCTGGGAGGTGACTGCCGAGATGTATCTGCTAAAAATAGCAAGTTGCCAAATGAGTGACTATCTCCGTTTGAATGTCATATCACTGCGAAGCTCTCGAAAAACCCATAAAGAATATGCCGACATGCAAAGAAAACCCTGACATGCAAACCCTAAAAATAGCCTCCGAAGGCTGAACTCTGAAAGTTGTCATCTCGCTTTGCATGTCACACCATCGAAGGTCTCTGAAAACCCAGAAGGAATATGCAGACATGCGTTGAAAAACTCTGCATCTAAGCCCTGAAATCTGCTCCAGAAGCTAAACTGCTAGAAATAGTAAGTTGTCTGTTTCAGCTCAAATTTTGCACACAAGCAACTTGATGTGTTCTGAATGCAGTGTGACTGTTAAAACCTTCATAAATGCTGAAAGATTGCCTATAATTGCACACTTACTAAAAATAGTAAGTGACTGGAATCTGATGAAAATTTGCTGAGAGCCTGCTGGAAGCATACTAACAGCAATGTTAAGCTCTGTTTTCAATTTATTCACCTCATTTGATCCCAAATTGACCAGAAAGATGGAAACCCTAATTCTCAGACTTGGCCAAATTTCACGTTTAAGTTCGATGACAAACACATCCCAAAAAGATAGAAAGCAGAAAAGAGAGACAAAGACAAAACAAACTAAAATCAAGCCAAAAGTTCAAGACAAAGCAAAAATTAGGGGGTCCCCATTTGCAATGGGGCGATGTGTGAAAAAGGTCACAACACTGCCCTTATTTATACACAAGTAGAGGAGTAGGGAACCCTAAAATCTCCTTGCTTTTACAACCAAGACTTGCCAACATGCAAGCTTTATTTCTAAAACTAAACAAGATAAACATTTAACCACCTATGAAAGTATTAAAAACAGGGAATGCCAACTATTACAACTTGTTTTCTTTCTTTTCTTCAAAGAGTGGATAAGAATTGAGACAAGAATAGAAAGAAAGCTGGAAGAAAGCTTCTAGATGATTGCTGCTTTAAATCTCGATCACATCCGTCAAAAAGCTGATTTGTTTCTTGATTTCAAGTGGAGAGTGCTATTGAAAATAGAATGCTAATCTACCTTGAAAAAGCAATTTCTCCAAAAAAAATCAAGACTTGGGTTTTGTAAAGAATCTCATTCCAAAGAAACCCAGATGTTTAGAAACTGAAAAAGCTAAATCCATCTTGAAAAAGTGGCAAAAAAGCAGTTTCTAGAAGAGGAAAAAGTTTCTCAATGTTCAATAGGATGAAAAAGCAGAGAGACCCATGATCAGAAATGGAAAAAGTTGAGTGGTTGTTTTGAAAAAGCAACGCCCTAGAAGTTTGGAGCCTGAAAAAGCATTCCTCTTTGCTCACTAATCTTGAAACCACGAAGAACACCGAAAAAGCATGTCGTTTGAGTCTTCAAATCTTCATTGAGAGAAAAGGGAAAATCTTCTTGCTCTTGACGCTAACTTGCAAAAAGTGAATAATGAAATCCAAAGCCTTCTTAAATAGGTTTTTAGGATAAAACTTGCTTTATTCCCCAACTTTAAAACTTCTTGAAGCCAATCCTGAGCAGGTGCATCAAACTTGGACACTTTTTGATGTTGAAAGATAAAACTTGGAAAAATTGACTAAGGCATTGAGCCTTGGGTGCTAATCTCCTCCTGGGGCGCTTTTCCTCTCCAAACTTGGCCACTTTTTCACCATTTTCAATTTTTTGCTTGATTTTAACCTTAGTTTGATCTCAATTTCCAGTAGCTCGGTTAATGTTGTAAACTAGCAGAATGATCCATCGTGGAGCCAGAGTGAATCTGTCGAAGTTGTCGCAGAGGCTACTTCTGATAAAAACTTCATTTGACCCCTCAAAATGCTAGGCACCTATCTCCTCCTAGGGCACCCATCATTACCAGTGTTAGCCATTTCTTCACATTTTTCATCTCTTCATGTTTTCTTGATCTTCTGATGAATTTGCGATTCCAGGAGCTAGACTGACCCGATTGACTAACTGTCAGATTTGCTGAATAGCTTGATGAATTCTAAGGAGGGTCTTCTAGAGATGATCTCTTTTGAAAACTGATTTCAAGGCCTCAAAAGTTTGGGCGCCCCTGGCTACCTAGGGCACCCACGGCTTCCAGACTAGTCTTTGTTTGAATTTTCAACTTTTACACTTGCTTTCTGATCTTCTAATGAATTCTCATTTCTGGATGATCAAGACGTTTGACAAACTGATGGCTAGACTTGCTAGGTAGCTTGGAGGATTCTGAAGGGGGTCTCTTAGGAATGATATTTCCTAAAAACTAAATCTAGGGGGTCAAAAGCTTGGGCGCCCCTGGCTAGTTGGGGCGCCCATCTCCTCCAGAGATAGAATTTATTCTGAGATTTTCAACTTTTCCTTTGACTTCTTCATTTTGCTCAATTTCATCCTTTTATTCTGTCTTCGATATTTGGTGACTTCCAACTCTGATGGACTTGTTGATTCCGTTGGAGAGCTACTTCAATTCTGAAGATAACATGTTGTAGGTTGCAACTGCAAATTTGATGTTTTAGACCTCCAAATCCTTAGGCGCCTATCTCCTCCTAGGGCACCCATCACAGCTAGACTTAGTCATCTTTTACTCGTATTCCACTTTAAAACTTGAAACCTCATGTTGTGTCCTCCATTTGATTTGAATTTGCCGACAACCGACAAATCCGATGATCGAGCTTATATATGCATTGTGAAGCTAGCAGGATTCTAAAGAGATTGACTGATCTGGAAAACCCTAATTGTTGGATTTAGGGTTTCAAAACCCTAGGCGCCTATCTCCTCTTAGGGTGTCCAAAATTCCAGACTTAGAATATTTTTTGATGATTTGCATTTTGCTCTTTGATGAAGCCCTCTCCGTTCGATCTTCGATTTTGGATGACTAATTGATCAAATGACTATGCCGATGGATTCACTACGGAGCTGGGAAGATTCTAAACAACATTTTCTGGGAGCACAAACCTTAAATTCCATCAACTAGTGCCTTGAAAAGTTGGGCGCCTATCTCCTTTTGGGGCGCCCATGCCTGGTAGAGTCAGTTTTTTATTTTGCAAATTTCAATTTCTCCATTCGTTCCACGTGCTCGCCAATGCTTTGACTATTGAGATGAAAAATTTCCTAAGGCATGAGTGTTTGGGCGCCTAGACTGAGCTGGGGTGCTTGGAGTTTCCAAAGTTAGCCAAAATTTTGCATTTTTCAACTTTCACAGCTTCCCTTCTCCATTCTTCGTTCTGCGTGCACGTTCATCATTTCTCATCTTTTGTTCAGTGCTTGAATGTTTGAATCTGACACTTGGCAGCTAACTGACCTCCATTAATGACCTTGGAGCTCCTGAAAAAGCTTCTGAAAAAGCAGGATAGACCCACTAGGGAAAAACTAACATTTTGATGATTCTGACTTCACCAGCCTGATGAGGAAGTATTTTCGACCAATCAAAATCAGTTTAAACCCTAGAAGCAAAACTTTCTATTTTTAGAAAATTTTGCTAGCATCCATTTCGAAAGAAACCCAAAAAAACCTAGAAAAAAGTTCTATTTTCCAAAAGTTTCTAAAAATAGAAATTTTCCTAAAATTTAGGGCCAAAAAACTGAGCTTTGTGTTTTATAGACTTGGTCGCTCTAAGCAGACCTAGATCCTCAGATTTTGGAAATTTTGAGTTTTTGACCCTCATGCATGACATACAAACCCCAATTTTGACCCTTTTTTGACAATTTTGACAAGACTTTTGACCATTTCTTCAAAATGCCCAAGTGTAGCAAAATTTTTAATTTGGGGTACAACAATATTAAAATTTAAAAATGTTTGAAATAAAATATAAATTTGGCCTCTAAAAGGGGGGCAACCAGGTCTAAGAAATCAACCACTTGTTATTAAATTCTGAAAACTTATGAGAAGGGACACCCAAGGCCTAGAAAGACAATGAGCCAATACCCAGAACTAGCAAAAATTGTTACACCCCAATTGTATAGCTACTATTTACATAGGGTAAATTGATTGTAATGAGAATCCTGAAGATGAATAAAACATGTTGTTCCTTGTTTTCAATGTGTGTTCTTCCATTTAATGATTGTCTCATTTAATGTTACTTCTATTTGATGTTATCCTTGATGAATGTTGCATGCAAAGTTATTAAGTAATGATTATTCTGACTCTTGAGATGTTTATATATCTACTGCTTATGTTGTGAACATATGACTTTCAAAAGCGTGTGTCATTGGATGCAAGTATGTGAACCATTCCTCCAGGCGGAGGGGAAGTATCACTCGAGAGAGGAGCTTGGTCGAGTAATCGGTAAAGTAAACCATCTGAGCATAAACACACGTCACTTAGATTGAGTAAGCTGAGTCAGTTTGTGTGAGTTATAGGTAAGTCATCTATAAGCTTGTATGTTTGCATTAGGAATCTTGTCTACTTTTGTATGCATGTATAAGTGATGTTTATCTATGTATTTGTTTATGTTATTACGATCATTATGATGGTAATGTTATTGAATGAAAGTGGATAGGAAGTGGGCATATATACATGTATATAGTATATGCACGTATCCATATGTATATACGTATCGATACAAATGTATGTTGGCAAACGGATATGCTCATACGAATGCATCAATATGGTATACCTACATATCCATGCACATAGAGGAATATATACGGACGTATATACATGTATATATACACACAACCTATGTTATGTGGATATTAATAATATTATATTATTATTGCCTGAGGACTTTACATATATATAGATATCGGATATGCTGACTGGCTTACGATATGTATGATGAGCCTTGCTAGCTCACTGCTCAAACCCCCGTCTTTTTTTAAAGTCTATTTGTGTTTTTTAGTTTTTTAGAGAAATTTTGTAGACAGAAGAGATGGGGTACATCATATAAAAGCTCACAGAATGAAAACTTGAGCAAATTTAATCAAACTGAAATTGTAGAAGGTGTTTATTATCATCAACAATGGATTTAAAATGTACAAACATACCCGAAAGCCTCCAGATTTTTTAAATAAGAAATCCGATCAACATAGTGAAGAACTGACGAAAACTGGAGTAGAGAGTTACAGATTGCAAAGTTTATTCTGAAACTAAAGCCAGAGAGAAGTATAGGTAGGGCGCCCAAGTTCATGAAGAGAGATCCTCAGAAAGAAGACGTTTCTCCAAAAAGCCAAAAAAACCTTCCTTGCAAGTGCCACGCCCTTTCAAACAAAAAGAACCAAAAACCATCTCTGAAGGTGCGCCCAAACAGCCATGAAGTCTGCCATGGTGAAGGAAGAACAACAACCAATAAACCCTCTGTTTTTGATGAAGAACACTACAAAAAATCTATTGAAGCACTGCAGAACTTCTGAAATGAAGCTCTCTCAATCTGCACTAATTCAGCTGATCTCTCACAACTTCACAAGTGCTCACACTGAAGAGATTTCGTTTTCCAATGGTGGATTTGCTGCAAACCTGATCACAGGCTAAAAGCAAGGGAAAAAACCTCCAAGGAAAAGTTGAAATATTCAAAAAGATGAGTTTCTCATTGCCCAAATCCCTTATAAAGCAAAGGAGGTGAAAACCTAAGAAGGCCGTACCTTTTAGGGTCTTAGATCATTTAAATTTATGGAAATAAGCTTAAGTCACTTTCCATAGTCTAGACTTTGATTTTAGGCGCCTTCTTTAAGTGATTAAAAGATATAACTTAAAATATTCACTTTAGACTTTATTTAAGTTGTTGGCATTTAAATTCGCACCTCTGGAATGCGTATTTGAAACGGACAGCTATGCACAGATAAACTGCTCTTCAAATTAGGAGGGGAAGCTCCCTCTTGCTGATGGTATTCAAGAAAGTAAACTAAAACTAAGTTGCCTATCTTTTTGATCAGCTTAGAGCACAAGGTTTATAAAACACAAACGCCGCAGGAGATTTTCTGATTTAAGAACTTCAACTACGACTAACTTAAACTAAAGACGTTTAACTTCTCAAGTAATAAGCGAGCAAGAGAAACTAGAAATGAACAAGGTAGATTCTGACAAAAATACTTCAATAATCTCTCTTCAACGAACACCTACACACTTCACTGCAAGCTGAAATAAAGATCATAAAAGTAGAACACTGATAACGGAAATCTGAGATTTTAGACCAAGGCAAAAGAGGCTCATGATTTTATTACTCAAATCTCTAAAACAAAGCTCACTTCTAACATGCCTTGAACAAGAAATTGCAGCTAAGGAGGCTTGCAAACTTATTCTTAACACAATAGAAAACAGCAATCTCACTAACTCCTTGTTGGCTAAAGAGGCTCAACAATTTGCTTATCACAACACAAATGAACGACACTTGAATAACAAATAGAAGGCAAAATAGGCTCAGCGTTTTGTTATCACTAGCATGGCTAAAGAAACTAATGAGCAAAGGCTCTTATTTATAGACAAGCAGAGGAGTAGGGAACCCTAAAATCTCCTTGCTTTCACAATCTAGGGCTTGCTCAACAAGCAAGCTTTATTACTAAATCTAGAAAGAAGATAACATCTAAAACCCTAGAAAGCAGAAAAAGCGGGAAACGCCAACTATTACATCTTATCTTCTTTCTCTTCTCAAAGAACGGATAAGGATCATTCCAAGAATAGAAAGAAAGCGGGAAAGAAAGCTGCTTTAAAGCTCGATTACATCCGCTAGGAAATTAGAGATTGTGTCCTGGTTCGGTGCATCTATGCCTTCAAAGGCAATATTCTGATTCTCCAAGATCTCCTCGTCTTCTGTGATCAAACTTAGAGAATCTTTCACTTCTTCAACTGCTTTATGAGTTTTGTTCTTGAAAAACATCGCTGCCCCAAAGATGACTCACAAATTGATGACTTGGCGGCTCTGCAACTTTATGCTTCTGATACTTTTCTTGATTTCCAACAGAAGAATATTGCGCAACTCTTTTCTGATACCTTTCCCTTTTCTCATATCACACCTTCTCTCATTCTTCAGCTGAGATGAAGAAGTTTTGACATAATGCTGATTTGGTCTCAAACTCGAGGGGAGTGTACTCCATATTGAATACCTTGAAGAATGACTGTAAACTCGCCTATGTTCAGACAAGTCTTGAGCAACTTTCTATTTTTAGAATGCTGGTCTTTCGTCTTCAAATGGACAAATTTTTTGGAATTTTTTCTGAGATATGGGTTTTGCTCAGAACTTCGTTGCAAGACAACCCAGATCGTCCGTTTTTGAAAATTTTGAATTTTGCCTGAAAAAGCAGCAAACCCTAATTTCTTCAATTTTTCACCGAAAAAGCTGGCACCTGGGTTTTGTTCAGAACAAGATTAGAAATGGACCCAGTTGATTAGATTTGCAAAACTCTGACGTTTGATCGAAAAAAAGCAGCCAACCCTAGATTTTGAACTTTCTTGAAAAAAAGCTGTGATATGGGTTTTCTCCAAAAGACTGATTGGAAAGGACCCAGATGGTTGAATCTTGAATGCACTGAGGTTTTCACTGACATGCAAAATAAAAGCAGCTGCTGCAACTTGATGAAGTTCTTGAAAATTTCCTTCAGAAGATTGAAGAGAAAAGACCCAGATGATTGAAAAATGGAATGCCTTGGTCTTCTTCTTGAAGAGTTTGATCTTCTGGATGAAAAAGCTTGAAAAAGCAAGAGTTTATGTTGCTGGTCTGAAAAATATGATGAAAAACCAGCAAGCTACGTTCTTGAATCTTGAAAAATTTCTTCAAACTTGCTGCTCCAACTTTCTCCCTTGAAGGCTACCTGCAAAAATAATGAAAATAACATAAAAGAAAGATGTTAAATAGACTTAGGGTTTTGTCTTTGTTTTGCTTTGTTTTCAAAACCCTAAAATCTCTGTTCAATGTATTTGGACGCCATCTTCCCTCACTTTGCAATTTTGAAACCTTTTGAAAATCTCAAAAAATTGTCTAAGGCATGAGAAGTTGGGCGCCCTTTCTCTCCAGGGGCGCCCACTTCCTCCAGTGTTAACCAAAATTTAGACATTTTCAACTTTTCACCATTTCGACCTGCTACTTCGCCTCTGATTTCCCGTTGATAGATCGACCTGACAGGCGAGCTGAAGGTTTCACGGCGGAGTTTGACTAATTCAGAGGAAGAAGTTCTGGAGGCATCTCTGGCAAAATCCTTCATTTTGACCTCCGAATTCATGGGAGCCTTTTCCTTCGAGGGGCTCCGAACTTTCACAGTGTTAGCCATTTTTCTGATCTACAATTTCTTCATTAGCTCCTCTTCTACAGATGATTTCGTTGAATTTGGAGTTCTAGGCGTCGGATCGACTGCCGGTTGAGCTCATCGCGAAGCTGGCAAGATATGAGGAGGGGTCTTCTGAGACGAACTCTGTCAAAAAGTAAATTTTAGGACCTCAAAAGTTTGGGCGCCCATCTTGGCTGGGGGCGCCCATGTTCACCAGAGTTAGATTATTTTTAAACCTTTTTCTGTTTGCCTTTGAATCTTGTTTTTCAGCCTTCGTCGGACCCTACTTTCAGCTCGCCTGTATGTGGCAACTGAGACCTTTGACAAACGTGCTGGATATCTCGTTGGAGAGTTGGATCAACTGCAAAGAAATCTTATTAGAACTTCATTTCCGAAATCATCTGTTTATCCCCTTGAAAACTTGGGCGCCTTTTCTCTCCTGGGGCACCTTTTCTCTCCTGGGGCGCCCAAAGTCACCAGACTTAGTCAAATTTCATCTGATTTTCTTCAGAGTTTGAAACCTTCATTTTATACCTTTGGCTTTGATCTGAATTTGCCGGAAGACGCCCAGTCGGATGATCTGACGGAGACAGGCACGTCGAAGCTGGCTGAACACTGAAGAGGACGGGCACATTTGCAAACCCTAACTGCTGAGTTAGGTGCCTTAAAAAGCTGGGCGTCCTTCTTCAACTGGGGCGCCCAAAATGTCAACACTTGGTCAAATTTTGATATTTTTCATTTCCTCTCACTCTGACTTCAGCTTGGATACCCCCATTCGGCATTGAATTCCGGATGACTAAGTAATCTGATAACTGCACCGTTGAATTCGTCGCGGAGATGGCAGAGAACGGAACAAGTTTGACTGGAGGCACAAACCCTAATTTTGCCATTTGATGCCCTAAAAAGATGGGCGCCCTTCTTCACCTGGGGCGCCCAAGTCTGGCAGTGTTAGAAAATTTTCATCATTTTTCAACTTCTTCTTCGTTCTTCATGCTGTCACCATCTTGCCTTCTGTTGAAAGTTTGAATGCTGAAACTAACACCTGGCAGCCGGCTAACCTTCATTGATGACCTCAGAACTCCTAATATGCTTCTGAAAAAGCAGAATAGACCCAGTAGAGCAAAACTGATTATTTTGAGATTCTGACTGCACTAGCCTGATATGGATGTAATTTGAGCCAATCAAAATCAGTTTGGACCCTAACGGACCAACTTTCTAATTTTAGAAATTTTGCCGGTATCCGTTTCGAAAGAAACCCAGAAAAACCCAGAAAACGTTACTATTTCGAGAAAATTTCTAAAAATAGCAATTTTCCTAAAATTTAGGGATGAAAAACTAAGATCTGGGTTTTGTGGATTAAGCTGCTCTGAGCAGACCCAGATCGTCAGAATTTGAAAATTTTGTGTTTTAACCCCTCATGCAAGACATGCACACCCAAATTTTGACCTTTTTGACAGATTTGACAAGACTTTTACTCATTTCTTCAAAATGTCTTAAGTGTAACAAAAATATTAATTTTGGGGTACAACATAAGTGATATAAGAATTATAAAGTCAATTTGACTTTATAAAAAGACTTTAAGTTAAAATATAACTTAAATCACTTAAGTAAGCCTATCTCCCTCAATTCTAAACAGAATTCAGTGCCGTCAGAAGCCAAGAAACTCTTGTACTGCCAAGGCCTGCAATGAGCCTATCCACGATCTCAGAAAATGAAATCGACCGAACTCTCCAGAAGGTACCACTGACCCTCTAACCAATCCAGTTAGCCCACAAGGGTCTAAGAAATAGGCTAACACTCTACAAACAAGATCACGCTGAAAAGGGGGACATTACAATCCGCCCTCCCTGAAATTGCTTGACCGCAAGCAATCTCAACAATAAAGGATCAACCACTCCACCAGGTTCCCAAGGATAGTGCTGTGAAATGTCCCTACTATCATCAACTGTCTTCCGCTGCTCAACACTGATCTCAACTTCACCATGCCAAAAGTGGTGAAGCCAATGCATGGGACTCATCCAAAACACAGTACCAAACCTGTCGCCACCTGGATCCCAATATAAACGGTACTC
Source organism: Sequoia sempervirens (assembly GCA_007258455.2). NCBI lineage: Eukaryota > Viridiplantae > Streptophyta > Pinopsida > Cupressales > Cupressaceae > Sequoia > Sequoia sempervirens. The sequence goes on along the minus strand of VDFB02000002.1, from coordinate 154,496,934 downwards.
ACATCCATCCATCATAATAAAGTAAGAATATCGGGAAGCATCCGCAACACATCTCTGTCTGTAGCTGGAACCCATGATGTCACCATAACCTGTTAACCCATGAAACCAACCATCTAGCAATGAAACTCCTAAATCCCAACTCTGCAAATCATGCCAACTCCAAGTAGGACAACCATCGATCAATGAAGAGTCTAAGAAGATTAAATCACCAAGCAACAAGTAGATAGCTGCCAGATCGTGAGGGTCAAATGTAGAACTATCTGCACCTCTCATCATGTACTCCTCTGAAAACTCCTCTGCCAGCTTAATTTGAAATCCCAATACACTGGAAGGATCCCAAACGCAACGATCAATGCTCATGTCCAGAGTGCGAGCGATATCTAACTCGAAGAGAGGATCATCATATTGAATACCATCTACTCTAGGAAGAGAAACTGGATCGCCATCGTCATCCCATATGCAACTCCTAGATGAATGAGTCTCCTGTAACTCCCAAATCTGATCAGCTAGATCATCATACTGTAGCCTGTCAATCTCAACACCATCAAATACAGAAGAGAGAAACTCACAAGGAAGCAAGTCAAACTGCTGACAAAACGTGCTCCCTAAGACTGCACGAGATAGGCTATCATCCCACATGTCTAACACGTGCATACTAGAATTGTGCATCCGAAACAGATCATGTACATGATGACTGAGAAAGAAACTGTGTAGACTCCTGACCATGTACACACTGGGAATCTCCTCAAAGAGCTCTGTCTGAAATCCTGATGCACTGACGGAATCTCTGATACTATGATCAAAGCTCACCCTTAAACCAGGGTCAAGAGTAGAATCAGCATCCACCTCAAAGAGCGGATTGTCACAAGAAGATGTAGCATCCGCCTCATTTTCTGATTCTTCTCCATCAGTATCATAGATTGGAGCTTGCTAATCATAAAACTCATAACTGTACTGAGGAGAGGAAAATCCCTCTTGAATCACTTTCTGTTCTCCATCCAAATCTGCACTATAGCATGAAGTTGAATCTGCATCACTCACCTCATAATCAGCAACATCATGTGTGTTGTCATCAACCTCTAAGGTATTGCTGCTATGTACCTCATAGGATGTCTTGACTGGCAAGGTAGAAGCTGTTGTTATGACAATATCCCCACACACCTCTGTTGCCAAAGTCACTGCAAGTCCATCCATAGCATGCTCACCTCTTACATGTTCTTCTCTTGGAAGAATTAGAGATCTAAGGTGCGACACCCTTTGTTTCTTTGCTTGATCTAGCTGGCTGCAGCGTTCCTTGACCTCTTGCAAACGCTGTTTTGCTTGAGCAGCCAATATCTTTGCCTTCTTAGCCCTTTGTAGCCAACCATCACACAAAACTTGAGTTTTGTTCACATCTTCCAAGGTCTGATATATAAAATCAGACTGTTTGTGACTTGAATCCACCAAACATTCTTCAAGCTCAACATGCAAAACTTCAATGCTAATGTTAGGAGATTCCATAACATGACCATCTTTATGTACTTTATCCGTCACCTCATGATTTTGTGAAAGTAATGGACTGCTGTTCATAAAATCAGAATTGATCTCAAGGCTGATATCATCTCTGTTAGTGCTGATAATATCTTCCTGGGGTTCAACAAAACCACTATCATGGTGTAAAACTTTCTCTTCAATAGAAGTTGTCTCAAAAGATGTTGTAGAAGCCATATTTCTGTACACTTCTTCTTTCATAGTAATTGATGAAGCATCACAAGGAACCTTATCTTCATGTGGCTGTTCTAAGGCAACTGGTTTGTCTTCATACAACACTTGCTCATCCTAAAGTGTCCTATGCCCAACATCTACTTCTATGTAAGTCTGATTTTTGTCCTCCATAAGATCAGCTGTATGCTGGTCACTAACTGTTGATTGATCCCTTTTTAACCCCAACACATCAAGGAAACTCAATTTCTTTTTGTTTTGTGATGAGCTTTGTCTTGAAATGGAGTCTTCAGACTGCTGCAAGCTACGAGCTAATCTTTGTTGTGATGGCATAGGTTTCTGCTGAATATTATTTGAAATGCTCTCTACATTTTTCTGCTCACATTTCTTTGATTTGCTTCGTTGCTTATTATAAACCATCCGATGCTCCATATATTGTTCGAAGTCTAGGTGATCTTTTATCTTATCTGGAGATGCTATATATTCCTCATAAGCAACCATTACTTCATCAACAAATTTAGAAGCCATGATAACCACTTTGCTGTTCAACCCCTGTGTGAACAGTACCTGTCAAATTTGTCCTGGTGTGACCGCATAATTTTTTCTAACCCCACAAGCTGGCAGGATCAGAGCTCTGATACCACTATGATGAGCCTTGCTAGCTCACTACTCAAACCCCTGTCTTTTTCTTAGGTCTAATTGTGTTTTTTAGTTTTTTAGAGAAATTTTGTAGACAGAAGAGAAGGGGCGCATCATATAAAAGCTCACAGAATGAAAACTTGAGCAAATTTAATCAAACTGAAATTGTAGAAGGTGTTTATTATCATCAACAATGGATTTAAAACATACAAACATACCCGAAAGCCTCCAGATTTTTTAAATAAGAAATCCGATCAACATAGTGAAGAACTGACGAAAACTGGAGTAGAGAGTTACAGATTGCAAAGTTTATTCTGAAACTGAAGCCAGAGAGAAGTATAGGTAGGGCGCCCAAGTTCATGAAGAGAGATCCTCAGAAAGAAGACGTTTCTCCAAAAAGCCAAAAAAACCTTCCTTGCAAGTGCCACGCCCTTTCAAACAAAAAGCACCAAAAACCATCTCTGAAGGTGCGCCCAAACAGCCATGAAGTCTGCCATGGTGAAGGAAGAACAACAACCAATAAACCCTCTGTTTTTGATGAAGAACACTACAAAAAATCTGTTGAAGCACTGCAGAACTTCTGAAATGAAGCTCTCTCAATCTGCACTAATTCAGCTGATCTCTCACAACTTCACAAGTGCTCACACTGAAGAGATTTCGTTCTCCAATGGTGGATTTGCTGCAAACCTGATCACAGGCTGAAAGCAAGGGAAAAAACCTCCAAGGCAAAGTTGAAATATTCAAAAAGATGAGTTTCTCATTGCCCAAATCCCTTATAAAGCAAAGGAGGTGAAAACCTAAGAAGGCCGTACCTTTTAGGGTCTTAGATCATTTAAATTTATGGAAATAAACTTAAGTCACTTTCCATAGTCTAGACTTTGATTTTAGGCGCCTTCTTTAAGTGATTAAAAGATATAACTTAAAATATTCACTTTAGACTTTATTTAAGTGATATAAGAATTATAAAGTCAATTTGACTTTATAAAAAGACTTTAAGTTAAAATATAACTTAAATCACTTAAGTAAGCCTATCTCCCTCAATTCTCAACGGAATTCAGTGCCGTCAGAAGCCAAGAAACTCTTGTACTGCCAAGGCCTGCAATGAGCCTATCCACGATCTCAGAAAATGAAATCGACTGAACTCTCCAAAAGGTACCACTGACCCTCTAACCAATCCAGTTAGCCCACAAGGGTCCAAGAAATAGGCTAACACTCTGCAAACAAGATCACGCTGAAAAGGGGGACATTACAATATGTTTAAAAAGGGATATATATATATATATATATATAATAAAATATATAATTTAAATTATTTCCAAATTAATTAAATATTTATCTCCAAACCATGGAAGTCGAAATATTTACTCATAATGGGAAATCAAAGCATTCTCATATTGAATTAATATTATTACCTTAACTTTGGGAATCGAGTGAAATATCACTAAACCGATTATTGATTATTAACTAAGGAAATCGGGCTAATTTACCAGCCAACTTATATCACCAAACATGGGAATTAAATGAATCGGAACTTTGTCTTTTGGCTTTGGAAATATACGCCAACATATGAATGAGGAAATATTTCACTAAACTATAGTTTGAAACTTTAGAAATAAAAAAAAGAAGTTTAGCGCTGAGAAGAAACACATGCATACGCCCGGGGCAAAGACCAGGTCGCAGGAGATCTGCAAACGCAGCCTATGCTTGTCAATGAGGCCATAAATATAGGCTATGTGGATTGTGTATACCATTGGACTTTTTCATTATGAATATTAATCCGCCAAATATCTGGATTGGCGCCATGTTTGGAAGATTAATTTGTAGGTGTCGATTGGTACAAATTCACCATGTGCATTGAACTGATCTTCATTTGTTGTCAGCTATTGTAAGTCAACTCACCTTTGGAAGTGTTGAGTATGGAGTTAGAAACCTGCCACATATCAAATGGAAACATTCAAAACACAGTTATGTCAAATTACATGCATGTAGAAGAGGAATTCAATGGGCTGGGGTTCTATAAATAGCCTCCCAGTCCATCATTTTTTACTTACTGATTACTTTCTTAATTTCTGGAGAACTCATCTTGGGAGCTCAGTTTCTGTAGAGTATCATTTTATTTTTTGAGAAGTATGTAATCCTGTGAGCTGAGAATTACGAATCTTCAATATCAAATTACAAGAGAATTACACTTTTGTTCAGTTGTAATCCATAACAGTCTGAATACACATTTCTGAGTATTAATTTTTGAGTGAGGGAAAGCCAACTGTGAGTTAATTTTGAAAGAGAAAGGCAGAAACTTGTGAGGAAATTGTCAATTGATTGATAGAGCTAGAAGTGTTGTGAGAATAGGCTGTGACATTGTCATTTGGAGGAAGGCTAAATACCAGGCATGGGATATTCTTCTACTATCCATTTCTATAAATATTCTCTTGAACACTTCTGGAATTGTATTTGTTGTTTCTGCATAGATAGTGAATTACTTCATGAAATGTACTACTGTTTGTGCATAGGAAGTAACTGCTTCATGAACTGTATATCTGTTTGTGCCTAGGAACTGAAATGTTTAAGGATAAAAGAGGCATATTAGTGGTATTCTGCATGTTTGTAATTATCTCCAAAATAGGGGAATGCTGGTTGCTAAGATATTATTCTACTAGGCATGATTAAATGGAATGATTCTTTAAGGTACTCCAACCAAGTTATTAAGTTAACTAAGAGAGTTGTGTTTACCCCTTAGAGAAGGCTTAGTATACTTTTGTGAGTAGATTGTTTGAAGGAAGGTTATCTGGGATGACGAACTATCCATTGAAGGATATACCTAGCTTGTATAAGTTACTTAATAGACTAGATTGTTGTAGGTAAGTTTGGGATGACAGATTATCTCGTGAAGGACCACACCTATGCATAGTGTAAGATAGCCTTAAGTCAAATCGGCCCTAAGTAGTGTTTATGATAGATGACCTTCATTTGAAGTACTAAATGAGAACACTTTGGCCAAAGTAGTGCAAGGTACATCATCCACTTAGACTATGTGATGCATGAGACTACACTGTCAGTTCATTGTGATCCTTTATGCATGCTAGTTCGGGATTGTGAAATAGCAAGTTCTAGTTATATAGGACATAACACTATGCTCAGTTGGGTTGTTGTTATTGGATACTCTACCAATGTCCGTGGTTAGCGGAAAAGCACCTGAGTGATGCTTCTCCTCCACAGCAGGCGACAGATTACACCAAGATTTGAAAGGAAAGGAACCTGGACCGTCTTACTACTATTTGTTCAAAAGCTCTTCGAGCTATGTATGTATCTTTATGCTTTCTTACTCTGATGTTTTCTTGAAAGAAAAGGAATAAAATATTGAAATATGTTGTAACATGTTTATAAATGAAAAGAAATTTTTTATTGCAATGGCATTTACTCGTTATCTTTATTTGTTGATGTAAAATTAAGATCTTTTTACATTACGAACGGACTAGGTCGCTACAAAAATTTTCACAAGAAGCTATGAATGAAAATAAGCTACAGCCATACATGAACCAACAACCTTAAAATCAGATTATACAACAACAATTTGAATTCGGAAATAAAAAATAAATTCAATCTACACTCCTAGATGAAGCACGATCTTTAGAATCCAACTAGGTATTGTCTTGCAAGTACGAAACTAAATGGATGGAGCTAGGAGGCATGCATTCTTCAAAGCGAGAGCTTTGAATTCATTTCAGCAACATTTTGATACAATAAACAATAATGAATACCAAAAGATGGAGCAAAGCCATGTATTTATAGAACTTTTGCGATGTCTCTTTGAATTCCTCTTTTCCCTCCAAGAGTGGACGCCCAAGTATATTTGAATATTATTTTCAAATAAAACATCTTTTCTCCACATCTCCCTAGGGGTCCAAGGTATATGGCAAATAATAAAACATTAAAATCATTAATTCCTTCATGAGGGCATCCAAACTCAAGGCCCTCTTTTAAAAACAACATAAAGTTATTCACCTAGGCCATGGGGCCCAAAATAACATTAAAATATAAGAATAACTTAAATTATTCAATTTGCCAATATTAGCCAAAAAGTGTTGAAGGCCAAATTACCAAAGCTGCTCTGCTCGAAATAGAAACTGAACTGAACTGCTAAATTGTTGCCAAACATAGCACTGCCAGAAATAGCACTTACTAAAAAATAGCATACTGCTAAAAATAGTAAGTGGTTCCAAACTCATTTTGAGCACAAACCGAGCAACCGTTGAGACTTACTAAAAATAGTAAGTATCGGGAAAGGTTGTCAGATGGAGATGCATGTTACACCATTTTGAAGCTCTCTGAAAACCTAGAAACCTTTCTCATATGCAACGTATCTGCCAAAAACGCATGGCATTTTCATAACACACGTCACCACATCCTGAAGCTCTCCAAAAACCCAAAAACTCCCTAAAGTTCACTTCCAAACTCCTGCATGCAAGCTTTCACAAACTCATCTAAAACCTCCTACAAAATAGGAAACCCTAATTTGCACTTCTTACTAGCCTACAAGTTTCCAAAAATAGGCTAATTCTCACTTAAGAGTGTAGGGCTAGATTGGGGACATTACAGCAACTTAGCATCTAAATCAGCACACTCAGGGGCGAGATCCCAATTCTTTGTCACACCCTCATTGTATTCAAGTTTCTTATGTGATAAGAAACGAAGGTTGGAGTGTATATAGACCAAATCCTCTACTTTTTTTGCACCCAAACAATTGTGCTTGACCAAGTGGATGGAGTATGTACTCCAATTTCGCTCAGCTGAAGAGGAACTTGCAACCTGTTGAGTATGCATACAACATTTAGCATTTAATTTTACTTGCCGATAATATATAGTATAATAGCATCAAATGAAAAACGAAAAAATAAATAAATAAAAAGATACATACTTGGGAGAGTATTTTAATTGCAAGAGGCTGCAAGTAAATGGAGCCTTGACCATGTAGATACCACCAATCATCAACATTTTTCCTATATTTGTTTAGATGAGCGGAAACATCACGATGTTTTGCAGATATGAATTGGCTAAACTCGCTCATGACAATTCTTTGGATTTCTTTATCTACAAATATCTTTCTAAATGCAGCCTTATAGCCAACAACAACCTCTGCATCCCTATATGGTGCCACACTCCTCGACAATGAAAGTATCTCTTTTCTATAATACTTTAGTGACAAAGAAAGTGCTAAGAGATGTAAAAGGGTGGTCATCTTGTTCCAACGGTCAACAATAATCTTTTGCACAATTTTGAAAAATGTTTCCGTTTGGTCATGTTCCTTAGCATCTATTACTGCTCTTATTTTCTCCACCATGGAATCCATGCTATCATAAATTTCACCCAAACATGGGCGATGAGTATCAGCATACGTAATCATGCTCATAATAGGCTTGGTGAAATTTATAACATATTTCACACGAGCCCACCACTCATCATCTAAGATCATTACTTTCACTTTTTGGGCTCTTTTTGTGATTGATTGCTTCCATACACTCCACAAGCTGTTGATGACCATAGAACTCAAGGCCTCTCGCATCTTCACAAGTCATCTTAAGACGATTGTGTGAGATGCAAATCGAGTTTCGGCAACCTAACATGGTAAGAAAATACATGTCACAAATCAGCAATGAAAAATTAAAATTAAAAAATAAAAAATTATATTAAAAAATCAAATTTAAATTACTTTCAACAACTCCAACTTGGAGAAGGTCCTAAAGATGGCTTGTGACATATGATGAAAGGTCCTGAAGATGGCTTGTGACATATGATGATTATTCACAAACATTTGGATCTCCTTGCCCTTTGCATAGATTTGCTTAACCCACTCAATTTGTGTACCAATCTTTTGCATTATCAAATTGAGTGAGTGGACTGCACATGGTGTCCAAAAAATGTGACCATATCTAGTCTCCACTATAGCCCCAATTGCCCTACAATTTTTAGCATTATCTGTTATGACTTGGATAACACTTTCAGGCCCCACCATTTCAATGGATTCTATGAGGATATTGGCAATAAAACTTGCATCTTTTATTTTCCCTTCACAATCAACTTCCTTCAAAAACATTGTCCCTTTAGGGGACACTGCTATAACATTGATCAATGGTCTATTTTTGCAATCCTTCCATCCATCAGAAATGATGGACACACTTGTTTCGACCCGTGTATCCTTGATTACTCTCAATGTTGCCTCTACTGAAGATTTCTCCTTCACCAATAAGGTGGTTCGCACCTTTTCATACCTAGGACTAACATAATCAGAAGTATTAGAAATGGCTTTCACCATTTCCCGCCAATAAGGTGATCTAACAATGTTGAAAGGAAGCCCATTGCCATAAATGCAACGTGCAATGCTCTCATCTGCCAACTCCCTTGCTTCATTTTTGAAGGCTCTCTCCAATGGGCCTCTTTTTCGTGTCACCGAAATATTTTCTCCTTCTGAAGATTGTGCCATTTCCATGAAAGGATGTGGGCCAGCCAGTTCTGATAAGCCATTAAGTCTTTGTGAGCTTTTTACTTTTATTCTTACCTACCTTCATAAGAGGATGGTCTATAGCGTTTGATTTTTGAATGCATTGTCAGCGTCCTCTTGTTCTTTAAACCCATTATTTGATCCTTTGGCAACCCTTTTTTATTTGGCCCAGGGCAAACTTTTATTCCTTGATTACCAATAGCGCATAAATGGGCTTTCACTCGAAAGTACGAGCTCTTATATGTACTTCCACATTGGCTGCAACGCCAAACATAACCCCCACCACCGGGAAATTGTTGAATCATTGTCATATGTTGCCAAAGAGGGGAGCCTGGATCATATTTAAATTGACTCTTTGCACCTATGCCAACTAAAGCAGAACTACTGGCCATTCTATATGAAGTTATGAACCTAAAATAAATAAAAGCTAAAACAAATTAACACAAGAAGTAATTTTTTTAAGAAAAAATGGGCATTATAACCCCTTATTTTGCATAAAATGTTCTTAAAAATATTCAAAGTGTACTAGAAAAACAAAAACAAAAAAAAAACTTGAAATTTTTTGAAAAAATAATTGAAAACTCAAAAAAAAAGAGGATAGATTCATTCACCTTCGATTGCTTGATCTTCTTAGTGCACCTATTCCTCCCTTGTTTCTATCAATTGAACTCCTTTGTAGCTCTCACAATCTCACCTTCGAAAAAAAGAGAAAACTTGCAAAAATAAACTATTTCAGCTTGGAGGCAAAAAAAAATGGTGCTTTTTGCTCTTTTGAGTTTGCAAAATGAGCCTCATTTGGTCGGCCAAGGCAATATAAGGCATTTTTGGCACTTTTTAGGGTTTTATTTTATGTTTTTAAATTGAGCTTTTGCCTTTTTTTTTTGGTAGATGACGTGGGTCCGCTCGGGTCCTTCTGGGTTTGCCACGAGTTTGACCAGGGTTCACCCTTGGCTACCCAAGTTCTCTATGGGTCCTTCACAGAGAACCTGAGCCAAACCCTGTTGGAAATGTTGTCATTGATGTCAAAGGTGGACAAGGTCGTCATGCCAAATGTGGAAATTGATGGAAAATATTGTCATTGTCAAATGCAAAGAAAAATGCAGCCATTACGTCTTACCATTGAAGAGATTGAGGAATTGGTGACCAAATTAGAGATATCGGTATGATTGAATTATTGATTTAAACATAATGTAGAAGTATATGGAAAATAAAATAAAAAACAATAATGATTATCCTGATCTTCATCTTATGCTGGCCAAGCTCATGTATAAAAGAAGAAAACAGCAAGCATAGTATATTAATCATCCAAGACCGTATATAGTGCAGTGATGATATACATAGAAAGTTGACTTCATATTAACATACCTTGCTGGCCAACCTGTCATACAAAAAGAAGTTGATTTGATGCTAATCATTATTAAATTAAAACAAATAAAATTCTGTGCAGCACATAAGACAAAAGAAAAAAAAACAAAAACTAGAAAAAGACAAAGATCAGAAAAAGACAGAAACTAAAAGCAGATTCTAAAAGGTACGATTATCTTTATGAAGCAAAGTCATATAAGACAAATGCCAATAAAAACAAAATTATATAAGACAAAAATAAAAAGCAATTGGAAGTCATTTAGAGACACGAGTCTTCAGATTTGATAAGCCAAAATTATGGAGGGTGCGATTCAAACTAAAGACTAATCTATCAAAGATTTAAGAGGTGAGATTATTCTTTTGAAGAAATACGATTAAATTCTGAAATGATATGACTTTTCTAAAGAGACGCAACTTTGTTTTCTGAAGAGATATGTATTAGTTCTTGAAAAAGAACGACTCATTTTCAAAACAGATTTATTAAAAGCAAAATATGAAAATGTATGATTAAGCAAACTGACAGATTTTAAAAGATGCAATCCCTTTCAAAAGGTTGCAACAGTTGAGCAGTATATATACATATATGCTTCATTTCAGATTTACAAAATGTGTGTGAGTGAGTAAGAATGATTATGTGAATAGAAGTGCAAAAATATAATCTTTTGTGTGAGCATAAAGGAATAACATACATCACAAAGAAGGGCTAGGATTGAAGCAAAGAGCAGATCTGTTGGAAGATCTCATTCTATATTCAGATTTTCAGTCTATGATAAGAGGTTGGTGCCTCTAGTTAGCCAAGGTTGGTGCCTTGCAAGAAGGAATTGGTGCTCCTTGTAGGTTGGTGCCTACAAAACTGGATAGAGGTTGGTGCTTACAATCAATATAAACTTATATAAATATAAAGTACATTATTTGTACTGTGGTTTTCTCCTGTAAAGGGTTTCCATGTAAAATCTTGGTGTCAATTTGTTCTTATTGTTATATTCTTGCATAGTAGTTATTGTGATTGATAAAGTTTTAAATTGGTAAAAGTTGCACTATACTGATTCAACCCCCTTCCCCCCCCTCTTAGTATAACTGTGTGCTCATCAAACCCTGGGCGAACCCCCAAAAGAACCATAAAGAACCACCAACCCAAGAGTATTTTGACCGGTATGGGTGCCTAAATGCAAGAACCCGATAACTTAGAAAAACATAGAATAAAACATTCAAATCTTACAGCAAAGAGTGCCATGGCAATGTAAGAGTTGACTTAAATGTTGTAAGTGACAACAATGAAGTTGATGATTTAGTTGCAAACTCTTTACATCATTTTTGGCATTAGCAACCACTAGTTGATCCCTTTTTGATCCTATGCATAATGTACCTCCTCCTAATGAATCAGATACTACAGATCAAGATGAGAAGTAGGCAAAGAACTAGTGTGTCATGTACCCAATTTGGAGCAATAAGGAGAAATCATTAAGTTAATTATTTGTAAAGTTTTCCAACGTAAGGTTTGGTTTTCCAGCATCTGGTTTGGTTTTCCAACATCTAGTTTGGTTTTCCAATGTTTAGTTTTCCAGCATCTGGTTTGGTTTTCCAACATGTTGGCCTTATATTTAATTAATTTAATAAGTTGACTAAAATAAAATGATATATCATAAAGTCACTTAAATAATAAAATAATATTATATTCTAGAAGCTTCCTAGAGGTGTTTGAGAAATCTATTTAAGAAGCTGTTGGCTAAGCATTTGAACACACTTGATTTGGATTACTTCTCTCATTACCTGCGTGGTAAGAAGCTGAAGCTTAATGCTTAGCTCGTTTGAGGGTTTGAAGACTCTAAGAGTGTCAGTTTCAGTTGTGAAACACCAATCCTAGCTGGGAGTTTGGAGGAGATATCTTAGTCTTCTCATTGCTGCAAATTTTGTGGCCTAGGGCCAAATTTGAGAAGTTCGATTGGAGCATACAAAGGCAGATTTTGGTTGAAAGATTATTTGCAGTCAAGGGCCATTCAATTTTGGAGAATAGAAGGACGAATTGGCAAGAGTATTTGGTGAGAATTTTCACATGTAATGTTGGTATCATTTCAGGATCTTTCTTATGGCTGGGCACACCTTGGCATAGGGCGATTTTGCCTTGGAAAGCTGGAAAAATTCCAATAAATATTTTGGAGGGCTCTCTTGCATTCTAGAAGACATTCATAGCCTTTTGGAGGGAAGACAATCAGCCCATGTGGAGAATCGAATTATTTGTGCTGCTGCTATCTATTTCCAGGTTCACTATATTGCATATGTATTGCATTGGGAGTCATAGTAATCATTCACTATTGTAATCAGAATTATATGTGCATGTATCTCAGTCAATTGCATTGAATCAAATTGCTGTTTTGGAACAGCATATCGTTGTAATTTCAGTCACTCTAGATAGGTTGATATAAGGAGTTAGTTGGCATCTTTGCCTTTCATTACCAGCATTGTATCTCATTCATGATATCAAATAAAGGCATTGGAGGTTAGCTGCAATATGTTTGATTAAATGCCAAGTTGTTTACTTTCATATCAGCTTCTATAGTTTGCATGCCAAGTGTTTGTATAAATGTCTAGTTGCTGTAAGTGCACATTTCTCATGTGTAGGTCATATATATGCATCTGAAAATACAAAAAAAATTGCATTTGCATCTTAGTTATTTGATTAGTCATCTTAGTGATCATTTTCAAAGCATTCAAAACATACTTGGTATCAATTGAAGCAAGAACAATCAAACTGAAACACAGAACCACCAAGTATAAAGGTTGCAAGCAAAGTGTTTGTCATATTGTCTAAGGCAGAAAATCAGGATTTTTACATCAGATTTGGCAAGGCACATTACATAGTGCAAACTGTTGCTTTGATAAGATGAGAACTGAAGGATGCTAGTTCTATTGTCAAGTCCTTTAGACTCTCTGCTAGATCTTTTTGTACAAAAAAATAGTTCAAGTATAATAACTTTCAAGTTGCAAAAGAATTGATATCTTAATGCCGCTCAAACTTGGGACATACATGTTTTGTCTAACATTTATCCCTGTAGTGGAAAAAAATGTTTTTAGCATTGACAAATAAAAAAAGACTCTTCATATACAAATATAATAAGCTAATGACAAGATCAATGCTTGCATGGATAAAGTACAACATGCATTAACAATTCTTGTGAGTTACTAGGAAATTCTACAATTCAAAAGTTCCCATGTGTAAGATAGGTGTCTTGTACAAAGTAACTGAATTCATACAAAATATCCTTACCAAATCCATAGCCAATCATGGACCATAGGAAATAACCTCCCTGCAAACTCTTCTTTGCTGCCCAGTCATATCTGCAAACAAGAGGTTGTTCAATCAAGTTGGGCACAAGAAGGAATAAAACATATATTTAGGGATTCCTTCCAATCCTAAAAGCGTATGCTTAGTTCCTTTGAAAATATAAAATATGGAAAGCATTACATTAAGAAGAGGATACACAAAAGGATAATTTCCAAGTTCCACTTCATCATCATCATCATTTTAGAAAATTGGAAAACAAATCTATTAAAAACAAGTAATATAAATTAATTAAAAGAACAAAGATATATAAATTAAATAAATTTTATTGTTTTAAAATGGATCAAAAACTGATTATTCATTATTGCAGAACAACTTGTGAAAAGATTTAACAGAATAATGATGATAGAATTTATTCAAGAAAACATGTTTGTTTCTTATTGCTCTGACGGTACCAGACTTGTCATACTTATGGTCTATGTCACAAGGTTTGGGTTTGGGTTCAGGTTTGGTAAAGATAAAATTCATATTAAGACAGCAAAAATAAAATTTGACAAAAAAAATTATGATTAAATTCAACTCATATGTATTTGTAAATATTTTTAAAATAAGAATATATATATTATAATAAATTTCAAAATACTAATATATAAAGAAGTTTTAATTTTATAATTTAAATATTGTAAATATATTAAATTTTATATATTCATAATTAAAAAATTTAAAATATTACATTTGAATATAACAAAAAAGAAATTGTCGCATTTGACATTTTACTGTATCAACTATTACAGAAAACAAAAATAAAATAAAAATAAATCCTAAAACAATAATAAAGACAAAAAGAATCAGCTCTCCTGCAACTACAACTTCCCTGCATTAAATTACAATTAGTTTCCAATAATCTTTGATTATTTTGATTCAAAGCAGGGAGGTGTATTAAATTTGATGAGAAAATGTCTAGGCATAGAAAGGGCAATGCAAAGAGGCACAAAAAAATTCTCCAGGACATCATTCATGTCCCATGGCATCAAGAAGTCCACCATCAAACGCATTGCTTGTGGGGGAGGGAATAAGAATATAAGTGGTTAAAGTTATATTTACACTGCGAACAGCCAACAAACAATGAACCAGCGAGTATCACATGAACACTCGCGAATTACTAGGGAAACCCCCAATATGTTAGGGTTCTTTTATTAAAAATAACTTAAAAACCTAATATAAAATGTATTTTTAAATATTAAAAAAAAAAACTAGTCCCTTTTCAATATGAATCTCAAAGGGAACTACAACAATTCTTTTGATTCTCTTTGGAGTTTATTGGATTTCGAGCTTTATGGTTGAAATGCGGCAAACCCTATGACATATCATACAGTCATACACGTGTACGATGGGAAAACAAGAATCATGGAAAGGTCACACATGAATGTAAAAAGAATGTGATGGTGTTTCAAAGCACAAATGGGGATCCCACAGACCAAGGATGGGTTGTGAGAGCTCCTTGCTAAAGTCACTCCCACCTGACCCATATTATCTGGGGCCAAATACAATAATTAGTCCAAGCCTCCAAGGTATGTTAACAAGAAAAACTGCAGAAGGCAAGGTGAATATCTGTACAAATGTCAAGAACATGCCTAAGGATCAGTTGGACAAGACTATAGGAACAAGATTTTCAACGTGGACGTAGCAAAACAAGCAGGGATGTGACCAAGGCATGGATGGTAATCATGCAGTCAAAAGATGACACACATAAGGCTGAAACTGCCTGAATAAAGAATATTTACCTGAATGAGTAAAGAAAAAGACCTGCTCAAGGAATAATGAGTTGTTTGCACGCGAGTAGCATGACAGGACAGCCTGTAATAAGAACTTGAAGATGAATCTCAGCTAAGTGTACTAAGAATATATCACATCCGTATGTTCCAAGAATAAATCCAGTCTGTACAATTAAAAAACTAAAGGTGTCACTGCTCTAAAAGTCTCACTCCTTGGAATAGTTTAATTAGGATCTAATTAAGAATTGTCTTGAACTATAAACTATAAATTCGGATATGTTTCTATCATTGAACTGATTTTTGTTTAAAATGTTTAAATATTGATTAATGATGATCATTAGGATAATATTTAGAATATTGATGTGTGATTGAAAAGCTACTATGAGTTTGTGTGTTTGTATGAGTTTTAACATATTGCTTAGAATCTTGACATTTGATTTCAAAATATGATATGTGATTGTAATGACCCCTTTCTAGTGAAAGCACTCAAACCTGAATCTTGCATTCAAATGATTCCTCAAAGAGGCATTAGAAACGTTAGATATCGATAAATTTCAGTCATGACGTCCAATAAGATAAGAGATGATATAATTTTTGTTCTTGTCAAAGGGTTACTCATTTCTCCCTTATCTCTCTTATGAATAACTTTCCTATATAATTTCATGAGTACATTTAGTGCGAATAATAAGTGTCTATAAAGATATCCTATTAAACCATTTATCATAATAGAGTCATTATTACTTGTAGGATTCAATAAATGCTGCAAGCATTATCATTGTAAATCATATATTAATTATATATATATATATATTGTACGTGCCCATCAACTATGATGGATCTATGACTCTCAGTATATATATATATATACTTATTAATTGTTAGCAGATCATTCCAACTTTCAATAAACTTGACCATCCTAATATCTTCAAATACATTCATAAATCATAATATGCCAAAATATATTATGAGAACATTGTATTTGTAAGTAATCATAATATATAGATCTGAATATATACTTGCTATTTACATTTAACTACTATAGTATGTTCAGATATATTCATAAGTTACAATATACCTAAAATGTCTATAAGTCTCAACTGAAACTTAGATTACTTATACAATTGAAATCCACTATTCCTTCAAGGTATGGACTAACCTTTATTCAACGTATGACCGTACTTACCTTCCAATTACGTCCATGCAGCCAACACACCTTTCCAACAGATATCTCCTGCTATATTTCTTTCCTATGCATTTCCCAACTGCTTCCGTAGTCTTCATACTCCTTCAATCATGCCTTTGGTCTAAAATATACTCTTATATTATTTCCTCTTTCTGCTGTTCGATTCTTCAGATTTCTTATTTTAAGAATATCCCCCTATCTCCGTTCCTTACTTTTCCTATTCCTTATTTATAACTTTGTGAGACATCGTTTAACAAAGGAGTACGTCCTTTCGTCATCCACCGCTACCCTCCAAAACTACCTTTTAACATTATCACTGTTTCCTTAACACTAAATATTTGTCCACCGATTTCCCAAGTGCCACGTAGGTTACCAAAGCAATGATTTTCTTCTGAAGTGCTTCCCACGACCCACACAAGATAGACGGCTTAAAGGAATGGGTCGATTACACTTCCAAAAATGCCACGATGTCACTCAAACAACATAATAATATTTAGATGATCTCGACCTTCCCATACGCCAAGGTGATGAGATGTTTTTAATTGTCCAATATTGGGAAGACCAACATATCGATATATTCCCACGTCAACACAATGGCACAATTAGTAATGATATTCATTCTTTAGGATTGAAGATAACAAATATAATATGTATATGTTATATTATTATAATTATAGTTATAATTATGTCGAATTATTTGATACTTATGATTATGATATTATCTTGCGATAATCATAACCGTAATATTAAATTATTAACATTTCTTTTTATGCATTTTGTTATTTATTTATTTATATGTATTTTAATGATTATTGAAATAACTAAATATTTTAGTATTTATATCATTGTTTATTTATTTATTTCTATTTACTTAGTTATTTTGGTATCCCGCGAACATGACAGTGATGCAATAGCATCTTAGGGATTGTGCAGTCAATAGCATCTGATGGAATGTCAAGAGGATGACCGAAGGTAGAAGAGTGTGGAGAAAGAGCAAAGATCCACACATACCCTTGCAAGCAAATGTCTATGAGACCCTCACATATAGATAGGCATCAATGACCAAACTAGGATCCTTTGATCAAATAGCTCAAAAAGATGCATCCCCCAAAGCATGATGGTACAAGTGGTAGAGACACTATAGAGGCATATAGGGAAGTACTTTGGATTGTTTGACCTTAATTCCAACATGGAGGTTAGAATGGTTGTTTACTAGCTTGATGGAGAAGGTGGCATTTAAAGGAGATAAAGAATTATGACTTAGACAAATTGACTTAGGAAAAGTTTGAAAAGAAATTCCAAAAACAATCCTATCAACACAACATTGAAACCAAAAGTTAACCTAGTTCAATTCCCTCCACTAAGAAACTTTGACGGTGACCAAGTACAAGGCAAATTTTATGGGTCTTTGTAAGCATGTTCACTATATTAAGGCAAAACAGAATTGGGTAAATAAGTTAGCTTGAACAATGTAATGTCCCATTCTTTTTACATTTGAGCGATCATACAAAGGAGCAATTTATATTAACCAATTCAAATTATTGAAGGCATTATATAACGTCTAGTGTCTAGAGGTTCAATACAATGATAGGTTATGATATCAAGATTATCAAAGGATGCCGTATCGGTTTAGGATAGAAATATTTATATCATTCATCAAGGGTATATCACAAGGATGATCGCGACTTACTCATGAGAATCGACTTATTCCATAGTGTCGGGCCGTCAGCTATGTGATGATGGCATTCGGATATTTTTAGAGGGAGTCAAATATTGAAATCTAAGTCAAAGAATGTTATTATTATTAACATCAGCAACCAGTTATACCTGAGCAAAGGATCGGATATATATTAGCTAATTGAATTTGAATATATTGAGTTCCTTTTGCCTACTATTAATAACATCCTGGAGGTCGTTGTATTAATCAAAGGCATATATTCAATTATTACATTGTTCGTGAGCATCTAGGAAATCAATATCAATTGCAAGGAAATCTGATGAGACCGATGATGTCCTAACCGTTGATTATAAGCTAATAAATTAATATATTATCAGGCAGTTTCATTAATATTATTATCAACAACTCTCCTTGCTTCTATGAATATCACGATTATTTGAAAGGGCTGACTCACTAATTCGTGATTGCGTGGAAGTCAAAGCTGACAGATAGTTTTGCTTGGCATCAATCCATTTCTTCAGCATGTCATGAGTTTATTAAGGGAGTGCCAATATCTTTAAAGGTGCGAAGATGTTTGTTTCATGATCCACTAATAATATTTTAGCCACCTTTGCCTTCTACTATGGCATATGCTAGTCACGAAGGAGCAAACATATTATAGCCGACTGGGTGTCAGCATGGAGAAGCTTCGGGGCAGAATATTCAGCGCTGCTCTAATATTTGTATTGCTCAGAAACATTCATTGAAGCCTGTTTATAATTGTAGAGTATGCTTGCACTGATTCAAAGATATATAATTCAATTAAGTTTATCGCCGCTTGAAGGGACATTCAATCGATCAAGGTATAAGTTATTAGTTAAAGGATTTAATGTTAAAAGAGTCAATATTAATAAAAGACAAAAAGACAACAAAAAGCAGCGACTATATTTAAGGGGTGTGTTAAGGACTGCCACCAATAAGAAAAGATATGTCCCTTATCAAATGAATGAAGTGGAAGGTTGTGCTCCTTGACAAATCGTGGATATAAGAAGGGACATATTTCAAGGCAAAGAAGGTATGGACTAGTTTTTATGCAGATGTATATATAAATACCCAAGACTTGAGTGCTCCTAAAGGAGACCATTTCCAGTCAACCCAAGATGCATATTTAATCAGCACATTCGGACACAACATCCTTCGTAAATTGCATGAATACAAAGTTAACTTCAAAAACAACAATCCAAAGAGGTCTAAGCCTCTTACAAATTCCAAGGCATGATTTCAATTGATAAATCAGAAACAGCTATCATATTTATTTATTATATTTTCATTATTGAACTAGGACAGCATTAATTATAAAAAGTTATATGCAATAGTTCATTTATTTTTAAATGATTTGGGCACTTAGTTCATCTTAATAATATTGGATGAGCCTATTTTGGCAAGTTCAACACTTGGTGAAAATGGTGCTTTAAGTGAAAATTTAACTTTGGAAAATTGGACGACTTATTTGGAGAAATATTTAAGTTATATTATAATGTTTTTCACCTAAATACTTTGGATGCCCTTTCTATGTTTTATTTGCATTTTTGTAAAGTTATCTCTCTCATAATGGGACGACTTGGTAAAGGAGGCAAATGAAACTCAAATGCAAATTAAGAAAGGTGAATGTGAATCTCAATTTGGGCGCCCTATTTGGAGGGAAAAGAAGATTTAAATTGGAGTTGAGAAAAGTTTTAAATAAGAGGTCTTGCCTTCACTTTTTATCTATCCATTGAAAACATAACCAAGTGCTGTTGAAATTTCTTCAGACCCTTGCTTCGAGGAATACATACCTCCTAGCTCCCTTAGTTTCGTGCTTGCAAGATAGCACATAGCTAAGTTTGAGACTGTTCTTTACACTGAAGAGCAAATTGAGCATAATGAAGATGAACTTCCGTAATGTCCCCTTTTTCAGCATGATCTTGGTTGATGATGGTTAGCCTATTACTCAAACTCTTGTAGGCTAACAGGTTGTGTTTAGAGGGTCAATGACATTATCTGGAGGAGTTTTGTCGTTCTCAATTCAGAGTTCAGTGATTGGCTCAGAGCAGGCCTTGGCAGTTCAGGGGTTGACAACTTCTTGTTGTCTGTTGAAAATTGGGATAACCTATCAAAATTTTGATAAAATTTGAAGATTTTCTCTTCTAAGGCACGTTTTACGAGGTGCAAAGGTTAGAAAATTTCAGTTTTGGGTCTATAGTCCTTTTGGCCAACATTTTTCATTCACTCTCGTCCGTTTTTCGTGAAATTCTTAGTCATTTTTCTCATGTTTTTGGTCAATTTCGGGTTTCTGGGGCATCACTGCAAGTAGGGGTTTTGGTTTCTTATTACAAGTAAGTGATAGGAACTTTTTGCTCTTATTACAAGTTACTTTTTGTTTTAATTTTAAGTTATAGGAACTTTTTATATAACTTACAAGTTGTAGGAACTTTTTGTTCACTTTACAAGTTACTTTTTAAAAAGTTACTTGCAATGAATTGAAAAAGTTCCGATTTCACTTAAAATCACTTGCAATGACTTGAAAAAGTTCCGATTTCACTTAAAGTTACTTGCAATGACTTGAAAAAGTTTCGATTTCACTTAAAGTCACTTGCAATGACTTTTAAAAGTTCCTATTTGAGTTAAGTAACTTGTAATGACTCCAAAAAACTCCGATTTCATGAAAATTAACTTGTAAAGTGCCTTGAAAAGCCCGATTTGAGTTTTTAAGCTTGCAAAGTGTATCTAAAAACCCGATTTGCAAGTAAAGGGCATTTTTAAAGTTATTTGTTAATTTTCACTTGCAATGAGCATCAAAAAACCCGAAATGCTTGCAATGAAGTTTTACAAGTTATTTTTCACTTGCAACGAGCATCAAAAAACCCAAAATTAGTTTTGCAAGTGTTTTTGTGAACTTTGTAGCTTGCTCTTGCTCATATGTACCCCGATTGAAGAGATTTTTGGCATGAAGAACACTTGGCAAGGTCTGCAACTTTATTAAATCCCCCATTTTTTCTCTACCATTGCCACGTTTTTGCAGATTTGAGTTTGCTCAAGGCGCCTAGGGTTTTATTTATTTATTTATTTTTATTTTTCTGTTTTTGTTGCTTTAAATCTTTTGTTCTTGGGTTGCCTTTCTATAAAGCTGAGTTTGCATATTTTATAAAACACTTACAGCTGAAAACGCATTTTCCTTTCATACGCCCTTCATTCCATCTCATATGCTATTTTATAAAACACATCTATGCTGAAAAACGTGTTTACTTTCATACACCTCCATTTGGAACACGCCATTCGCCTCTCATTCCATCTTTTAAGCCTTCAATAAAAAATGTGTTTTCATTCATTCAAAAACGTCTCCATTCCTAAATGCGTTTTCATCATTCAAATGCCATTCAATAAGAAACGTATTTCTTGGCTGAAAAACGTGTTTCTTATTTTCAGTTATCTTTCATTCGCCTTACTTTTTCATTCACCTTTCATTCATTCCATTCCATTTGACCTTCATCTCATTTCATTTCACATTCACATTTCATTCCATCTCATTACCATTTTCTAGAAAAGAATAAAAATGCCCTAGAAAGCAAATCGGGATTTTTTCCAATCAATTGCAAGTAGGGCATGTTTGTCTAAAATGCAACTACAAGTTAGCACAAAAAAATAAACTTGCAATGACTTCCTAAAATCCCGAAATCCATTATTCACTTGCAATGGCTTCTCAAAACCTGAAATTCACCTGTGAGCCCATTTTTGCATCAATTTATCCCTTCCCTTGTCAGTCTTGTTTGCATACATGATCTATCAAACCAACAAATCAAGGCATGGGCATTGTTTTATAACAATTTCATCTTGAATAAGGTGTTATGGGTTCTTCATCAGTGAACAAAGAAGAAGAGATACAACAGTAATTCCTAAAGCAGCCTGAAGGTCAATAATCCTCATGAAGCCATCTAGGGACAAAGTGAATTAAGCATGGAAAAAAAACGCAATGAAAAGAAGAACTTCCTTCCTAAAGAAATGGTACTATTCCAAGCCTGTGATAAGGTTGAAGTTTGCCAAGGACACAAAGATCATTAAGAATGCAAATTCTCGTTCCAAGTTCGAGATGTCTTCACCAATCCTGAATACTTCAAGTTCTAAAATCCTGAAGCAACATGAAGATCATCGCAGATGAAGGATGATGTAGTTAGAGTCGTGTTTTGGACACTTAGAATAATTTCAATTATGCATTTGTAATTTTGTTTTGACAAATTACATGTAAAGTCAGAAATTGTAATGGCAAGTAGTCATGCTACTCGCATTATTGAAGATTGTAATTACATGTAACCAAATTACAAATCAAGATAAATTAGGACTGTAATTTGGAATAAGTCAGTTGCAAGTAGTTGGTGGTTGAGAGAATTTCTCAAGTTAGTTGAGATCCTCCCACCTTTTTCTCATGACCTCTCTCCTATAAATACTTGAGAGGGTCCTTTGTAATATTTATCTTTTTGGCAAGCAAGAAAACTCTACAGAATTTTGTACTCATAAAGACTTTGAGCTTTATAGTTATAAGTTGTTCTTTTTCAAGTAATATCAAAGAGTTGGAAATTTCAGACTTTGTGTTGAAGTCCTACTTTGCATTCATTGTGTTCTTATGTCATTTTGGAGCATTACTATGTGATTATTTGGGGATTGTGGAAGATTGCTAAGGAGAGCTTCAATTGAAATATTTGCAGACATTGTGTTGTGAATGTTGAAGGTTGAATTCATAATTTGAGTTTAGAAGTTAAGAAGAATTGCAAGTCTTTGTGCTCGTAATAATTTTCATTTGTAGTAATTAATAGATACATCATACTTGCAGACTTTGTGTTGTCTTATGTTGTATATTTTCATTAGATTATCTTTCAAAAGGGTAGATAGGATCTCAGATTTTCAAGACTTTGTGCTTGAAATTGTTTTCCCATCCCGAAGGAAGTGACGGAAGTCTTTGAGCTTTTAGGAAACTTCATTTCCTTTCTCTTGATTTTATTGCAAGCTGTTGTAAAAGTTTATTTAAAAGTTAATGTCACTTTTCTGAAAAGAGAAAAAGATTTAATCTTTCCTGAAACAAGAGGAAAGATTATTGTTCCACCCATATTTGTTTTAGTTAGTAGGAAAGGGGGAGCCTTCCCTTAATTAGGAGAGTTTTAACTCACACACTATGGCTGAAACCACCATTTTGTTAAACCTCACAAGTTAGCAAAATATTCAACCAACACTTCTGACGGCACAGAATTATATGGAGTTTTGAGAGAGTTATGATTATTTAAGTGATTTAAGTTAATTATTAACTTAACACTTTATTATAAAGTCAAATTGACTTTATACTTTTTACATCACTTAAATATTTCATGAAAAGTGATTTAAAATTAAATCACTTAATCTTCAAAGTGGGCACCCAAAATATTTAAGTCAAACTATTGAAAGTGACTTAAATATATTTTAAAAGATTTAAATGATGAAAAGTGGCGTCATCTTCTTGAGATGCGTGCCCCTTGAGGATATAAGCATTTTTGGCAAATCAAACTCTATTCTTGATCATTTGACTTTGCCAATTGGGTTTTCTTCTGTGCTACTCTCTGTGACCAGGGTTTGAGCAATTTCTTCCATTGGAGAACGAGATCTTCTTCAGTGTTGAGCATTTTTGAGACTATGAGAGACTAGTCGAATTAGTGCATTTGTGAGAGCTTCATTCAGAGGTTCTATTGAGCTAAATTTGTGTTTCTGTTGAGTTTCCTTATTAGTTTAGGAGGGTTTGAGAGATGGCGTCCTTCCTTCATGTGGCAGACACTCTACTTCATGGCCGTACCTTCTGAGTTGAGGATTTTGGCTTATTGCTTGAAGTGCGTGGCTCTTTGTGCAAGGGCATTTGGATTTTCTAGGAGAAACGCCTTTCCTTTTGAGGGTTTCTCTTCAGCTTCTTTGGCGTATGGCTTATATCTACCATCTGCCTCAGTTTCTAGGTTGGACATTGCATTCTGTAGCTTCCTACACTAGATTTTGTCAGTTTTCACCATCTTGGCTGGCACACTGGACTTATTTTCTTAAATAAATAATCTAGAAGCTTTCGGGAACGTTTATCATTTGTGATCTATTTGTTTCAGTTAAATAATACCTTCTGCACTTCCATTCTGTAGAAAATAGCTCAGATTTATATTTTATAAGCATTTTATGTTGTACGCCCCTTCTCTTCTGTCTAGAAAATTTCTCTGAAAAAGAAAAAAACACAAATAAGATAAGAAAAATACAAGGGTTTGGGTTGTGAGCCAGCAGGGCTCATCACAACTTCTATGATGTTTTCTGAGTTTTGGTGATTTTTCTCAGTTTTGACATTGCTGGTGTGGTGCTTGGCTGAAGCCCATTTTGGCTTGTATCTCTCGACGTGATTTTTTGGTGGTTCTGGGTATTCTTCCTATGCTTGCACCTACCTTGGGTGCCCCTTTCCACAAAGTTTCAGAATTTAACATGAAGATGCTGATTTTATATGCCGGTCACCCCTCTCCTTGAAGGTTGTACCATCTCCTTTGGTGCATTGGGAAGCGTGCTTAATTATTTTGGACTGTTTGGAGTTGTTTCGAGGTTTGGTCTTGGTCGCCCAGTCTCAAGACATCCTTTGCACTTTGTTTCATGTCATTTAGAGGTGTCTAGACGAAGTTGTGAGCATTTATGTGAGTTTCAAGCTTGCTGGTCTGAGATTTCTGAGTGCTGCTACTTTATATCTGTTGTACCCAAAATAAATTTTTTGCTTCATTAAGGCATTTTGATTAAAATGGTCTAAAACTTGTAAAATTGTCGTCAAAAGTCAATTTTAGGTCAAACAAAGCATGGGCTTTTTGTAGGTTTACTGTCTAGAAGATACTGGAAAATTTTTAAAATTTTTAAAATTACAATTTCGGATCCCTGTTCTTAGAAAAAAACCCTAAAAACAAGGATCTTTACAGAATTGACGAAAAATAATTTTGTTCGGCTTATTTCACTTCACGATCACATTAGTGAAGTCCATATCAGGAAAAGGTCAGTTTAGCTCTGGTGGGTTGTTTCCACTTTTTCAGGAGAAAAGTTAGGACCTCCGAAGTCAACAATGGCAGATGGCTAGATACCAGGGGTCGAAATCTAAGCCTTAAATGCATCACAGAAGATTATATGGTGAAAGATGCTCAAAAAGATGCTTCGCAACGGAGGGGATTTTCGTGAAGGTGAAAATGCTTGAAATTTTTCTAAGTCTGGAAATAAAAGCGCCCCTACTAGCTAAGGGCGCCCAAGGTTTCAAAGGCTCAAATCAACCTTTCAGGATTTGTCACTTTCAAGAGGTCTTCTCCGGAAT
This sequence comes from Sequoia sempervirens, assembly GCA_007258455.2. Lineage (NCBI taxonomy): Eukaryota > Viridiplantae > Streptophyta > Pinopsida > Cupressales > Cupressaceae > Sequoia > Sequoia sempervirens. Next base: position 154,471,472 of record VDFB02000002.1, on the reverse strand, counting down.
TCTCCGGAATAGCACCTGAATTTGAAGATCAAGTGAAGAACGGAGGAGAACGAGGGAGATGAAATTAGTCAAAATTTGACTAACACTGGTAGAGAAAAGTGCCCCTGACTTTTGAGGCACCAAGTGTAACTTTTTGATGAAATGACACCTAGGATGTTTGTCTCAAACTTGATCAAGCTTCGCAATGAGTCCGTCAACGGATTAATCTGAGTTGCCAAACTATCGGAATTAGGAGTCAAACATAAGGTTTTTGTCATGGTCAAAATGTGAGTTTAGAGCACAAAAGCGCCCCTGTTGGCTAGGGGTGCCTAGGGTTTTGACCCTCCAATGGGGTTGTCAGGGTTTGCTCAAATGTTCATCTTGTCCGGAATTCTTCCGACTTTCCATTGCATATCTCAACCTAAGTAGAAGACTTGCCAATAGCCGGCAACTCAAGATTGAACAAAGAATGGGGCAAATTGAAAAATGGCTACGTTTGGAAATAAAAGCGCCCCTGCTAGCCAAGGGCGCCCAAGATTTTGACTTGCCAGATGAATTTTTCAGAATTGATCCAACTCCACAGTCGACCTTTCAGCCAGCTCGGGAAATTTTCCAAGTGTCGAGGAGTGCAGGTTGAAGGGAGGTCAAAATCAAGTTTAAAATGGTGAAAATCCTTGAAAAGATTTCTAAGTCTGGTGAGCAAAAGTGCCCATGTTGGCTAGGGGCGCCCAGAGTTTTGATGGATCAGAAGTCAAAACTAGGGTTTGCAACTTCCTTTTCAGTTTTGGTCATGCTCTTCAACGAGACTGTCAACCAGTCTACTGGATCTATCGGTCACTCAAAATCAATGATAAAACATAGGCTTCGGTGATGTTTGCAAAGGTTGAAAATGAAAAAATGAAAAACAGTTTCCAAGTCTGAGAAAGTTGGCACCTAAAGTCAAACTTTGACTTAACAGATTTTTGAAACTAAAGTGTATGCTTGGTCACCCTATAATGGAGGGATTTTTGAACTGAACTAAAAATAATAATAAGACTTCAGTTTCACCTCCAAATCAAACTACAAATGACTCCATTTTTCTTGCATGTGGCGTATTTTTTCTTTGCATGCTGAGTGGCACCCATTTTAGGGTTTTATCTTCATTCAGTTAACTAAATTGAGGTCCAATGAGGTTATTTCATCCTAAATTTAGGATTTAACTGAATGTGACGCCTTAATTCATGAAATTTATTTATTAAAGCACTTGGGCATCCATTTTTTTCATCACAGGTTGAAGGAAAACACATATTTTCTCGTGCAAGCAAGATTTGAAGACACTATAGGTGAATTTTTCAGTGTTCTTCGTAGTTCCAGGTCCAAATTGCTCAAACAGATAATTTTCTAGATTCCATCTTTTCAACACATGCTTGGCAGACTTCATTAGATTGGGTAGAAGGAGGCGATTTTTCTTGAAGATTGATAGAGGCAGAATATAATTTCTATCTTCTCCCCCTCACATTTCTTCTATCCTTGTCTTAGGTTTTCTCTCACATGTCCAAGTAAACAATGGTTTTTCACAATTCTAGTCATTTGGGTTCGTTGAGCATAGTGTTGGCGACAAAACTCATGTTCCAAATTTTCTCGGCAAAAGTGCCTTGCTACCCCCTATTTTTAGGGTTTTCAGAAAAAGTCAACATTTCAAAAAACAAAGAATATGGGTTTGATCAGCACATTGGCGGCTACAAAACCCATATGCCATATTTTTTCACAAAAAATAGCCCCTGGTGCCCCTACAGCCCTTGTAGCTTCTATTACTGAAAAGCTCTTGCATGCCTAAGGAAAAGTCAATTTTTCGAATTTCTGATAATCTAGGTTGGCTTAGAATCATATTCTCTACAAAACCCATATCTCATAAAATTTCGTAAGGATTGTCCCTCGGCAAGCTATTTTTAGCCTCGTCAAAAGCTATTTTTTGCCTTTTCAAAATTTCATCCAAACGTATCCGAGGTCATAGTCAAAAGTCTAGTTTTTCAAAATGCAATTCAATCCAATTGAATACAAGACCAAATAGGTCTTAATTCATGACTTTTTGAAAACCTTTGACACTGACTTATACCATGGTCATCCAATGATCAAATTGAGCACAGTGGAAAGCGTTGACAACACTACAATCAAGCATCTTGATCACTCTAGGTTGTTCAAGGCAGATTCTATTCCCATCACAGTGTCAAATCTCGAGTTTGTCATTGCATGCATCAAGCATTATGACTCTTCTACACGACAAATTCAATCAGTAGATGGGCGAGTTGTTTGCAACCTCAAGCCGAGAGATGTTGAAAAGTGCTTCGCTATTCCACCCCGTACATATAATTGCATCATAATCATGGAGGAATGTGACAAGATATGGAATGCAGAAAAAGAAAGAACTCATAAGGTTGCTCAAAGGTGGGTTGAAGGAGCAGAAAACTAACTTGCCAAAGAAGCTTGGGCGTGGAGAATTCAAGGACGAGATAGCTATCCTAATTACCTTGCTCAGCTGGGTCATGGGTCAAGAAGAAGCTAATGTCTTTCGGCCATGGATGTTTTATGTCATCTCCCAGATTGTCAATAACAAAGAACATTTCGACTGGGCTATGTTGATCAGTAAGGTTCTTCATCAGCAAATCGCGGAATTTCTCAAGATCCATGAGTTTCATATGGTTTCTCATCTCATCTATTTAATTGCATTCCAAGGCAATTTTAGAGTGCTGAAAACTGTTGGAACTCTTGGTGTTCAATGTGTGCATGAATACTTCCCACAGTTGGAGTTTTCACGAGTTGAACAAGATTTCAAGCAGGTGAATGATCATTTTGAATTTTTTGATGAAGACAGTGAGAAATCTTGGCAATAAGATGCACAAAAGGATTTTAGCGAATGCCAAATCAGCAATGGAGAATTGGGCAAATTGGTTTATCCAATTTCCCACATTCACTTACATCTGAGTGTATGGTTTCTCAGGAGAGCCTTTGATGCTACCACGATATTCGTTTGACAAAGTCTTGTTCATGGAGTTCTTGAGACAAGTTCATGAAGTTCATTCTTTTCTATGCAATCGGCATAAGACGGCGTTCACTTTTCCATGTGGATTGGGCATATACAAATGCAAATCAGCAGCCGATTGCAAGTTGATGAGCAACGAATTGTCCAAACTTCATCTCAAGTACCTCAACGAAAAGTGCTCATATGATCCTTTGGGCCTCTTTGCAGCTCGTTTGGAGCGAAATCATTCACACAAGCCAGCTCTTGAAGACTTTTGGGTTAGTTGTGAGGATGAATTAGAAGTTTGCAGGTGCCACTATTGCAAACTCACTCTTCCTCAACTTGTTGATTTCTTATCAGAAGATGTTGAAGGTTTGTCGGATGATGATGGAGAGGTTTTGCTGACTTCATTCGTCAAGGATCAAATTGCTCGCTAGCCGCTTCAACAACCAGATTGGTATGCCAAAAAGAGTACTTCAGTTGAGGATTTATCAAGCCAAGTTCTCAAGACCAGCATGCTTTTCCTAGATGGCAAGAGGAGGCGAAAGGTAGTTCCAGTTGCAGAGTCGCCAATTGTATTTTCTTCGCTACCTTCCACATCAAGGTCAAGACCTAGAGTGAAGACATGGAGCAATCCAACTGATGGTACCAGGGTTAGCGGAGGAACAAAGAGAGGAAACAAAAGTCAACAAGAACAACCAGAGAAGGTGCTTGAAATTCTAGTAGAGTCAGTGGTGAAAGCTGAAGTTGGGTCCTCGTCTCTTGGTCCGCCATTATCTCCTTAGCCTCCTCCCATTCAAATAGATTTAGAGCCAAAATCACCAGTTCATGAAATCTCAATGCCAATTCATTCACCAGGAGTTGACACAACTACAGTCGTTTCTCCCAAAGAAGTCAACATAGACCATTCATCTTGGCTTGAAAAGACTTTGGGTAGAAGGAGGCAAAAGCCTTCCTATTAGCTTGATCTTTCAGAGTTTGGCAATGCCTATCAGGACACGTCAAACAAGAAGATCAAGAAGCAGGTACCCATAGAGAAGAATCCTGATGCAGAGATTGTCATTGAGGTTGCTACATTGCTAGAGGGCAAGAGACTGGATGAGGTTGAGATTGGTGACTTCACCTTTGTCAAAGCCAACCTTGGTAGGAGCTCTCGACATGTGGATATGAGCCTCTTTAAGGTAGCTGCAAGCAATCTTCAGGAGCGGGTGATGAAGGACGAAGAAAAGCAGCCCTCAAGGTCGAAAATAAGCAGTTGCGACAATATATCTCAGATCTTCTTCATGGAACTTCAGATGCAGCTCTTCTTCCACAACTTCGAGAATAACCCGCAGATCAACGAAAGTTGGGTCAGTTAGTCAATCATGGAAGGCTTTTGGAAAATTGGATCAAAGATTTTGTTATTGGAGGCAAATACCTTCTTGCAAAGTTTTACCAATTAAGGTATAACGCCCACGATCTTCGTCAAGGAATTCAGAAGCTTGAGTTGAGCATTGTAGAGAACAAACCAAGGGATGAAATCATCAGTTCTCAGTTGGCGGTCGCACATGATGCCGTTGTAGCAGGTGAAGACAAAAGGAAGCTTTTTGCTTGGAGAGAACAACATCTCTTCAAAATAGAAACTTATGAAAGAGTGTCTACAAAGATGGCTAAAATCAAAGAAATTCATCATACAAATCCTATGTCGTTATCTATTAAACTCATAAGCGGATTCATCATACAAATCCTGTGTCGTTATCTTCATGAGGATGGTACCTACATCGATCTTGATGTCGTGCAAGCGAAACTCCAAAGTTTGGTTCATGATGGTCTTAATGGTGATCCTGTGGCATCCAGGTTGAATCATTTTTCTGTGATGTCAACAAGTTTCGACAATATGGCTGAGGAGGTTAAAGAATGTCTGAATTTGATCGTAGATGGAGAGAGGACATTGAACAGACAGTCCATTATCTTGGACAATATCAAAGTGCCTAAAGATGATGAAGTTAATGATTTCCTGGAGGAGATGATTGCTCACGACAACTTGGAGTAGACAGACAGTTAGATCTCACAATTTTCCTGAGGATAGAATCAAAGGAAGCAATCAACTCAACATCACTCTTGAGTTTAGATTGCTGATTTCATGCATGTTTATCTCGTCCTTGGGGATATCTTTTGGTGGAGGTGGAACTTTCAATTAGGATTTAGTTAACTGATGTTGGTTATCAGTTAACTCTCATATCAATAAGACTTGCGCGTTGCAAAGTCCAATCAGTTTAGTTTAGAATCAGTTAACTGAGGTAGTTTTCTCAGTTAACTGTTAGGTTGCATACATTTAGACATAATAATAAATCTTGCATGCTTGCAAGATTGAATGTTAACTCAAGGAGATTTTAGGGTTCCCTACTCCTTTGAGGTTCTATAAATAAGAGCACCCTGTTCATTGTATTTTAACTTTTACTGTGATAACAAATTGTTGTGCCCACCTTGCCTGCAATATTGCTATTTTGTATTGGTTCACTTTGTTTAATATAAAGCCGGTTTGATCGTCTATTGTGTGTTGTTTCTTCATGCAGTTTGCTGTCCCGGATTTATTATTGCTGTTTTAATAATCTTTCTTTCATATCTACACCTCAGATAGAGTTTTTTACCTCCTTGGGAATTTAGAGATAAAGATTATTGTTTGATGTTGTTTATAGTAATCTTATTTTCAGCCTACACCTCGGATAGAGTATTTTACCTCCTTGGGAATCGTGAGATCTAGCTTGCCGTTTAATGTTGTTTTTAGTAATCTTGTTTTCAGCCTACACCTTGTTGTACCCCAAAATTAAAATTTTTGTTACACTTGACATTTTGAAGAAATGAGTAAGAGTCTTGTCAAATCAGTCAAAAACGTCAAAATTCGGGTGTGCATGTCTTGCATGAGGGGTTAAAACGCAAAATTTTAAATTTCTGACGATCTGGGTCTGCTGAGAACAGCATAACCTACAAAACCTAGATCTCAGTTTTTCATCCCTAAATTTTAGGAAAACTGCTATTTTTAGAAATTTTCTCGAAATAGTAACGTTTTCTGGGTTTTTCTGGGTTTCTTTCGAAACAGTTACTAGAAATTTTTTCTAAAAATAGAAAGTTGGTCCGACAGAATTCGAACTGATTTTGATTAGCTCAAAATGTGTCCACATCAGGCTGGTGCAGTCAGAATCTTAAAATAATCAGTTTTGCCCTACTGGGTCTATTCTGCTTTTTCAGAAGCATATCTGGATCTCCAAGGTCATCAATGGAGGTCATCCGACTGCCAGGCGTCAATTTCAGCATTTAAACTTTCAGCAGAGGGTGAAAAGATGAACATGCACGAAGAACGAGGAAGAAAATTGAAAAGTCATGAAAATTTTCTAAGTCTGGTGGAAATAGGCGCCCCTGTTGAAGAAAGAAGCCCACCTTTTTAGGTCACCAGATGAGTGAATTAGGGTTAGAACCTCCAATGGAAGTTGCTCAGTATTCAGTCAGCTTCACGATGGATATTCCCGTCAGAGCATCCGACAATCCAGTCTCCAGCAAATTCGAGTCAAAGTGGAAGGTACAGAATGAAGATCTGAAACTTGAAGAAGAAGATTAAAGTAAAAAATTTCTAAGTCTGGAGAAACTGGGCGCCCTAGGTGAAGAAGGGCGCCCAACTTTTCAAGGGTTCAAACAGATGAATTTGCAGTCACAGTTATAACGAGATGTCTTCAGAATGCAACAGACTTTTCAGTGAGTTATCCAGCACGACAAACGGAGCTCGCAGTCATCAGATTCAAAGGGTTGAACAGAGGGTCCAATGAGAGTTGAAAAGAAAAATCTGAAAGCAAAGGTGAAAAATGCAAAAATAAACTAACTCTGGTAAAACTGGGCGCCCCAACTTGCCAGGGGCGCCCAAGCTTTTGAGGACCTGAAATCTGCCTTTTGGCAGAAGTATTTCTAGAAGACCCCTCCTGAAATCCTCTCAGCTTCGCAACAAATCCAAACATTCATCAATCCGACGCCCGGAGCTCAAGATTCAACAAGATCGCCTGTAGAAGTGAAAGACATGAATAAATTGAAAAAATTTCTAAGTCTTGTAGAAGTGGGCGCCCCAGTTGAGGAAGGGCGCCCAAACTTTAAGACCTTCAAATGATGGAATTTGCAGAAGTAGCATCCAAGAGTGCCCCATCAAAATCAGTCTGGCTATCCAACGAAATATTCAGACAGTCAGTCGGATCAGCGTTGCTCCCGGAATCGAGGATTCATCAAAAAATCAAAGGGAGAAGGAAGAACTTGGAAATTAGAAAAATGGCTAACACTGTAAAAGTTCGGAGCCCCTCGAAGGAAAAGCCTCCCATGGATTCGAAGGTCAAAATCAACTTTTTAGCCGGAGGTGCCTCCAGAACATCCTTCTCAGTTTCAGTCAGGCTCCGTCGTGAACCACTCAGCTCGCCCGTCGGGTTGATCTGTCAACGGGAAATCAGAGGTGAAGTAGCCTGTCAAAATGGAGAAAAGTTGAAAATATCAAAATTTTGACTAACACTGGTGGAAATAGGCGCCCCTCTTGGAGAAAGGCGCCCAAAGTTTCATGCCTTAGAGGATTTTTCAAGAGTTTTCAAATTTTCAAAATTTGCAAGAGGAGAAGGATGGCGTCCAAATTCAAAGAGATTGAGATTTAGGGTTTTGAAAATAAAAGCAAAAAGAAAGCAAAACCTAAATCAAACCCTAAGTCTATTTAACATCATTCTTTCATGTATTTTTCATTACTTTTTGCAGGTAGCATCCAGAGGAGAAAGTTGGAGCAGCAAGTTTGAAGATTTTTGGTGATTCAAGAATCCATCCTTGCTGGTTTTACATCAGATTTTTTAGACCAGCAAGCATAAACCCTTGCTTTTTCAAGCTTTTTGTTCCAGAAGATCAAATTTTTCAAGCTGAACGCTAAGGCTTTCCATTTTTCAGTCATCTGGATCTTTTTGCCTCAATCTTCTGAAGAATTTTTCAAGAACTTGATCAAGTTGCAGCAAGTGCTTTTATTTTGCATGTCAGTGAAAACCTCAGTGCATTCAAATTTCAACCATCTGGGTCCTTTCCAATCAGTCTTCTAAAGAAAACCCATATCGCAGCTTTTTTTCAAGAAAGTTCAAAATCTAGGGTTGGCTGCTTTTTCGATCAAACATCAGGGTTTTGAAAATCCAATCCACTGGGTCCATTTCTAATCATATTCTGAACAAAACCCAGATGCCAGTTTTTTCGAGAAAAAATTGAAGAAATTAGGGTTTGCTGCTTTTTCAAGCAAAATTCAAAATTTTCAAAAATGGACGATTTGGGTTGTCTTACATCGATATTCTGAACAAAACCCATATCTCAGAAAAATTTCTCAAAAATTCGTCCATTGGAGCACAAAAATCAGCATTCTAAAAATAGAAATTGTTCAAGACTTGTCTGAAACAAGGCGAGTTTACATTCATTCTTCGAGTTTTCTGAAATGGAGTACACTCCTAATGTTTTCAAGTCCGAATCAGCTCTCTTTCAAAATTATATCAAAACAGCTGAGACAGACTTGCATCATGTCAAGCCGGTGTTCGATCTACATGCCTTGGAGAGAGCAGGCAACACTTCAATCAAGAACCTAGGACATTCTGGACTCCTCGCAGCAGCGTCTATTCCTATATCAGTTCAGAGCCTTGAGTTCGTAATCGCTTGCATTAAGCATTACAACCCGGCTACTAGGGAGATCCAGTCAGCAGACGGTAGATTGATTTGCAGTCTAAAGCCTGATATGGTCGAAAGGTGTTTTTCCATTCCCCCGTGGCCTGAAAGTGTAACTCTTTCAAGAGATGAATGTGAAAAAATGTGGAATATGCATAAAGATAAATATAGCAAGAAGATTGCACAAAGATGGATGAAAGAAAAACATAAGACATTGCCGAAGAATGTGGGCGAGGAGAATTCAAGGACGAAATTGCCATCATCATCACTTTGCTCAACAGGTTCACTGGCTCAGAAGATGCCACCAAGTTCCAACCTTGGATGTTTTATGCCATACCTCACATTATGAAGAAGACCGAGTTTTATGATTGGCCTACTTTGATTAGTGACTGCCTACATCAGCAAATAACAGAATACTTCCAATTTCATGTATTCCACATGGTGTCATACCTAGTCTACCTGGTGGCCTATCAAGGTCAATTCAAAGGGTTGAACACCGAGGGATCGTTGAGCGTACAACACATATATAACTATTATCCCCAGTTGGAATTCACAAAGTCGTTGCACCACTACAAAAGGGTGAACGAGGCATTCTTGATGTACACAGTGCGGGACTTAGACAACGAATTGCACGTCCGCATCTCTTCAGTTGCCAGGGCAGCAATGGCGGAATGGGCGGATTGGTTTATACAGTTTCCTACCTTTACCTATCTTAGGGTCTATGGTTATTCAGGTGCCCCGCTCATGTTGCCAAGGTATCCGTCAGATGAGGTCATCTTCATGGAATTCCTGAGGCAAGCTCACGGTGTCCACACAGTCTTGAGAAATAGAAAGAAACCCTCTCTTCACTTTCCTTTAGGGTTGGGTATTTATACATGCAGGACTACTGCAGATGCCAGGACAGTTGGAGAAGAGTTAGATAAATTCGGCCTCAAATCCTACAGCGAGAGGCGATCATTTGATCCTCATGGTGTCTGCGCTGGCCGATTGGAGAAGAACTATAATCACATACCCGCACTTGAAGATTTTTGGGCTAACTGTGCATATGACTTTGAAGTGCGAAGGCATAGTTACAGCAAGCTAACTCTCCATCAGATGAAAGACTGTTTAAATGAAGATATAGAAGGGCTCTCTGATGATGATGAAGATGTGCTTCTACCGATGTACACTCAGAAACGAATCGAGGATCAGCCTCTTCCACAAGTTAATTGGACAAACAAGGAATCTCTTTCAGTTGAAGACAGGACAAGACAAGTCATTGAGCATAGTAAGGTTTTCTTAGTGCTTAAAAGGAAGAACTCCATTCCAGTAGCAGAGCCGCCAAGGATAATTCCCTCTTCTTCCAGAACACAGTCGAAAGGAAAGGGTAAAAGTCAGTCTCAAGATGGCGTCAAAGGTTGTAGATCAAATAAAAATGTAAAAAGAAGGTTGGATTTCTCAGGCATAGTCATACAGGAACAACCTACAGTTGATTCAGAAGTTCCTCCTGACGAGCCCATACCTCAGAATGAAGCAGAGGAGCCACCTTCAACACATGTTTCTGTACCTTTGACGGGTTCTTCACCAATTCACATTGATCTTGATATCGAAGATGATGAAGAGATTGCAGCAGTACCTCCTGAGGAAGTTAGTAAAGATACTACTGTGTCTTGGCTTGAGAACTCCTTAGGAAGGGTTAGGAGAAGGCCTTCATATCAAGTGAGTGTTGATGATCTCGATAATATCTATCAGGAACCTCCTAAGAAGAAGGCAAAGAAGCAAGTTCACTTTGACAGGAATCCTGATAACGAGATAGTCATAGAGACTGCAGTGCCCCCAAAAGATAAGAATAGGGATGAGATAAATATGGATGATTTTGTCATGGTCAAGGCTAATCTCGGTAGAAATACCAGACATGCAGATTTGAGTCTCTTCAAAGTTGTATCCGAAAACCTTCAAGAAAGAGTGTTTAAAGATGGAGAAGACAAGGCAGCCCTCAAGGCTGAAAATCAGCAGCTCAGGCTTTTCATGTCTAACCTTGTCCATGGTTCTTCACAAGCAACCCAGTTGCTGCCCCAGGTCTTAGAGACACCAGCTGATCACCATCAGTTAAGACAGCTGGTCATATGTGGGAAGGAGACTCAGGAGTGGATCGAGAGCTTCATTGTCAAAGGAAGGGAGATCTTGGCACAGATGTTCCAGTTAAGGGAAAACGCTCATAAGCTACGTCAAGGTATCCAAGGATTTGAACAGACATTTGCTGAAGTAAAACCGAGACATGAGATTATCATTGCTGATTTAGACAGGGCTTACAGTTCAACAGTTTCCAGAGAACACAAGAAACAAATCCTTGCCTGGAGAGAGCGTCACGTTTTCAAAGTTAAAACCTATGAGAAGATATCTGAAGAATTCATTGTCTACAGACAAAGGGTGGTTGAAGCTCTTCTTTTCATCAGCGAATTCGTCATAGAGATCCCCTCTCAGTACAGCCTCGAAGACAGTTCTTACATCGGGCTTGAGGAGGTGCAAAATCAGTTCCAGAGTTTTGTTCACAATTGCAGTCCAGTTGGCAGAAGGATAGGCCATATTTCAGTGATGTCAGCAAAGTTTGATAAAGCGGCCAATGAGGTTGAAGATTTCCTGAGATCTATTGCAGATGCTGAAGATATTCTTGAAAAGTGGTGCTTTGTTGTTGATGGCATAGATGCACCGAACCGGGACACAATCTCTAACTTCCTAGCGGATGTGATCGAGCTTTAAAGCAGCTTTCTTCTAGAAGCTTTTTTTCCCGCTTTCTTTCTATTCTTGGAATAATCCTTATCCATTCTTTGAGGATAGAAAGAAGTTAAGATGTAATAGTTGGTGTTTCCCGTTTTTTCTGCTTTCTAGGGTTTTATCTTTCTAGATTTAGTAATAAAGCTTGCTTGTTGAGCAAGCCCTAGATTGTGAAAGCAAGGAGATTTTAGGGTTCCCTACTCCTCTTGTCTATAAATAAGAGCCTTTGCTCATTTAGTTTTAACTAGTGAGAACAAAACTGAGCCTATTGTGCCTTCTATTTGTTGCTCAAGTATTGTTCATTTGTGTTGTGATAAGCAAATTGTTGAGCCTCTTTAGCCAACAAGGAGTTAGTGAGATTGTTGTTTTCTATTGTGTTAAGAATAAGTTTGCAAGCCTCTTTAGCTGCAATTTCTTGTTCGAGGCATGTTAGAAGTGAGCTTTGTTTTAGAGATTTGAGTAATAAAATCATGAGCCTCTTTTGCCTTGGTCCAAAATCTCAGATTTCCGTTATCTATGTTCTACTTTTATGATATTTATTTCAGCTTGCAGTGAAGTGTGTAGGTGTTCGTTGAAAGAGAGATTATTGAAGTAGTTTTTGTCAGAGAATCTACCTTGTTAATTTCTAACTTCTCTTGCTCTGCTATTACTTGAGAGGTTAGGAACGTCTTTAGTTTAAGTTAGTCGTAGTTGAACTTCTTATTTCAGAAAATCTCAGCTGCGGCGTTTGTGTTTAAAAAACCTTGTGCTCTAAGCTGATCAAAAAGATAGGCAACTTAGTTTTAGTTTACTTTCTTTCAAACACCATCAGCAAGAGGGAGCTTCCCCTCCTAATTTGAAGAGCAGTTTATCTGTGCATAGCTGTCCGTTTTCAAATCCGCATTCCAAAGGTGCGAATTTAAACGCCAACACACCTAAGATAGAGTATTTTACCTCCTTGGGAATAATGAGAACTAGCTTACAGTTTCATATTTGTTTCTAGTAACCTTTATTTCAGCCTACACCTCGGATAGAGTATTTTACCTCCTTGGGAATCCTAAGATAGAGTTTATCGTCAACCATTCCCAATTGCTCCTAATTCCTCTTGCTCTGTTTTTTAGAGGAGATAGGATAGTTTTAGTGTTAGCCTAGTTGTAGTTAAGATCTGCGAAACCAGAAAAAACCTTAGCTGCAATGTATTTAGTTTTATAACCTTGTGCCTCTACCAGCTAAGTCAAAAAGATAGGAACTTAGATTACTTTACTTTTTATGCTTATCAGCAAAAGAGGGAGCTTCCCCTCCTAATTTGAAGAGCAATTAATACTGTGCATAGTTGTTTGTTTCCAATACGCACTCCAGAGGTGCGAATTGAAATGCCAACAATATCAAATTGGTAATAAGTTTCAGTTTTGGCTTATTTTCATAGTTTGATAGCTTGCTTTAGTTTGGAGTTTATTTACTATCATTTTGGGGTGCTTTGGTTATCTATATCTCATTGTAATTTGCAGATTTGCTTCACTTTGTAAGGCTGTTATGTAATGTCCCCATTCTCGGAGTGACATCTTGGAAATGAGAACTAGCTCATTCACCATTCCCGTGAGCTAGCCATCCTGTTGAGGGAATGCTATTTTGGGCCTAGAGAATTATATTTTTGATGAGTTTCTATTGTTGGTAAAAAAGGAAATTATTTTTAATGAAGAATAAAATATAATACTTATTATATTTTATTATTGCTTCCCACTTGCAGTGACAAAACCAAATTTTATTAAAAAATTAAGGAATTTAAGGAGGGGAGATTATAAAGCAAATAAAATATTATTATTCTCCCTAAGAGGTCGGCTCATTTCATAAAGAAAATAAAATATTACTATCCTTTAAATGGTCGGCTCATTTGAAAGAATCAAATCTGATCTTTGGTAGGTCAGCTCATTCAAAAGAATCAAATCAGATTACCTCCTTAGTCGGTTTGGGGCTGGGGCGGTTAAGGGAGGATAAAAGAAGGATTTGAATGTTTTTTTGGGGGTATCCAGAATAGAATTTGATTTGGCACTTTGAAGGTTTCTTGATTGAAGATTAAGTTCAGCCGATCAAGGTGATGCTCCCTTGATTTCTTAGGTATGGAGATGGCCCCATCCCTATTCTGAGAGGTGGATATATCCAGTATTCACAAGTGAATTAAATGCAAACACAAATTTTGATCTTTGAAGAATTCGACTTGAGGAAAAGCTTGACAAAAATTGTGAAGACATTTGCAGTCAATAAGTGGTTCGACAACATCAACAAGAAGGTCGATTCTAGAGGAATGTCTACAGTCCTTTGGAGAGGACGATTTCACACGTGATGAGGACGAATTCATTTTGCATTGCTAGATTCAATATCTACTCCTTTGCTGGTGTACTCAAAAATATTCGAAGACATTTTCAGGTTGAAAAATCAGAATATTGGAGCCAATCGATTTGGGCATTTCATTGTGGCAAGTTGGGCACCCCTCCTCGGGGAATCGATTGTATCATTGTGGCAGAAATTTGCATAAAGGAGAGGTCGTTTTGGTTCAGACCTGGGTGCTCCTTCTTAGGGCAGCGATTTCATCATTTGTGGCAGCAGTTTCATCATTGGTGGCAGCGATTCCATCTTGGGAAGGAGGCAATTCGATCTGGAGAGCATACAATATTTTCCAGGCAATTTTGAGGGTGGAAATCGTGGCATTCTTCCATGCTCCAGGCGCTGCAATCAGACTTGCATTTCCAGGTTCTTTCATTGTAAATGCTATCATATAAGTTTGTAGGTTGCATTCTTATCAGCATATTGTAATAAACCAAATCGACCCTCATATATAGGCGATTGGATGAAGATGTTGGCATATGTTGGTTTTAGATCAGTCATGGAAGTTGCATGGTAATTCTTCATTTTGATATTTTATGGTCTCTAGTCTTAAAGAGCAAACTGCTGTAATCATTGTAGTCAAAGTTGTAATCAGTTTGAAAACATATTTAATACATACCATTGAGTTTGGAGGTTGCATATGATTTGTTTGACAAAATGTCAGTTTGCTGTAGATGCATATTTATTTAGTTTTCAGTAATCTATTGCATTGGAAAAAGCCAATAAACACTTGCATTTCATTCTAGAATTTCATTTGCAAGCATTTTTCATTGATTAGTTAGTTTATTTACTCATAACATCATCAAAACAAGAAGCAAAGCAAATTCAGAAACCTATATCAGCTTGGGGACAGTTTGCATGCCAAGTGTTTGACGGAATTACGAAAGCTAAAATTCAGAAAATTTGGGTCAGAATTGGTAAGGGATATTGCATGTTATTAGTAGTACTGGTTCAGTCGTTTCATTTCTGCACTTTACTTTTGTATTCCCATTATTAGTGGAAGAGACTAGCCTCGCCATCTTTATATTTCAATTACGCTCTTTACTTTCATTCCCACTGAAAAGTGGAAGAGACAGGCCTCGCCGTCTATTTTCATTTCAGCACTTTACTTTCTTGTATTGCCCGTTGAAAAGCGGAAGGGGTTAGCTAGCCGCCCAGACATTTACTTTAAGTACTTTGTATTACACTCCCACTAAATAAGTGGTCAAGTTGCATTGCATTTCTTGTCAATCGGTTGAGCCGTCTTTATATTGTATTTCCAGTTTTTAGTTTATTTCAGCTAATGATCCCTTTTCCACCGTATGCTCTCACCTCGCCCACACTGGGAACTTGGTGATCAGAAAGTAAAGGGTTGATTTTCCGTATTGTACTTTCTATTTGGATTTCATCTAACGATCCCCTTTCCACCGTATGCTCTCACCTTGCCCTCATTGGGATCTGGGTGATCAAAAAGTGAAGGGTTGCTTTAGTTGGTTTATCATTTCTCTAATGTTAACGGGTGAAATCTTGTGCTCAAAATTGGAAAAAATTATAAGGCAATATTTCACCTTATAAACTAATTGAATCCATATTTGCAATAATCACATTAGTAATATACATTGAGCTATGAATATGCTAGTTCTATATTTCCGAAATCATAAATTAAGCGATACTGACAGATTATCTCTGCTGCTGCTCTGTCTTTTTCTTCCTTTACGATTCCTAAATTGCTCCTATTCTTAACACTCTAGAGATATCGTTAGCGTAGATCAACAGATAGAAACCTATCATTCATACTTATATTAAAGCATCATAACTACTTGTAAAGCTCAATAATTGCTGCAAGCATCATTATTGCTTAATAATAGATATTCTATATATATATGATTATAATTTATATATATGTATACATTTATAATTATATTAAACTTACAGTCCCAATATATTCTTCTAATGATACTTATTCCAAGGATCTTGTATGATTCATGTCTTCTTCCCAATCTGTTGGATATTCTAATTTATTTCCTCTCTGAAATCTGCTGATGTTTATATTTTCCATACTCTGATTAAATCTACTGTTGTGTGTTTGATACATCTTTACTATCTTCCACACACTTATATATATATATATATATGCGCATTAGCCTCTCTTCTACATCTGCATCTACCTTTCTTTTTCTTTATCCTGATCTCTGTCCTGTATATATTTCTGCTTTCATTCAGCTTTTACCTCCCATATATTGGCTCACAAATCCATCCTTCATATTCCTTTCATCTGCTCCTAATTCATATGATTATCGTTGGTTTTCTTGTCTTCATTTGATGCTCCATAATCTGTGTTTTTATCTAGTCTTAGTCCTGCCCAGTTCATATATATCCCCCTCAAAATGAAATTATCTCTCTTATATCTCACGATGGGAAAAGGCATGTTCGTTTGTCCCGTCGTGTCTCCTCCTTGAACACTGCCTTTTGTTTTGATATTAATTAATCACTCCCTCTTTCAGATCGCAGCTTTTCGTTATACTTAGGTATTAATAATATCTCCCCTTTGTCTTGGCCAAAGTCAGCGATAAGGTTAAGGGAGTCGGCCAGTTTATCTAAAGAATATTAGAGGCTGTTTTATCCTTATATGCTATGTTATATTTTATATTATATGTTTTCTCATATTAGGTATATTATTATATTATATATTATTATAATAATATCAAGCTATTGTTTATGTATATTATATGTTAATATATTTATTAGTTATGTATAACAAATTATTTTTATATTAAATGTTTAAAATATATTTATTATTATTATTATTCTAATAATACTAAATGTGTTAATATTTGTATTTATGTTTTAATATGCATTCTATTTATGTATTTGCATTTCAATGCTTAGTAATTTTAGTGTTCCATTTAAGGGACATGACATCAGAACTTGTCAAGGTTTAATATATAAGTTGGAATTTGCAAAAAAAAGTGAAACTCGCCATTTTTTTGCCTTTTGCGATGCGATTTCTAAATTATTTTGCCTTCTGCAATGCGACTAGGGCACGGTGGCTAGCGACAAGAGCATAGAGGAATAGAGCGGGTTGAGAACTGAGATTGGATTGGCGAGTTCTTTGTTTTCACTACGTAAGTCTATGTGGGGTAAATCAATCTTTGTAACAATTGTGAGTCTCATTTGGCTCCATTCGAGGGTTTGGAACTTTGGATAGCTATGGATGTCCTAATTAGGGAATTAGGGAAAAACAACCATGTAATAACATTTGTTTTGATTAATAAATATCTATCTTACATATAAAAAATATATATAATATTATATTTATATTAATATATATTGTATTACAATATTTATAATATTATTATTTTATAGTTATATTATTAGTATTTATATATTACTGTTATTAATACTAATAATTATATATTATAATAATATTATATTTATATATTGTATTGTAATATTTATAATTTTATTATCTTATAATTATATTATTAATATTTGTTTATTATTATATATATATATAAGTTTTACATGTTTTTATTACAAACAAACCCAAATGAATCTAGCCCTCACAATTGTTTTGTTGGATCCATGAATTGAATCCACAAACTCGAACCGGGATACTAACCAAAACTAGTAACTTAGGTTTTAAACAATTGTTTGAAGGTTCATTTTCATTCAACATGAGGGATTGTAAGGGAATTTTAATCATTGGCATGCAAACATGTTGATTGTATTTGTGTTGGGCGTTGACCTAGTCATGTTCAATAATATGATGGAAATCAGTAATATGTTCTACACATTTAGTACATATGTTTGTTTTTGAAGAATATTTTTAAAAATTATGTATTTTCAAATGTTCGATAAATTTGCCAAGTTATTGCTAAGTTTCTCCCCAATTTTTTTCCGAGTCTCGAGTTTTTACAAATTTTGGGCTTGCTGAGTTATTGTCGAGTCCAAGTTTTACAACTATGATCTCATTTCACTTATAGTACTACTTTTTGCTAACATCGTACAACATGAAATTTGGAAGCTATGCATTTAAATTCCATCGTATAATTTGCATTGTACACTTTGATAGTGTTTTCCTCCATCACTATATAGTTTGCATTGTATGCTTTGACTAAGTTTTCCTCCACCATCGTAGGGTTGGGATTCAACAAGCTTCCAGTGTCCATTAGAAAACCTACATTTATTGTTGCAGCCATACAATCAAGGATTTGAGCCAATACTGCATGATTTGAGTTGTTGAAACAATCTTTAGGGATTGGTAATTTTGGGTCTGTAGTACAACCCCTATTGCATGCTACCATACCTCATATGTGGCTCTGGTTCATAAAAAAATTGGTTTATTCTCAAAGTTTGACTTAAATTAGTTCTTCCTCAAACAATGACTTTGGCAAAAATAGAGAATTCTTCATACTGGTTAGTGAATTGGATCAAGTACATTCCTAGAATATGGGGATAGTAAGCATTTTTTTCATGATCTTTATACTTCTAAGGCACCTATAGTACTATATGGGTTCAGCAATTGATTGGGTGTAGCATCCTTAGCCTCTATTTGCATTCGGATGGGATCCCTAGGTTGGTTGGTCCTAAGCATTAATCATATAGTGGCATACGTTGGTTAAACACTCCAAAAACTTTGTTTATTGAATTTATAAGCATCATTTTTTTCCTTTTAACAAGATCATGAAAATGATGTGTCATGAAGGTCATGCTGTTTTGAAAGTCTTCATTTGAGCTTCAAGACCCCTACCAAACTCATTTGATTTAACAAGCACTCTCTAAGTCCGAGTCTGCAAACTATGCTTCCAAGTTTGCCTATAGGTTCTTCTTCATCTACAATGTCATCACTAGTGTGGAAAACCTTACCTAATGTTTTGATGTTTACTTGTATTAAGTGTTTGGAAGACTACATTTTCTTTTGATGGGGAATGTAGTTAGTATTCAATGCCTATTATTATGTTTCAATAATATGATTTACTCAACTATATATTAATTGTTTGTCAGCTTCAAGTAGTTATAAGAGTCAACTGATCAAAGGTTGTGTTCTTCTTGGCAACTATCATTTTTTGAAAAAATAGACTTTGTATTGTCAAGAAAGAGGGAATGATCAAATCTGATCCTTGCCTGACCATCTCCAGTCTACTTCTATAATAATTCCGTGTGTGAGTAAAGACATATTTTACTTCTCTATTTGGTATGCATTGTTATTTCTTCATTAATTCAAGAATAAGCTTTATCAAATAGAGGAATAAACATAATATATTGGCACAAGATAGTTCCAAGTAAGAAGAGTTATACAAGAAGTAATTGCAAAAATTTCCATGTAAAACTAACTAAAGGAATGGTTGTATCACATGATGAAATCTATATATGCCGAGTCATTCAACGTTCAATTCCTTAATTATTGTCAATCTCTTGTTTGAACGAATTACATGTTTCTTTATAAAAACAATTGTTTGAATATGTATGTGAGATTTGTGACCATCGTTACAAACCATAACTATTAATTCTTTGTGCTTTAATTTCACACTTGCTAAAGTAAACTTCATAAAAGGGTTCTTCAGGAGTTGTGTCTTGGGAGTTTTCTTAGGTCCTTCCAAGTGCTAAGTGACAGACTAGCGTAGTAAACCTTCATTGTTAGGTTGTCATGGTCAATGGATGACCTATCAATAAAAGCAACACTCATGTACCCAACAGAAACCATAACATACAAAAACCAAAAGCTCCATAGTGACTAAAACAACACACAACCTCATTGCAACTATAAAAAATTGAAAATAGAGCTGTTACAAATCCATACAATATAGACATTAACACAATGACAAACTCAAGACACAACAAATCTTGAAGATAGGCAATAATTTGCCTCCCTTAGACTATGCATACACAATATTGTTGTGGAAGAGGCACATTTTTGCTTAAATACCTACACATATTTACCTGAATAAAAAATGGTGCAAACTAAAACCATTCCCATATGGAAATTTTCAAATTTTATAGTGGCTGTATCTTAGTGGTTGATAGGGATGTTGTCTCTTCATCTCATCCACATCATAAGACACATTAAGGCCATCTTTTATCTCCAGCCATTGTTGTTATCAGTTTTAACTGCCTTAGTGATGTCCCATCCTTACATGGTTATAATGTCGTTTCTATTACATGCCATTATCTTCCCCGACATATTAGGGTTTACGTGTTTTTTGTCCACTCCTTTGGCCAGGTAGAATATTTGCTTGTTGTGCATCTAGCTCTTAGAGCTTGAGGCTTCTTGTTACTTTTGGTGTTGGAACTCATTCTTTGTTAGGTCCATCTTAGATTTCAGCAAAAGAAAATGTCAATATGAAGCAAGTTGTTTAGCATATGATAATTCAACTACTTCACAAACTGAAATCATGAATCTAGCTATTTCTCATACTCTTCTGAACATCAAAAGGTATAAATTTCTACAAATAAATTTGATTCGGAAAAGAAATGATCACTGGAAAGTTTAGAAACAATAACCAACCCAATAAGCTACATTAAATGATCAAAAGGTAAATTCTATTATCATGTGGCTAAAAAGCATGTCAGTTTTAAGAAAATTACTAATCATTTTAGATTCTCACAACACTTGCTATGTATCACTGTTTTTTTACATTTACACAATTTGTGGAATAGAAAGTCCTGAAGGATTCTGAAGCAATATTAAAAGGAATTAGCACAACTTTCTTTGCGATATCCATAAAGAGAATTCAAGCCAAATGCAAATGCTTGTACCTTAATGCAAACGCTATCAGCAATCCTGGTAAAAGTATGTCCCCAAAACCAATTATACTGTAGCCACCCCATGGATCATACAAACGAGGAATTTTTAGTAGCATGGGAATACCATCCTCCCCACTTCTATCACCACGAGCAACCTGTAACATAACAAGAAAAAAAGTTCAGGTTTGACCTTCTAATACAGTTATTTCTATATATTTTATATGATCATGTTTTGGACAACAATAGAAAGAACATCTGATTGTGTGTTGAAAACAAGGTGAACTTACCACAATCATCACACTTTCACTGAATAGTTTGGGTGAGACAAACACCCAAAAGATGTCATATAAAAAAGCGCAACTTAGAAGAACTGTAGAAACCTGTATCCAACAAAAATACAAAACATTTCTAGTGACGCTTAAGATAAAATATAGCATAAACTTTCAAGTAGAAACATGAAAAATACCAATCTATAGTAAAAATCTAGATCAAAGTCCAATTGAATGTCTGAAAATGTTGTACAATAACACAAATAATATAAACTAATAAAAATGAACCATGAAGTATACTAATTGTTAGAAGCAAGTATAACATGTCTAGTACCCTTAATAGTTATTACATAAAACAACATAGTCCCTGTATTAAATTTGATTAACTTGTCTGGTTAGAGTAGTTTGTGAAGTATCAGGTTGTCTGCCCTTCAGTTGTGCAATATTAGAACTCTAACACTCCACTGTCAGTGAGCTGTTGGATATAATGAAAATGCTGTAGAGAGAGCCTAGCCCAAGCTGACTCAAAACTCTTCAATTTTCTGCCCTTGTAATTTTGACAAACAGTTTGAGTGCGAATGTTGTACTTGCTGCCTTAATGTTCTTCAGCTTGTTTTGCTTGTTTGGAATGGTCTCAATGATTATAAGTGCTTGTAACTTGTCACTATTGAGTCTATCAATGATCTAAAATGAAGATGCAATTCTTTCTTTATCTTTGAAATGCATAAATGCAGATTTAATATTAAAACGTGCACCTACAGCCAACGGTAATTTTGACAAATATCTGGTATGCATACTACTGTGCTATCAAATGATCATTACATTAAATCTGAGACTCCAATCTTGAACTCCTTTATTGAAAATGCAATCCCACAATACATGATAATGTAATCATGCCAAGACTCTTGGCTTCAAATGATATGCAAATAAATTCTCAAATGTGATTACAAATACCATTTTGCTATGTAACATGAAATGATGAATGCATCTACCTCCAAGTACAATGCCAATGGGGCTGGTTAAACCTACATTGAAAACCCTTATGAAATGACAAATTTAATGCAAACAATATAAATTTGGTGAACCTGGAAATGAAGGCTGCCACAGCAAAATGAGTCGATTCTCTTAATGTCCAATGAGTTTTTCTTCAAAAGTCTAGCACCCTGCCTCCTACAGCATCAACAAAGCTTCATGAATTTATTCAGAATTTACTTGCCCTCCTATCATGAAATTGCCTCCCTACAAAGGCCGCCTCCTTGCTGTCATAATGGCTGCTAAAAAGCAAGCTGTCCCACTTCTAAACCTGTGCCAGCAATCTCAATAATCCTCTAGATCAATTCTCTTCAATACTCTGAATTCTTCAGAGGATAAATGCACTCAAACCCTCTGATTCCTTCCACCAATTTGCTCAAATAGAACCTCTATATGAAGTTCTCCTAAAGGCCAAATTCAACAGATATTTCACCACCTCAAATGGCTGCAACACTTAAGAGTTTATCGTTCTCCAATGGCTTGAAAGACAGAAACCCTTGGCTTCTTCTCACAAACACAATTCACGAAATAAATACTCAATTGAATGATTTTCTATGCCTCTTCAATGAATATATATATATAACTCTCCAAGAGGGTCGACTTCTCCCAAAAAGCACAATTATAAATATTAAATGTTATAACATTCACATCATTTAATATTTCATTATCAACCTTGAAATTGGCGCCATATAATTAATTGCTCACTTGGCCCCCTTTTAATGATGACTTGACCCTTCATTATAAAGTTAAGTTATAACTTTATAACACCTTTAATTTAATAAATATCCTTTGAGACGATAAAACATTAATATCTCCCTTAATATTTATTATTTCATCACACCAACTGAAACTGGGGTCAACTCTGCAAATCTCAATACGACCAAGTGCCTTACTAAAAATAGTAAGGGTCCCTCTCAACCAATCTCAAACTTACTATAAATAGTAAGTATAGCAAACGGGGGCTCTGGAGACACCAAACGAAAGCCAAAACTGAAAATCACTGAACTCCAGAGAAGATACAAGCCTCTGCTAACCAAGACCCCGCCTCAGAAGACCCTCTAACCATCTGTGTTAGCCTACAAGAGCCAATGATAGACTAAACCATCCAAAAACATGATCATGCTAAAAAGGGGACATTACAAATGCTCCTCAATATGTTTTGTGCATCAATGAAAAACTAGATTCTTTTCCATTCTAATTATTTACTACTTAGCAAGTAACCTCCTCAATCAAGCTACTTCCCAAGCTGCGAGAATAACTTTACAATCAACTAGAATGGAGGAAAAGAATATTGTTTGCTGCTTTTGAAAATCCTGTCAACCAAATTCCTGTTCCTAGGACCAAAAAACATAGCTTACTATGGAATTCCTATCATCTATTGAATCAGCCACATCAGTACCAATGAAACTCACAAGCTAAAAATGATCATTCCAACCATGCTAAAAATCAAATTTTGTTGCATAGTAGCATTCAATTTACACACCATTGACCCAGCATGGCAAAAGTGTCAATAAGATTCAACCACCAAGGTTTAAAACCAGGAAATATAGACAAAAATACAGAAAATAAAAAATAATGTGATATTCATGAAAATAAAGAAAAAAATCTGCTTTCGCTATTTCATGTCAAATTTAGTGTGTTGAGATATAATGGCAGTCACACAAAAATGCATACAACTATTTTTTAGATGTATATGACAATATGTCAAATAGACATAAAATAATAAATATAATTCCAGACAAAAAGATGAACTTGATTTTGGGGCGAAATAGAAACTATTTTACTTTTACCAAAGAGAGTATGTAAAAATAAAAGGGCTGACACTAAAGTAGTAGGTCGCACTCTCACTAACCACCCCCTACTATTTTAGAGGCACATCTATGATTTATAACTGAACTCTCACTAGGGTATAAATGTTTTTTTTTTCTATTTTTAAATATATTAACACTTGGACATTAAGTTTCCAAATTAATCTATTCAGATTAAAACTTTCAAGCTTACTTTGCCCCAACAATGAATTAAAAAACTTCAAGTATTATTCTGGATTCCTCAACCACTTCCAGAAGTTCTGCCTTTAAAAGATACCAGAAATTTTGAAAGAACGAGACTGAGAATCCATCTTGCCAGGGAGCTTGTCCTTGTTGAACGAAAAGACAATATAATTGAGTTCCTCTTCAGTTATTGGCTTGAGTATTGAGGAGTTATAAGATTCTTTCATTAAGATCATGAGATAGTTTCCATTCTTCTTGTACTTGGAGCATTTTAGGCAATAGGTTGTTTTAGGTGAGAATTTAATTTAAGTATTGCATTGCATGGGCCACAATCTCATCCTCAGAGGTTAGGCCCTGTCCGTTGCTGTCTATTGATATTTTGTGATGTTTGTTGAGGACTGATTTGTGGAAGAAGGTGTTTGAATCCTTTGCAAGAATCCATTTTTCTCTTGAAAATTGTCTCCAATACAATTCTTCTACTGCAATAAAGTTACTTTGTGCTAGTGCTTTAGTTTGCACCTTTTAGTGTGAAATAAAATGTAACAGATGTACAGTAAAATCACTCTTCGAATTAGAAGGGGAAGATGTCGTGTCCCCTTTTTTGATTAAGCTAAGAAAATAATTAAAAACATATTTTAAGTTGTCCAAATGACTTTATTCTCATTAAAAAGGGCAACTCGTTGTTATTATTTTAAAAAGAAAGGTCCAACATGATTTTATAACGTGGAACTATTAGAGTGTTGTTTGGCAAAGGAGATCAAAAGTGATATTTTCTTAAAAGGCCTTTCTAGGCACTTCTCAAATAAGTTTTGGGGGGAAAAAGCAAAAAACAATGAATCTATAAAAAGAGGGTTGGGCATAGAAGTGAAGCATCCATTGTATTGTGATTTGTTTTTTTTATTGGGCTATAAGGGATGGCTAACTGTCTGTGGGACAATTAGGGCACATCTAGGCATCCCCTAGCCATCTTTTACCATTTTGTCACATTTCCTTAAAAAACAAGATATCCCGACATTTCCATTTTTTGCTGAAAATTGGGGACCATTCACGTATGTTTCCAACCCATCCATATGTCCACAAAACAAATCCAATAGGCACAGGTCTGAAAATGTAGGAGACATACCCCCAAGGTACATAGCTATCTTTGTATTTGGGCAGAAGTGGATGTGTTTCCTGCCCCAAAGTCTTTTGTTGCAAAAATGCCTCAATTGCATAGACATTGTTGTTTCTTGCAATATAACAATGTACATTTGAATTTTGTAAATCACTGCCTTGAGCATTTGGAGTAATCAACACTGTACATTTGAATTTTGTAAATCATTGCCTTTGAGCATTTGGAGTTTGTTGGGAACTCTAATACCCTTTTTGATCCCACTAGAATATAAGGCTTACTGTGTAATAAAGTTACTATAGTGACTTATGTGATTTGTTAGCATTGTTATTTTTAGCATTTAGAATCTAGGGCAACTGTCACATTTATGTTTGCCGGTTACATCTTCCAAACTCTATATAAGGATATGAACCTCATTGAAATAGTTATTTCCAATATCTAATAGAATAATATTGCATTCTTATTTTATAATTTCGTAACAAAGCAAGGGGTCACCTGATAAATCAAGGCATCAAAGGTTGTATGAAACATCACAAGTATTAAAAGATGTTTAGAAGCTCGCAGCTGCCATTAATAATCAGAAAACAAAGATAGTTTTTTGCATGGGAGCTAGGGCACATGTCAGCTAGCTATGGAGATTTTTCTTTTACTTGCTAAGGTTGCAGGTTTTAGCAATTGTTGAGAGGGAGTGTTGATGTTATAGCAACTTTGGGCTCATCCGTCCAGCCACGAGTCAAGACATAAATTCATATAGCCTAACAGCTATTCATTTATTGAGATAATTAAAGTGAAGAGGCGCTTCACTTAGGCAACAATGTAATTTCTATTTTGGCCGACCTTCCTTTTAATTCGCTTCTTTTATTTGTAATTATGTTTTTGTATTGTGGCCGACCTTGTACATGAAGAGGTGCAACCTCTCTCATTTTGTATATATACAAGGTCATTTCCATCCTTTCAATCATCAAGCAAGTTTGATTCATTCCTTCTCTCAAGTGCGAATTTTATCAAGAGCAGATTGCGAATTTCTTCAAGGGCAGATTTGAATATCAAGGAAGTGCAGATTATTATCTGTCATTGCATCTAGTGTTGGTGCTGAATATTGGCCTTGTGATTGGCCCCATTGTAAAGAGAATTGTTGCCATTGTTTATATATATAAGAGAGATATTTGTTGCTGGGTTTTTCTCCCTCAAATGGAGAGTTTTCCCAGGGTATATGCTGTCTTTGTGTCTGATTTTGAATTAAATTTCTGAGTTTTACATCTGATCATAAAACTAACAGGACCCTCCAACCTTGACTGCATTAGTAAGCAAGCACTTTTAAGTAGCATTCTCCCATTTTTTCTTTACTAGGGTATATTCTATTTTATTTTATTTTATTATTCCTTGATTTTCCCAAGGGCATGACACTTATAATGATCTTGCCATCCCTTTCCTGGCTGATGGTAATTTAAATTATGAGCTATAAACATGTATACAGTGGCTAGATAACCTCCTAAAGTTTCAATCACAGCATTTCTGGCACATTAATTCATGACATCAGAAAATAACAAATGTTGCCAATGCAAGTTTCTGCATTTGAAAGCTCAGTAACTTGATCCATAAGAAATTGACTTAGTTGGGTCTTGTAACTAGATTATTACAAGGAAAGTTTTGTTGCATAAAGAAGATCTGAGTTATTACATATATCAATCATATAGATACACAAACTAGTTCAAGTTCCTGAAAACTTGGTAATATCTGCATGCATTGTCACAAGTGTAAGGAAAAACCTCATAAATCTGTAATGTTATTTGGTCAAATATCTTTGGATCAATTCTTCTTACACAATAATTGTTCTACAAAGTTCACATAGGAGCAAAACTATAAAAATAGTTTAGAGTCTGTGAATTAATCGAACAGATATTTTTTGAAAGTGCATTATTTTTCACCATTGCAGACATTACTTAGACTATGTGTAAGGTTTCCATTCAATAGCCATATCTGCTGGATTGTTTCTGGTTAGTGCCTACATTCCAGACTAATTAGGAATGCTTCTGCAATTTACCAATGTTTTTACCTTTTTCAAATTCAGAACATGGAAAAATCAGGTTATAGGTTGTCCCATGCTACTAGGCCAGGATTTTGTAGCTTGAGATGAGAATTTGAATTTTAGGAATGCTATTTTCATTGCAAAACTAATTATACATTAATGAAAGCCAAAGATATTGAATTTTCAATACTGAAATGGAAATCGAAAACTTAAAGTAGATATTTATTTGTAATTATAAATAAATATAGAGGTCAGAAAACCAAATTGGTTTCCTACAAAACCTTGTAAAAGTGATCTATATTATCCATTTTCAATAACAGAGACTCCAAATCCACATACCTTGACATTTGGAAGTCGCACTATTTGGAGAACAGTTATGATCAAAGTGATGCCCTGAAAATTATAAAAACTCCATCAAAACTCAGCATATTCATTCAATTTTATATTTTCCACTTAACCACTCTGTAATTGATTGGCAAAGATTCAAATACAATGCAATACATTGGGAAGATATAAAAGAGAATTATGAGGAAGCAGTTTCAAATATTTATGATTTCTGAATTATGCAGATTCTAAACAGTTTGAAACAAAATTAAACTACCAATATATCTTGACCGATCCAAGCAAATGAGATGCGGCGATATACAGCCCAAACAACAGCAAATGTTATGCAGAATGGCAACACAGCCAAAGTAAGGGCCGATACTGCTCCAAAAAAGGGTATGCATATATATAGTCTTCCAACACGGGTAAACCACCTGCAGAGAAATAAATCAATACTCTCAGAAAGCAGAATAGAGAAACAACTACAATTGAAATAAACTTCTAGTTTAGAAAACAATGTTAGTGAATGGTTAGTATAAAATTCAAATATGTAGTGATAAAGGATTATATGCTATCTCTTATCACCTACCATGCAAATATTTTTTAATATTATTATTGAATATTAAACAACTTCCAAACAGGCCATTTTCCATCTAAAAGAAAGCACTACTGAAGCTTATGAGAGGTTTCTAATTTCTAATACATAATAGCATTACACCCACCTCTAAGAGTATTTGAATATGGCTATTTAGAGGAATCAGCAACTCAAAGCCCAGAAAATAGAGTGCCCTATAATGAAGATAGATTATAGTATGACAAGTAAAGTCTCCACAATCCCCTACCTAACTTGCTAGGTAGTATCATTAACAATTCCTTCTTTTAACAATAAAACCACACCCCTCACAAGAGGCTCCTGCGCCACTATTGGTTTGCCGAATGTCTTATACACAGATCTCATTTTCTTAAGTTTATAGTTTGATAGATTTTACGAGGATAAGGTCCACGACTGTTCACTTAAAACTAAATTCTACAAGTCAAATAATTTTAGAGAATATCACTTATTTGCCTTCTATTGGTCATTAACATCTCATTCAACATATTCTCAAACACAGAAAGCCATGTCTGCAATCAGTTTTAGTTTCAGTACATATCAAAAAACATGAGATGAAATTTAGACCACCAATCTCATACTATCATCCAAAGAACATGTTCCTCATCAGGCAAAGTAAATTATTTGAAAAATACAAGCAGACTAAGCATTGAGATTTAGGCACCGGCAGACCTAAGCAAATTATACTTCAACTCTTTGTGGCTTTTATATTGACATCCTGCAAAGACTTGACAGCAATTGCAGAACTTTTAGTGGCTACTATATTGACAGCCTGCAAAGATTCAATCTCCACAGGAAAATTTCTATGAAAAAGAGCCCAGCAACATCAAGGATAGAAAATGATTTGAGGACTAGGTAGATATTGTGGCATGTCCCCGAATAAATTGAATTAATTTTGGAGGGAGAATTATAAAAGTGTTTTTAAACACTATTTAATAGTGATTAAATATAATACTTAAATAATAATAAAATAATAATATTAAATATAAATTTGAATTATTAAATAAATAACATTTAAATTTATATCTCTGGCCAACCTTCCTTAAGGTGGGCGCTCAAACTAATATTTGAATTATGGATTACTCTGGCCAACTTCTTCTAAGTTGGCATCTACATTTGATATTTATATGGGTCGCTGTGCATTCTGGAGGATCATCGAATGAAAACATAGGATCCTGACAGTGTAGCGGGTCATGGCTGGTAGGACGACAACCCTGCCAGAAGTTCTGTGTCTTGGTTCTTCCATCCACCTCATTTCCGCCATTGTTCTGATCACACATATTGCTGTCACAAGCGTACCAATCCAGGCCATTGGAGGAGCGAATACCTTGGAGTGGTCTGGCCGAGCCTCTGGCTCTGGCCGACTCCACACACACACTCATGCAAATGTTTCGAGCAGTCACAATTCATACAGAGAGCACTTTGTGCGATCTGGAGGAGTGACGTCTTCTACCATTGTGAGATCTTCGTGCAATCTGGAGGAGTGATGTCTTCTATCAATGTGAAATCTGAAGCTCCTGAGCATTCCTTTTGCGATCTGAGGAAGGGAGGGAAACATTCAGGAGGAAAGTTGTGGCTTATCACTCAGTAGATTCATCACTTCAAGTTACGGAAAGAGTTCACCAGCAATCTCACCATTCTGCGATAATAAACTCCCAGATTTGGGTTGACCTCCAGAGCAGACCTGGCGTCATATGTATTCGCCCAACAAAGCTTCCTACCCATCGATGGCAATTCATGCCTGTGTGATTCACGGTTAATTTATGTACTGTTGTGAACTCTGCTTTAATCAGATTCCCATTGAATACATGTATGTGCACAATCTGTAAGTGTATCTCTGCATAACATCTACTGGCAATTATAAAGAGCTGTAATTACGAATCTGGAAGGTTCCTAATATTTAAGAAAATTTGTGCACATTACAACACAATTTCTGAGTTTTCCAGTGGGAGTCTTTGAGGTCTGAGGATAAATCTTACCCGTTGGTATCTATTATGAGCTGCATATAAGGTGTATTTCCTGTGATTGAGTCAGTTGAGTGGATTCCAGAATATCTCCATTTATGGAAATTTCTGAATCAGTTAGAGAGAGGAGTTTATTGTTGTTCATCTGTACCTGGTGTATTTCAGATTAAGAAGTTTATTACTGTTCCTTTATACCTGGCATCTTACATATAGTCCCATCATCACCCTACCCAATTTTTTCCACTTCCTATTTTGTACAAAGGCTGTTTGTCCCATTTGATTCTTCTCCTCCATCTCGCTTGTCATTTGAATATGTAAATTTGGCTGTTTAAAGTATCTTTTAGTTCTTGTCATGTATTCAAGCAATGTCTCAACTCTCAAGACAACAAAATGTGAAAATTCAAAATAGTCATACCCACTTGTTAGAGTTGGTTTAGCATCAAGAAAATTATGCGTTGCATGCTTAAATTTTGTTTTCAGCTAAATCAAAGCCTTGCTTTTTCACCAATAAAGATTTTTCATTTCAAACTTGTGCTTTTCCACCTCGACTTTTGTGGTGAGCCCAGCTGGCTCTCAGTTCAAAACCCTCTTTTCTTAAGTCTTTAAAAGTGTTTTTAGCGTTTTTTAGAGAAATCTTAGTAGACAGAAGAGAAGGGGCGCAGCATATTTTTGCTCATAAAAGACAAATTTAAACTTATTTCTTCAAAATGAAAATACAGAATGTATTATTTAACACCAACAGATAGATTAAGAATGATAAACATACCAAAAGGGCTCCAGATTATTTAAATAAGAAACTAGCCAGATCTACAGCTGGAAAAGGTGAAAACAAGCCTGAATGCACGCCATGACTCCAGGAAAGGTTTCTCCTGGTCAGAAACTGGTCACAAAGCTTTGAAAAGACAAGCCGCCAATGATAGATGTCAAAACCAGCCCAAAAGGAAGGCGTTTCTCTCTTTCACTTCACACGCCTTTTTAAGGCACAAACCCCAATGCTGGCCGTACGGCTATGGAAAACAATGCAAGAAGACTCTGTGGAAACCTCTGCCTCTAATGAAGGAAGCGCCACCAAGAAACCCTCAATTATTATACTGAAGAACAAACAACTGCATAAATAAATCCTCTGTCTGCAACTGTAGAACTTCTGTGTGAAGCCCTCAACTGTACTGATTCAGCTGATCTTTCACAACCTCAAGAGTACTCAACATTGAAGAGTTTTCCGTTCTCCAATGGACAAGATGATCAAACCCTGGTCACAGGATATTGCTCAGAAGGAAAAATGCACAAGGCAAATCGAAATAGTCAAGAAGTGAGTTTCTATTGCCAGGAAATGCCTTTATACCAAATGGCACGCATTTCAAGAAATGTACGGCCTTCCTCATCATTAAAATATTTTAATATTTTAATATAATCCTTTTCAATAGTTTGAGCGCACTTTTCAATATTTTAAGATATTAAAATATTAAAGTCTCCTTTTTGACATTTAAGTGATATAAAATATAATTAAAGTCAATGTGACTTTAATTAAAAAGGCGTTTAAGTTATTAAATTAACTTAATCACTTAAAATCCCGTAATATGCTCAAAACTCAGGATAATCTCGTGCCGTCAGAAGCTGTGAACTCCTGGAATGCAAACGCTCGCTGTGATCCAAGCACTGTCCACTGAAAACACGAACAAACAAACTCTCCAAAAAGCAACACTGACCCTCTATCCAAACTGGCTAGCCCACAAGGGTCCAATAAAGGGCTAACACACTGTTCCCGAGAACTGTCTAGCGAGGGGACATCACAACTTTCACTTTTATTGCTCAAAATGACAAAAAAAACAGCAAGGAGTAAGAAACACAGCTTTCTTTAATAAATGGCATTTTTGTCACCCACTTGTCATTTCTGAAATAGATGCCAAAAGAACAAAAAAGTGAAGAAACAAACTCAAAGGCATGATTTTACTCTGTTTTTCACAATTTTTTGGCTCAAGTTCCATTACTTGTTTTCGCCAAAAGTGGCATACAGAACTATAAAGCGCAAATTTCCTTTGAAGATATGCATTTTGGAGCTTTAATGTCAATTTTGACAAAAAAGACCAAGATAGCTGTAAAAGGCAACAAGGTAACCAAAAATCTCAATTTCCGTAAAGCACCGCACTTTCAAATCCTTCATGTTGTTATGGTCAAAAAGAGAGATGAGAAATTTCAAAAATAAAAGGAGTAAAAGTATAGATTTAAGTCAAAGGTGTGATTTTTCTTTTATATTCATGCTTTCAAAGAATTGATGTCACTTCTGCTAAAAAAGACCAAAAAGGAAATGAAAGGCATGAAGGTGTGGAAAGCACAATTTTCAAGAAAAGGAGGCAAGTTATATCACAATTTTGCAACATGGAGTCAATCTTCACTAGAAAGGGATTTTAGATAAAAAAACCAAAGGGCCTCTAACGATGTTAAATTGAAACTTAAGGAATCTAAGATTGAAAAATGACTAAGTTGTTGGTCCTAGTATGGGGACAGGTTCAAGGTTCAAGTATGCTAGCATAGTTTGTATTTTCCTTCAGTACGAGTACAAATTCATGTGTGTGTGTTTGTGTGTGTGTGTGTGTATGTTTGAAAAATTAAAAATTATAAAAAGAGTAATACTCACAATAGCCAATAAACAAAATACTTTGGGTGTGATTTATGGCTGACTGTACAGTCCTTTTTGGGGCCGGGGCCATACACTGATCTTCAGTGGACACAAGTTTTTAGTATTTCTGATTGCTGCCATAGGAATAAAGAAAATCTGGCCATATGATTCTACAAGAGGTCATACCAACTAGGTATTACATTGGGATTACTTAATCGGATTTAAAATAATGCTAATCCCTTATTCTGGCTACAGGAGTTTCAACGCTGCATTACTCTTTGATTTTGTTGACCATACATTTTAAGAGGATTGCTGTTATTGTTTGTTGGATGCTGATCGCCCCATACTCCAGCAGCCAAACTGCATTTAATCCTGGACACAGCCTTGTATTGGCTAAACTTTGCATTATTTGCTGATTGTACAGTCTGCTACAGCAGACCCTACAGTTTGTTCTAGTCATAATAGCTACCAGTTCATTCTGAGAGACATAATCCTTCAACTTGGAAATTCAGTTTGTCAATAATGCTAATTTTCATCATATCGGGATTCCAATCAACATGCAAAGGCTGCACTTCATCTTGGATGTGGTAGCTGTTTTCGATTAAGGTAAAACAGGTTTTAAAGGGACCTGAAACCCTTACACAAAATGCAGGAATAAAAATTTTCAGGGAAACGAAATGCTTACTTTCTACTTGATGGATAAATTGTTTGACAAAATGCCTAAATGTAATTGTTGAAGAAAATAATTGCTTTCCATATCATATTGTAACTACTAGATGATTTGCCACCAGTATTTTTTATTTCAAAGATCTTAGATGATTTATCACTGGATCCCAATTCTTTTCATTGTACTAGATCTTAGTCGACTTATCCATTGGATCTTATTTTGATTTTCAATACAATTTCTTCCTTGCAAGGTATGTACCAGAATCAAGTGCATTAGTCTGCTATTTTTGCATTAATGCAATTCTACTTGTATTCAGCCAATTTGGCTTGATCAGAATTTTCATTCATTATCAGCCAGTTTGGCTCCATCAATTCTTTAATTTGCTTATATTGTAAATTGGATGGCTAGCCGCCAATATCTTTCAATGTAATTCCATTGTTCTCATTCTAGTCTTTGTATGCTCTCACCTTACCCACATTGGGAACTTGGTGATCAAAAAGAGCTGGAATTTGAGTTAATTGCAAAAACAATTATATGTATTTTAGCTAACACCCTACGGAGGGTTATTACAATATTCTACCAAAACTGCAAGACTTGATTGTAAAATGCAGTGACATCTTCTACAACTGACTGGTCAATCAAAAGTGCAAACAAACAAAGGAAATGTTGGTGATATGATATTGCTCTACTTCCTCCAAGGATGCTCTTGCATCAAAAATCACCCCCTCAATGGCAATTGGTATGCGTGTGTTGGCGTTTCAATTCGCACCTTTGGAGTGCATATTGGAAACAGACAGCTATGCATGGATAAACTGCTCTTTAAATTAGGAGGGGAAGCTCTCTCTTTTGCTGTTATGCGTAAAAAGTAAAGTAATCTAAGTTCCTATCTCTTTTACTCAGCTGGTAGAGGCACAAGGTTATAAATCCAAATACATTGCAACTAAGGTTTTCTTTGGTTTCTGCAGATCTTAACTACAACTAGGCTAAATCTATAACTATCCTATCTCCTCAAGTAAAATCAGAGCAAAAGGAGTTAGGAGCAATTGGGAATGGTTGACAATAAACTCTATCTCAGGATTCCCAAGGAGGCGAAGCGCTCTATCCAAGGTGTAGGCTGACATGAAACGGCAAGCTAGTTCTTAGGATTCCCAAGGAGGTGAAACACTCTATTCGAGGTGTAAGCTGAAAAGAAGATTAAAGGAAACAACATGAAACGGCAAGCTAGATCTCAAGATTTCCAAGGAGGTGAAACACTCTATCCAAGGTGTAAGCAAAAATATAGATTACTAGAAACAACATTAAATGATAATCCTCATCTCTAAATTCCCAAGGAGGTGGAACACTCTATCCAAGGTGTAAGTCGAAACAAAGATTACGAAACAACAAACATGAAAGACTTTGAGAATTTTGGATCAAAGGCTCATTGCTCTCCTGACTTTATTATCTCAACTTCAATCAAAGATTACACTAGCACATTTGGGACAACAAATTGCATGATGAAACAAACACACAATAGACAATCAAACCAGCTTTATAACATGAAATTGAACAATAAACTGAACAAGGATTTGCATGATGAAACAAATATACAATCTTGTTCTTACACAATGTGAACCAATACTGAGTAGGGAACCCTAAAATCTCCTTGAGTTCACATTCAATCTTTCCAGCATGCAAGACTTATTACTATTTCTAAACAAAGATAACCTAACAGTTAACTGGAAAAATTACCTCAGTTAACTGATCTAAAACTAAGGCTAATTGGACTTTGCAACATGCAAGTCTTATTGATATGAGAGTCAGCTGATAACCAACATCAGTTAACTGAAAACTCCACCTCCGAGGAAGAGATAAACATGCATGAAATCAGCAATCTGAACTCAAGAGTGATGTTGAGTTGACTGCTACCTTTGACTCTATCCTTGAGAAAATCGTGGGATCTAACTGACTATTTACTCCAAGCCATCATGAGCAATCGTCTCCTCCAGGAAATCGTTAACTACATCTTCTTTAGGCACTTTGATACTGTTCCAAATAACGGACTGTTTACTCAACATCTTCTCTCCATCTGTGATCAATCTCAGACATTCTTTGACTTCCTCGGCTACCTTGCCAAAATCCTCGTCTTTCCGCTAACCCTGACACCTTCGGGCAGATTGCTTATGGTCTTGATTCTAGATTTTCCCTTGGAAGAAGGTAGTGAAGGATGTACAATTGGCGGCTCTGAAACTGGGACTACCTTCTGCATCCTCTTGCTGTCCAAGAAAAACATACTGGTCTTGATAACTTGGCTTGAGGCTACAAACAACTCGCCCATCTGTTGATTGAATTTGTCGTGTAGAAGGGTTGTAATGCTTGATCATGCAATGACAAACTCGAGATCTAACACTGCGGTGGGAATAGAAGCTTGTGATGTCCCCATTGTACCAAGCAACCAAGATAAAGTATAATCTAAATTCATATCTAATACCTTTTGCAATTTTAACAGATAAGGTATATATGTATATATACATATAATTATATATACATATACATATACATATACATATACATATACATATATATATATATATATATATATAGATATATAGATATACATATATAGACATATATTTGCAAGTCGATTCATATACTATATGCTAATCATTCCCTAAATGTAGCCGAATAGATAAAGCCAAATAAGAGTTTAAGCAAACAATGAAATGGCGCACTTAGTGAAAGGTCAAGGGCATTTTTGAAAGGAGATCTGAAAATACACACCTATAACAAATCCGTATATATCTAGAAGAAGATGGGAAAGTGAAAAAGGATATACAAAAAGATACAATCAATCGATCAAGAAGGATTTCGAAGGAAGAAGGCACTCATCAAAGACTCTACACCGATAAGGAATTAAAGCACCAAGCACAGACCAAGAAACCGAAAGCAGATCATAAGCGCTCAGACAGAAGAACGCCTACGAGGTCAAACGGAGAGGCCATCCATAAATTCAATCACTAAGTTGCAGACCAACAAAGAGGAGGATCATACTCAGCAACGCTGAAGGAGTGGCAAACCAATCTTCATGTATATATATAAAAAGCATGAATTAGTGAAGGCTCTTGGTCTAGACATTGATAGAAGAGGATCCTTGTACTAGGATCGATACTTCAAGGCTTCTTGCAGTAGTCATCAGATTAGAAGAATAATTTATATATCACTTATCATCATTATATTATATTGAATCATCAGTTTCAGACCTCACTTGGTTGGTGCAGCACTTCTTTATACATTTGAGTATTTTCTTCACTTGTATTTTAGTTCGGACTCTCACAGTGGTATAGGAGTGGCGGACCAATCTTCATAACTGAGGAAGTTCTTACTAATCTTCTTTGATGATATCCTGATCTATAGCAAAACATGGGAGGAGCATCTTTGCCATATTGAAGAAGTCTTAAGTATTTTGGAATCAAAATCTCTTTATGCAAAAATGTCAAAATAAGAATTTGGGCTAGAAGAGATACTCTATTTGGGACACAAGATCAATGCAGAAGGGGTAAGCGTGGATGAGGAGAAGGTTAAGGCCATCAAAGAATGGCCCAAACCAAGGACCTTGACTCAACTTAGAGGCTTTGTGGGATTATGCAGCTACTATAGGCGTTTTGTAAAGGGCTTCTCCAAATTAGCTGCTCCCCTCACAGACTTGACAAAGAAAGGGGCCTTTATGTGGAATGACCAAGCACGACAAGCCTTTCAGCAACTCAAGGAAACCATGAGCACCTGCCCTATCCTTGCCATTCCCGATTTCACACTACCATTTGAACTACAATGTGATGCCTCCGAAGAAGGAATCGGCGCGGTTCTCATGCAAAGGAAACACCCTATAGCCTTTGAAAGTCGGAAGCTAACGGAGACTGAGAAGCACTACTCCATATACGACAAAGAGATGTTGGCTATTATGCACGTCCTAGCCAAATTTAGACAATACCTAGTCTGTGGAAAATTCATCATCAAAACAAACCACAATAGTCTAAGATTCTTCGTGCATCTTCTTCCTGCATCAAAAGGATCTTAATGATCGTCAACAAAAGTGGGTGAGTCGAGTACAAGCCTATGATTTTGACATAGAGTATGTTAAAGGAACCAGCAATGAAGTGGTAGATGCGTCATCTAGGCGCCCCCACCTCAACACCATCACAAGCATTTCCAAGGACTGGAAAAATGATATTATCGCCGAGTATGCCAAAGATGCACAAGCCTCTGAGATCTTAGAAGGAAGGATGCCCAATGAAGAATACAAGATATGGGATGATCTCATCTTATATAAGGGAAGGATATTTCTTGTTCCATACTCAAAAATAAAGAACAAAATTATTAAGGAATTCCATGATAGCCCTTTGGCGGGTCACCAAGGATACTACAAGACGTATAAACAGATTAGAGAGAAGTATTAATGGAAGGGATTGAAGGGTGATGTGCTCAAACATGTACAAGAATGTATGACTTGACAACAAAATAAAGTAGAGCAAAGTCATCCGGCAGGTCTACTACAACCACTACCCATTCCCAACCAGAAATGGGAAAGCATCTCGATGGATTTCATTACCGGATTGCCCAAGGTACATGGGAAAGATAGTATTTATGTGATAGTGGACAGACTTACTAAGTATGCCCACTTCTTTGCAATTTCATCAGAATACAAAGCATCTCAGGTAGTATAAGTATTCTTCAAGGAAGTTTTTCGTCTCCATGGGATACCCAAAACAATCGTCAGTGACAGGGATATTTCTTAGCCGCAAACGAATGGGCAAACAAAGATCATTAACAAGTGGTTAGAGGGTTACTTAAGGAATTATGTAACAGGCCAACAAACCACATGGATAAAATGGCTACACTTGGGCGAGTATTGTTATAATACCATCCACCACATGTCAATTGGAATGAGCCCTTTCAAGGCCCTATATGGATATGAAGCCCCTTCCTTTGGACATTTGGTCACCCAGGAAAGCAAAGTGTAAAGTGCATAGGACTTCATACAAAAGAACATTGATCTCATGAAGACCCTTAAGGAAAATTTGCAGCAAGCCCAGAACCAATAGAAAATCTATGTTGATCGACACCACATAGAAAGGACATTTGAAATTGGAGATATAGTCTTTCTACGGCTACAACCATACAAGCAAACATCAATCAAAAAGAGTGGGGCTGAAAAGCTAAAACCACGTTTCCATGGTCCTTACAAAGTTATAAGAAGAGTAAGCAAGGTCGCTTACGAGTTAGAGCTACCAGAACACAGCAAGATCCATAATGTCTTCCATGTATCCAGGCTTAAAAAGGTCCTTGGACAACAAGCCCTTCCTTGCACTGAGTTACCTCCACTAGATCAGGAAGGGCAACTCATCTTAGAACCAGAATTCGTCACTGACACCAGAGAAAGGAAATTAACGAACAGGGCCATTACCGAGTTCCTGATCAAATGGAAGGGACTTCCTGAAGACGATGCTACATGGGAAAGAGAAGAAACTATTAAGGCATTTAAGAATAAAACTCAGGAAGGGAAAAGCATGATGGCTCTTGATTAAAACAAGAGATGAATTGTTGAATGTAATACCTTCAAATAAATTAATAAGATATTCTTCATGCATAAGAACAGGACTTGAGGATAATATGCAATATTACATGTAAAGGCCTAAGGTTGGATAAACTTGAGAAATCAAGTATCCAAAGGACCTGGAAGGGATGTCACAATCTTTTCCAAGAATCTAAGGCTGGGTACACTTAAAATAAGGTATCCAAAGGGCTTGAAAGAGATGTTACAATCTAAGGGCTTGAAAGAGATGTTACAATCTTTTTCAGGATTGTAAGGCTGGATACACTTGAGAATAAGGTATCTAGAGGGCCTGGGGAGAGATATTCCAAATCTCTTCACAGGAGGGTTGGATACACTCCATAGTGAGGTATCCAAAGGGCCTGGGAAGAGGTGACACAACCCCTTTTCCTAGGATTGGATACCCTTAAAAAAGGTATCCCGAGGGCCTGGGAAGAGACGTTCCAATCTTTTCCCAGGAGGGTTGGATATACTCCATAGTGAGTTATCCAGAGGGCCTGGGAAGAGGTGTCACAGTCCCTTTTCCTAAGATTGGATACCCTTAAAAAAGGTATCTCGAGGGCCTGGGAAGAGATGTTCCAATCTTTTCCCAGGAGGGTTGGATATACTCCATAGTGAGTTATCCAGAGGGCCTGGGAAGAGGTGTCACAACCCTTTTCCTAGGATTGGATACCCTTATAAAAGGTATCCCAAGGGCCTGGGAAGAGATGTTCAAATCTTTTCCCAGGAGGGCTGCGTACAATATTTTTCCAGGATGAAGACCATTATACCGGCAAAGAACGTCAAAAGATCAAGGACGAAGGGAATTATAAGGATTGCTTGAGGACAAGCAGTGTCAAGCAGGGGAGACTTGTGATGTACCCATCCTACAAAGCAACCAAGATAAGTATAATCTAAATTCAAATCTAATACCTTTTGCAATTTTAATAGATAAGGATCTACCAAAATATATATATATATATAGAGAGAGAGAGAGAGATATTATATGTTAATCATTCCCTAAATGCAACTGAACAGATAAAGGCAAATAAGAGTTTAAGCAAACAATGAAATGGCGCACTTAGTGAAAGGTCAAGGGCGTTTTTGAAAGGAGATCTAAAAAGACACGCCTGTAGCAAATCCGCATATATCTAGAAGAAGACGGGAAAGTGAAAAAGGATATACAGAAAGATACAATCAATCGATCAAGAAGAATTTCGAAGGAAGAAGAAGGCGCTTATCAAAGACTAACCCAATAAGGAATTAAAGCACCAAGCACAGACCAAGAAACCGAAAGCAGATCATAAGCGCTCAGACAGAAGAACACCTACGGGATCAAAGGGAGAGGCCATCCAGAAATTCAATCACTAAGTTGCAGACCAACGAAGAGGAGGATCATACTCAGCAACGCTGAAGGAGTGACGGACCAATCTTCATATATATATAAAAAGCATGAATTAGTGAAGGCTCTTGGTCTAGACATTGATAGAAGAGGATCCTTGTACTAGGATCGATACTTCAAGGCTTCCTGTAGTAGTCATCAGATTAGAAGAATTATTTATATATCACTTATCATCATTATATTATATTGAATCATCAGTTTCAGACCTCACTTGGTTGGTGCAGCACTTCTTTATACATTTGAGTATTTTCTTCACTTGTATTTAGTTGGGACTCTCACAAAGATGCTGCCAACAATCTGCAACGATCAAGATGCTTGATTGTAGTATTGTCTATGCCTTCCAAAGTGCTCAATTTAATCATTGGATGAACATGGCACAAGTCAGTGTCAAAAGTTTTCAAGAATTCATGAATCAAGACCGATTTGGTATTGTATTCAATTCGATTGAATCGCTTTCTAAAAAACTAGACTTTTGATTGTAAACTTGGATATGTTCGGACGAATTTCTGAAAAGGCTAAAAATAGCTTTTGGTGACGCTAAAAATACCCTATTAAGGGGTAATTTTCACGAAATTTCTGGAACATAGCTTTTGTAGAGAATGTATTTCTAAGCCGACCCAGATCATCAAAAATTCGAAAAAATGTTTTTTCCTCGGGCATGCATGGAGGCTACAGGGGCTATTTTTCCCGAAAAATTCTGGAACATGGGTTTTGTCGCCAACGATGTGCTCAACGAACCCAGATGACCAGATTTGTGAAAAACTGTCATCTACTTGGCCATGCAAGAGAAAACCAAAGACAAGGATAGAAGAAAGGTGAAGGGGGGAGAAGTTATATTCTGCCTCTGTATAATGACGCCTATGCCTTGAATCTAGTTTAATGAAGTCTGGCAAGCATATGCTGAAAAGATGGAGTTTGGAAAATTATCCCTCTGAGCAATCTGGATCTGGGATTGTGAAGAATACTGAAAAATCCCTCTTGCAGCACCTCCAAATCCTGTTTGTATGAGAAAATATGAGCTAGCCCTCAACCAATGATGGAGAAAATGGACGCCTAAGTGCTTTAATAAATAATTTTCATGAATGCAGGCATCACATGCAAGTTAAATCCTAAATTTAGGATGAAACAATCTCATTGGGCCTCCAATTAGTCAATTGAATGAAGACTAAACCCTAAAATAGGTGCCACTCAACATACGAAAGAGGAAGGACGCCACATACAAGAAAAATAGAGCAATTTGCAGTTCGATTTGGAGGTGGAACTGAAGTTTTATCACTAGTTCGAGTTCAGTTCAAAAATCCCTAAATTTTAGGGCAGCCAAAGCATGCACTTCAGTTCAAAAATCTTTTTAAGTCAAAGTTTGACTTTAAGCGCCAACTTTCCCAAACTTAGAAACTTTTTGAATTTTTTTCATTTTAAACCTTTGCAAATGTCACTGAAGCCTATGTTTGTTCACTATTTCTGAGTGACTGACAGATCCAGTAGATTGGCTGACAATCTCATTGAAGAGCAAGATCAAAACTGAAAAGGAACTTCTTGAGGTTGCAAACACTAATTTTGACTTCTGGCCCATCAAAACTCTGGGCGCCCCTAGCCAACAAGGGTGCTTTTGCTCATCAGACTAAGAAAATTTTCAAGCATTTTCACCTTTTTAAAACTTGATTTTCACCTCCCTTCAGCCTGCATTTCCTAGCACTTGACAAATCTCCTCAATTGGCTGACAAGTTCACTACGAAGCTAGAAGAATTCTGAACATGATCTTCTAGAGGGCATAAACCCTAAAAACTACATCTGGCATGTTAAAATCTTAGGTGCCCCCTATTGGCCAGACTTAGCAATTTTTACAACTTTCTAATTTTGTCCTTCGTGCTCCGTTCTGCGTTCAATCTGCAACTGCTGGCTACTGACAAGTCTTCTGATTAAGCTGAGATATTCAACAGAAAGCTTGAAGAATTCTGAACAGGATGAATATTTTAGCAAACCCTAGCAATTGCATTTGAGGACTCAAAACCCTAGGCACCCATGGCCAGCAGGGTGCTTTTGTGCTCTGAACTCACAATTTGACTGACTAAACCCCTCTGTTTGACTCCTAATTCCAGCAGTTTAGCAACTCTAATTAATCTGCTGACGGACTCGTTGCGAAGCCTGATCAAGTCTGAGACAAACATCTTAGATGTCATTTGCTCAAAAAGTCACATCTGGTGCCTCAAAAGTTTGGGCACCCCTAGCCAACAGGGGCGCTTTTCTCCACCAGTGAGTCAAATTTTGACTAACT
Organism: Sequoia sempervirens; assembly: GCA_007258455.2. NCBI lineage: Eukaryota > Viridiplantae > Streptophyta > Pinopsida > Cupressales > Cupressaceae > Sequoia > Sequoia sempervirens. The sequence goes on along the minus strand of VDFB02000002.1, from coordinate 154,429,109 downwards.
TCATTTCCCTTTAACTTCCTCTATTCTTCATTTGATCTTCCAATTTGGGCGTTAGATAGATCTCCTAGACTGGCTGGTAGGTTCATCACGAAGCTAGAAGAATTCCTGAGAAGACCTCTTGGAAGTGACAAACCTTGAAAAGTTGATCTGAGCCCTTGAAACCTTGGGCACCCTTGGCTAGCAGGGGCACTTTTATGCTCCAAAGTTAGAAATTTTTTGACGATTTTCACCTCTTCGAAAATCTCCTCCGTCGCGAAGCATTGTTTCGAGCATCTTTCGCCACAGAATCATTGTTGAAGTGTTTGAGGCTTAGATTCCGACACCTAGTATTTGGCCATCTATCATTGACGACCTCGGAGGTCCTAACTTTGTTCTTGAAAAAGTGAAATAGACCCACCAAAGCTAAACTGACTTTTTCTTGATTCTAACTTGACCAATGTGATCCTAACGTGAAATAAGCCAAATCAAAATTATTTTCAGTCAATTCTGGAAATATCCTATTTTTAGGGTTTTTTCCTAAAAATAGGGGCCCAGAAACCCTAATTTTCAAAATTCTCAAATTTTTCCAGTAACTTCTAGACAGTAAACCCACAAAAATCCCATGCTTCATTTGACCTAAAACTGACTTTTGACGACAATTTTACAAGATTTAGACCATTTTAGTCAAAATGCCTTAATGAAGCAAAAATTTTGTTTTGGGTATAACAGTGTGTAGAGCAAAATCAATAGACATGACAAGTCACACATAATATCCTCACAACTCACACATCTCAATTATGATACTTAATTCCACAACACTTGGAGAATAAAAATTAAGGGCCTCATGTTTTCCACAAGGATAAAAAGGAAAGAAATCTTGGGTCAACACAACATTCATGCCTTCCTTTAGCTCATGATGGAGCCACTCTTTTTCTTCACTTTTTGTGCAGGGAGATGGCCTTTTGTGGGCCAATCCATGGTAGCAAGATTAACTAAGCATTCAATGCAAAAACCACATAAATCATGAATGTGATCAAGGAAATAATTGGAACAGACTATATGGGACTAGATATACAAAGTTGGGTAAACTTGGAGGTGGCTTTGTACTTTTGGGCTCTACACAAGCGATGCTAAGAATTGGAGAAAGATTCATGAAGAACCAATACAAACTGGGGTTAGATGAGGTGTCATCCAAAGACAGGAAATTTCCATTGGAAATGTTGTCGTTGAGTGGTAAGAAAATCAGAGGGATTGCATTGATGTCAATAGTAGTAGAGTTGGAAAAATTAATTATGTGAATTGCTCACAATATCCTAGAGATCAAAGATTTGGATATTGCAGCAAAGCAAGGAGGAAACATACTAGCAATTTTGAACATTCCAATCAGCTCCCGCAATCCATTCACTAAGTGAACCAAACAAAAGCAAGCTAGGAGTGTAGCTCTTGTCATTCTAGGACTCAAGGCTAACAATGACATCTAGGCCACACAATCTCATCATCGAAAGAATGTATGAGAAGGATGCATAGAACTTGTAGTAGCTTGTTTTTGTCTTAAATCATATAGTTTGTTGTCTATTGTCTTAAGAATATAGGGAGAAAAAGTTTCATCTTTGTATTAAGAAAATATCATCTGTTGGTTGGTCATGGAGGTTCATCCTCTGGCCACTTAGCACATTTTGTAAAACTTGCATGTTTTGAATATAAGAATAGGTGCCCTTTCCCCTCTTACCAATCAAAAAATAATAGTAGTTAGTAATAAATAACTATGTTCCATTAAGTTTTAGAGGCAGGGGCGGTAGAAATGAAGATGGCAAGGGTGGGGAGGCCTTTTCTTAGGGGATTACAAGGGATGAAAGTTAAAAATTAGTAAAACTTAAAAAAAAATTAAAATATTGATATGATAGGGCATTCACCATACTCATTGTATAACCATATCATGAATATTGGAGCTGAATTGAGAATGCACATGTCATACAAATTAACAAAATTAAAAAATTCAATGTCTCCCTAATAGAGTTTTTATTACCAATGTGCATATACAACAAAATGAAAAGGCCAAAAGACTGTAACTACAAAATGACAAAAAGATAAAAAAATCCAAAAGACAAACAAACAAAAAATTAGAAAAGAATAAAACATATAAAAAAGGGGAAAGAATAATTTATAAATATAAACTAAAAATTGAAAGTAAAGAAAAATAAAACTATTTTTACACACATCATCATTATTTAAGGAGGAAAATGATAAGGTAAAAAGGCAAAGTGCAGGAAAATGAAGAAACACTAGGGAGAACAAAGGTAATAGGCACTAAGAGATCCCAGGGAAATAATAAGTTGGAGCGTAAAAGAAAGATAATACACAAGCTCAGTAACATTTCGGCGAAAAACATTTCAGAGGTAAATGTCATTAGGAGATAAACTGATTTTGTAGTTATCAATTTCAGAGACAGCATAGCTTCATCTCAGACCTGCATATACATTTTAGAGTTTCTAGAGATTTCAGAGCAGCATAAAAACCACAGATTTCGGAGCTAAAAAATATTAGCCATCTTAATTTTTTATTTACTTTTAACAGAGGAGGGCATTTGTGTTTCGTTTTTTTAATTTTCTGAACAGGGATGACTAACAGTCCCACAAAATGACTTGTCATCCCCGCTGTTTCCTGTCTTTCTGCACATATTTCTGACTGTTTCTTATGCACCCTGGGGTTTAGGGGACAGCCCAGGGAGATCCAAAAATGTCCCCAGTACAGGTACACTTGAAAAAGGAAGGGGACGAATCCCTGGATTTACTTGATAAATAATAATAATTGTGGGAATTTCCCATATGGAAGTTGCTTAGGGTTGTTCAGGTAGTTGACAGAAAGAGACTTATATAAAACCAAATAGAATCAATGTAAAAAACTATCATGGATTCATAATTACATAGTTTGCATATTATTTGTCTGTCAATCTGTTGGCGTAACAACTAACACCTCTGGAGTAAGAGTTGTTACGAACAGCCTATGTACACTACGCAATGAGTGCTCTTCAAATTAGGAGGGGAAGCTCCCTCGTTGTGCTTTACAAAAATACCTGCAAAGGGAAATAAACTAAACTAATTCGTGTCTTTTTGTTTCAGCTGTAGAGGTACAAGGCTTTCTTGAAAACTATATACGTTGCAGCTGAGAATTTTCTCTGGTTTCGCAGATTCACTAATTACAACTAAACTTAATAACTTAAATTCTATCCAGTTCCCTCAAGAAAACAGAGCATGAGAAAACGGAGCAAGGTTATGACTATCAGACGATAAACGTGTTTAGATTCTCTACTTGAAGGCAAGGTGGCGCAACTATCATCTCAATCTGAACAAGTTTATTGGGCACAAAACAGATTTAAGAATTTACCATGATAATCTTATGAAACCCTATGTGGCATAACATTTAATCATAATAGTAAAGACTCACAAAACAGATTTATCATCACAATCTTATGAAACCCTATGTGGCATAACACTCGATTAAAATGATAAAAGATTCACAAAACAGATTTATCTAAACTAAGGGAAGTATTTACCATGACAACCTTATGAAACCCTATGTGGCATAACACTTGATCATAACAGTAAAGACTTCACAAAACAGATTTATCATCACAATCTCACGAAACCCTATGTGGCATAACGCTTGATCAATAATGACAAAAGATTCACAAGACAGATTTATCTAAACTATGGAAAGAATCCACTATCACAATTGCATGAAACCCTATGTGGCATAACAATTAACTGTAATAGCAAAGACGCATGAACAAATACCAAAAGAGCAATATTGAGGGCAAGGTAGGCGCAGCATATATTTCTCTCTCAAGCAAAAGTTAATTACAAATGAGCAAAAGCTCTTATTTATATACATCAAGGTGTAGGGAACCCTAAAATCACCTTGTGTGAACTACAGTCTCGCAAATGCATGCAAGATTAATTATTAAACCCTAATGAAGTAAACTATACAGTTAACGGAACACTACCATCATTAACCGGTACAAATAACCTAAATGGACCATGTGCAAGCATGCAGGCTCCTTTCTGGATGCCAGAGGACTCAACCCTCGAAATTAGCTGCAGGTTCAAACTGGCAATCACTCCATGTCAACTCGGTCTAACACTTCGACCAAGAACTCATCGATCTCTCTGTCATCTGGTACTTTGACACTGCTCAAAACAACAGTCTGTTTCTTTAGTTCTCTGCCACTTTCCGTAATTGTGTGCATACCATCTTTACATTCTTCAGTCGCCTTTCTGAAACTGGCTGCAATCACTGAAATATTCTCTAATTTAGGCGCCATAGGTTCACCTTCAAGGCTGTCACGAATCAGCTTCTCGAACTCTGCTTGAACTTTGTCCAACTCAACATACGTGCCATCTTCCAGAAGATAATGACACGGAATCTAAACAACGAAACCGCTGACAAGTGCAAGTACTCCAACCACATCATCCTTGAGTGAAAATAACTTAGTAGAGATCTTCTCACATATTTCCATTCTGAGAAGGTGTTGCTCTCTCCAAGTAAAGACTTTCTCCTGATCCTCATCAATCTCCAAGGCATCGTATGCAACTGACAACTGAGATACTAGAACACGATCTTTTGCCAAATTCTCTGCAACCGCAATCTCAAGTGACTAAACACCCTGACGAACCTTATGCGCATCACTTCTCAACTGATACAAATCTGCAAGAAGACGCCAACCAGCAGCAACTAAACTATCAATCCAGTTGTCCAAAAGTCTGCCATGACTAACCAACTGATCCAGTTTCCGTTGTTCTGCAGGTGTACTCTGAGGAAGAACAGATGCTCTACTCGGATTTCCGTGAACAAGATCAGAAATGTACTGGCGAAGTTGACTATTTTCAGCCTTGAGTAAGGCTTTATCCTCTCCATCCTTCGTGATTCGCTCTTCGAGATTATTAGTGACAATCTTAAGAAGAGTAACATCTGTCTCTCGAGTGGTCCTGCCAAGATTAGCCTTAGTAAATGTAAAGTCACCAACTTCGACTTCATCTAAGCTTTTACCCTCTGGAGGAACGGCAACTTCAATAACAATCTCTGATTCTGGAGTCTTCTCGATATGCACCTGTTTCTTGATCTTCTTGTTTGACCTTTTCTGATAAGGTTCACCGAACTCAGACAAATCAAGGTTGTACGAAGGTTCACGCCTCTGTCTTCCCAAAGACTTTTCGAGCCAACAAGATTGAACAATATTTTCAATTCTAGGAGAGACTGTCCCTGATGTATCAACCTGTGGTGGTTCAGTTGTCTCCGATCCTGCTTGAATTGGTGTCTCAGGCTCTGAATCTATGTCAATAGGCTGCATGTGAGGCGGACTAGGAGGTGAAACGTGAGGCTCGGCCTGAATGACTCTCTTCTGAAACCTCAGGAACACGCTCAACCTGTTTCTGCTTCCTCTTACTAGTAGCTCTTTTCCCCGTGTTTCCACTAAGTCTAACCCCTTCAGGAGGTATTATAATGGCCTTGACTCTGGGTCTTGCTCTAGAAGTAGAAGGCAACAAAGAGAAATCCTTTGGCGGCTCTGCTACAGGAACTGACTTTCGCGTCCGTTTGCTCTCCAAGAACAACCTACTAGTCTTGATAACTGATCTGGAAACCTCTTCAATAGAAATATTCTCCTTGGCATACCAATCAGGTGAGCGAAGTGGCTGCCGAGCAACTTGATCCTTGACATATGAATTGAGAAGAACTTCTCCATCATCATCTGATAAACCATCAACATCTTCTGATAGGTAATTAGAGAGCTGACCGATAGTGAGTCTACAATAGTGACGACGACGAACCTCGAATTCATCTTCACAATTAGCCCAGAAATCTTCAAGTGCCGGCTTATGTGCAATCCCTCGCTCTAACCGATCTGCATAATGACCGAGAGGATCATAGGAACGCCTCTCAGTATAAGTCTTGAGTTTGAACCTTTCTATCTCAGTAGACATAAACCTGGCATTTGTTGCCGCATTGCATGTGAAAATTCCCAATGTGAATGGAAAATTAGCTGCAGTCTTATGACTACGAAGAAAGAATGAACATGCTGCATCTGTCTGAGGAACTCCATGAAGATGAGATTATCTGAAGGGTACCTTGGTAACATCAGGGGCTCTCCAACATATCCATAAACCCGGATGTATGTGAAAGTAGGGAACTGGATAAACCAATCCGCCCAAGTCTCCATTGCTGATTTGGCCTCGGCAAAAATACGAATGTGCATCTCGTCATCAAGATCTCTAACGGTTCTCATAGAAAAGTGATCATTCACTGCTCGGAAGTCTTGCTCAGATTGAGAAAACTCCAACTGAGGATAATATTCATGAACACGTTGAACACCGAGAGTGCCATTAGTTTTCAGATGCCTGAAGCTACCTTGAAATGCAACCAAGTAAACCAAGTAGGATATCATATGAAACTCATGATACTTGAGAAAGTTAGTAATTTGCTGATGTAAGCAATCACTAATCAACATAGCCCAATCAAAATGCTCTGTGTCATCAAGAATTCTGGTAATCAGGTAAAACATCCAAGAACGGAAAGTGCTAGCGTCTGATTGACCAGTAACTCGGTTGAGTAAAGTTATCAAAACAGCAACTTCCTCTTTGAATTCGCCACGACCAACCTTCTTAGGCATGTTAGTTTTCTGAACTGTCACTGAGCTACCTTCCTCTGCGAACGTTGATGATCAGCATCCCATATCTTCTCACAAGCTTCAAGAACCACAGTAAAGTTATCTGAACGAGGAGGAATAGCAAAACATTTTTCTATGTCCTTCGGTTTGAGACTGCAAACAACTCTCCCGTCAACTGATCTGATTTGTCGTGAAGACGAGTCATAATGCTTAATGCAAGCAAGTACGAACTCAAGATCGAAAATAGTAACAGGAATAGATGCCGCTGCCAGCAACCCAGAACGCTCAAGATTCCTCAACGAATTGCTGCTAACATTCTCCAAACTGCTCAGATTCACCACTGGATAAACATGATTCAGGTCCGTATCTGACGTTTTGATGAAATTATGTGTAAGAGCCGATTTGACCTTGTAATCAATGAGATTGAACTGCATTTTGAAAATGGCGACTTTTGACTGTAAAGTCGAATATACTTGAAGAACTTTCTGAAAACCTCTGGATAAGGCTAAAAATAGCCTCTGACGAAAGAAATTTTCGAAGTTTTTCTGGAACATGGGTTTTGTGCACAACTGAATTCTGAACAAACCCAGATAGTTGAATTCTCGAAAAAATGTGTTTTAAGCCCACATGCAAAGAGATTCTCAGAAAAAAAGCACAGAGCTTCAGAATGAAGACTACGGGGCGATTTTCTCGAAAAAATCTAAGACGTGGGTCTTGCTGCAAATACTGAAAAATGCGAACCCAAATGATCAGATTCTAAATATGTGTTGAATTTCTTTGACATGCGAAGAAAGTACCTAAGGTGAGAAATAGAAGAAATAAGACAGAAGATAAAAAGTTTTGCTTGTCTGCTTCTGAAAAATCTGCCAACTTCTTCTCTGGAACTCGATGAAACCTGCATGCAAAGAGAAAATAAAGTCTAGAATCACCTTCCTCTAAACAATCTGAACTCGTTGCTTCAAAGAACGCTGAATTTGGACACCTGTAGCACCTTTAGCTTGCTGGTCGCTCAAGAAGAATATGAACTTCAGAGCAAAAGATGATGAAATAATGGACGCCATGGCTGAAATATATAGATTTTCATCTTTGAAAATTTGCACTAAGCAAGGAAACCATGAAAAGTGCGCTTGGCCTCTGATTGGACCTCAATTCAGTTAACTGAAACTCAGATATGCTAAATAAGACGCCATGCTTTAGGGTTTGCCTTTCAAGTCTTCAGTTAACAATTTCATATGACTTTGACTTCAGTTAGCACTTCATATTAAGTTCGCCATCCTTCACACTTGCTTTAAATTCACAAACTTGAACTCAAGCGTCCCCTCTTGATAACTAAAGTTGGCCATAAAGAATTCGCCATATCTCATGCAATGAATATTCTAAAAATAGGGACCCTTTCATGACTTCAGTTGGCCTTCAAGAATGCGCCAACTTCACATGCTTTAATCAATAAAATCTAAATATAACAACCCTTTTGGAACTAAAGTCTCCACTCTTTGAAAAATGCGTAGCTTCACTAATTCATGCTTCATCACTAAAACCTAAATATGGCGACCCTTTTCATAACTGAAGTTAACACTCAAATGCGCCTTACTTCACAAATTAATGCTTCATCACTCATGCCGTCCCTTTTAGAACTTCAGTTGACACTCAATGAAGCGCCATCTTCACTAAAACTTCACAATTGCAACCAAATTCGCCATGCATGTGAACTCCAGTTGACATTCACTGATAATCTTCAGTTAAGTGGACATGCAATCAAGTTAACTCAACATGCAAGATAGTTAACTGAACATGCAAACTAGTTAACTCGACATGCAAACTGAAAGATCACTCCACATGCCAATATATGAACTGAAGATGACAACCCAGAAAACGTTTAGTCTAACTGCAGTCAGAACTCCAGTTAAGGCATCCATTCAACTCACTTTCGAAAATTCAACTTCGAACTCTCAAGCGAATTCCAGACTTAGCCAAATTTCATGAAAATTTAAGCTAAAACCTCTGCGAGACCTCTGTTCATCCTTTGACACTGGTTGACTGACTTCTCCGATTAGCTAGCTAACAAGTGCATTGCAAAGCTCAGTAGAACTGATCAAAAGATATCTTGAGACTGCACGTCATAAAACTGACATCTAAAGGCTCAAAAATCCAAGCGCCTTTTTCAAAAGCTGCTCTTTTCCTCAGACTTAGTCAAATTTTGACTTCTGCATTTCGTACGAAAGGAAAAATAAATCCTTCATAACTTTCATTTTATCAACTTTCAGGACTGGATCTCAGGTTCACTGCGGAGCTGACCTCATTCTGCATAACAGCTACAAAGGCACATTTCTCCAGAAAACATCATCTGAGGGGTGAAAAACAAGGGCGCCTTTTTGAGAAACTGCTCTTTTCATTCCAGACTTAGCCATTTCTGGAACTGGCTAGAATATCACAAAAACTCCGACTGCAAGCTGCTTGAGTCATCCTTGCGACGGAGCGGAAAATTTGAACGTAACACGGACACATTGAATATTTGATATCATCAGAAAGAAAGCATTAAAGGCCTGAAAAGCTCAGGTGCCTTTCTCAAAATGTGCTCTTTTGATTTTTCCTCTGATATTCTGACTAAGATTTGACCCTACGTTCGACCTCAAGTTTAAGCACTTCAGCAACTCAGATTCACCCACTGACGGATGCGTCGCGAAGCTTGAACAAAAGTGAGATAAACATCTTGGACGGCATTTAGCCAAAAACCTTCATTTGGCACCTCAAAAAGATGGGCGCCATTCCCAAAAGCTGCGCTTTTCTCCAGTGTTAGTCAAATTTTCACTTTCGCCTTGTTTTGCGCTGTATCCACCACAACTTGCTCGAAACAAGTCCGTTTGACTGGCTTGATAGCTCACTGCGAAGCTGACGTGATGCCGGACAAATGTCTGCTGGAAGTGACAAACCCTAAAAACAAGATCTGGACGCCTAAAAGATAGGGCGCCCATTTGAGAATGTGCTCCCTTCTCCAGAGATAGAAAATTTTGGTAATTTCTGTTCAGATTTTCATTTTTTTTCAAATTACTTCAGTAACAGGCTGACATGACACTGACACCAACTCCATATTTAAAAACCCCAAAAATGACCATTTGACAACACTTTAACAGGATTAAGACTCAATTAAGCAAAATGCCTTAGTGAAGCAAAAATTTTGGTTTTGGGTACAACACAATCATGGTGTAGTTTCAATGTAGTTTCAATTTTACACTAGATTTCAACATTTACAAGATTGTTTTAGAAAAAGATAGATCATTCAACTATGTGCAAAGTAAATCTACATTATTCAAAGAAATAAATCGAGTTTCTCTTCACAGTGCCAAACTACAAGAAAAGTGGTTCACTTGGAATAGAGATGAGAATGGAGTTAGAATGACAATTCCTTCCACCAACAAGCACAAGTCTTGCACAAATAAAGTAAAGAATTTGTAAAACTATGTACCCTTCATAAAATCAACCACTTCAAGGCCTAAAAACCTTGCAAGATGTTTATGTATTGATTTGGAAAAATGTCTTTACAAAATACTAAACTTTCTCAATGTTCTTCTCTTGTTGATGTCAGAAAAATATCCCTTACAATGGCATGAGCTTTGCTTTCATAACAAATTTGAATAGTTACAAGTTTGTAACTACCTCATAACCATTTGAAACTCTAAAGTGACTTATGTCACTTAAGCATTCTAGGTCACTTTAAAAATATAAAGCAAGCCCACAAATTTAAGTGGCAACTTAAAGCTACTTACAAATTAGAAGCTTGTGGTGAGATCCACACACCCTCAACTTAAAATTAGAACACAGGCCACACCAAACTTCCTGCAGTGCTCCTTTTGAATATAACCTTCCATAACAATGTTAGATTGCGAAGTAGTGATGTTAGTTTGTGCAACAAGGTTGGAATACACAGCAATCAAGTGAAATTTACACAACATGTCAGCTCTTGCAACAATGTTGATTGAATCTTCATGTCAATGAGGAAGATCACTACAACTTGCAACTAGTATATCCCTAATACACTATATGGAAATTCTTTTTAGTCGGCCATCCAAATTGCACATCAAGCTATCTCATCTCCCAAACTGATATTTAAACCAACCCTATTGAGATGATGAGAAACAATGACTTAATTGCTTTTATTAACTCCACCAAATGCTTTGTTGCGTCAGTCCCATAGATTCATTTAAGATCACTTTTGATGATGTCAAAATGCAGCACTCAATTTGCTTGACAAGGCTGGATCAATGTGCACAATGGATCTAGTATAAGTCAACAGATCACCAATTTTGGATTTGAAATTATTTGCTCACCTTTCCTCCCTCTACTCGGGTCTTGATTGACTACAATCACCTTTGAATTGCTAAGAATATCTATAGTCCCTACACTCATAGATCTCACATCATCTCCAATTGGCAACAGTGCCTTCATCAGGGTCCAAAAACTGAAATGTCAACAGTTGTCTTCTCTACTCGCATTCTTCTTGCGCCCATCAAGCCCTGCAATATCATACTTTGCATTCACTTGAGGTCCAAGCTACTAACCACGCCTGCCTGAATGCTCCCAGTCCTTTTCTTGTGGCTTCTCAACACTCTATCACAGCTTTGTACAAAAAAAAAAAAATTGCTACATAAAATATGCTTAAGATTACTCAGCCTCCATCTTCTTTTGAGGCCATAAGTAACTCACAAAAATCGTTTTTCTTTGGTGCTGCTCCACGAACTTTGATCACCATTTGTGGACTGTGCAAGTTGTTCTTATGATTTTCTTAGAATGAAACCGCTGCCCAAAATTTGTTGGTTTCATCATGAAGATTATGCAATTTCTTTGGATTTTCCAGAAATACAAGAATAGAAGTGTCGCTTGGGCTTTGCACTATTGGCCACTACTTTATGTGTTTCCAAAAGCTTTGTCAAGCTTGCAATTTTGGTTTCTCATAGTGCCTGCAAATACTTTTCCATCTTTCTTGCAAAATCCACCATGATAAGCATGGACACTATTGTCTAGTCAAGCTAAGAAGTTTAACCTTGCCTCAAACTCTTCAACTGAAAGACACTCTTTGAATTTATTCTCTACAAGAAATCACCTTGCCTTCCCGCCACAACCTTATCCAGCCCAGGGTTTCCTAGAATAGTGCCATGTAAATGATGAAACGTTACAGTTTATTGATGCATCTCCAGTATCACTGTTGATCCTTTGTTCTAGCGCCTCTATTACCTAACAGTCATGGAGTTCTCACCTTTCTCCAAAGATATTTCTCAACCACGGCCATGCAAACACATCATGCCAGTCTGCAAACTATTATAAATCACTGCATGTTTTTCAGTTAGCTGTCAAAGATGTAACAATTTTGGTAACTGGTTTGGATCCAATGGTGTTGATCAACTCCATGGGAGCAAATGCGGCAACCATTCAAAAAGACAGTGAGGCCATGGCAAGCACCATTCACCACATAACTCTCGCATTTTCATTTCCTTGGCACTGCTAATATCTTGTATTCTTTAGCTTTGATGGGGAAGTGGTGGAGTTATTGCCCCCGATTTAATTATATCCTCCACTGAATACATAAAACAAGGGGTGGCTGGCATGTTTGTGGGGTTCCTTTGACAAGGGTGGAGAATGATAGAATGAATTTAAATTGACTCCTTCTTTTAAGTGCCACTTCAATGAAGAAGGATTTCAAATTTTAAATCAGGTTTTATTAAATACAGCCTTCCTTATATGTGGTCAAACATTTAAAATATTCAAAACCTTTATAACATTAAAACTTTAACTTTTATAGCCCCTTTCTGGAATATGACCAGCAAATCTCTATGTTATTGACATACATTTAGGAATTATTTCACCAACACTTGAAATGGAAAAGTTTGACCAAATTGAGGTGAGGACCAGGTGAAGGGTACTGAACTATTACTCCGGATCCTTGTCTCTAACTTGAAGAAATCAAAATGGAAACCTTAGCAAATACAGGGCAGGAAATATAACAATCATTAACATGAGCATTAAATGAACCTTAAGACAATTGCAAAATGAAAAACAACTGTGACTTAACAAACTTGATCACCATAATAGCTTGATAACTTGGGTTTAAAGTTTTGGTGACTAACACTGTCAAAATCAATAGGAATCATTAATTAAGCTTGAAATTTGTGAAGATGTGTGATTATCATTTAGTGAAGTTAAGAATTAAATTTAAAGCCCCCTTGCTTTCTGGGTCCCTTTCTTTCACAATTTTATTATTTTTCTTAGATTTTCTCCAGACAGACCTAGATCACCCCTTTATCTGAAAACTAACAGTCTGGTATGCTAGGAGACTACAGATTTTTCAAAACTCAGCAATCTGACCATGACATTTTCTTTAAAACCCGTGGTCTGGTCTTTTCCAATTCAGACTACCCCTATTTTAGATAATGCACAGCACAGAGGCTTGAAATTAACAGTATGATTGTGTCTCAGACTGCCAATTTCTCTAATAACCCGAAGTCTCCTCTATATGATTACTAAACTCAATCTCTTAACTTTCTAGAATTGAGTAGACTACTTATCAGACAATGTTAAAACTATTTTATGATATGCAATGCTTGAGACAAAGAATTATATCATTAAAGGTCTTAGTTGATTAGGACAACTAAATGGCCCCAATTTCTATCATTGGATATGCATGCAGTCTACAATAATAGACCCAAGCTAAACCTACCCCTAATCTTAATTGTAATCCTATACCCTAATTCCTATATTTGAAACTAAAAAATAAACTGAATACTAAGAAAGTAAGTTCTAAAATTTGTTTCGGGTTATATGAAAACTCTAGATGATAAATACTGACTAGTGATGAATGTATGATGACTGGTTGTGCAATAAAAAGTGAGTTAATGATGACATGAGAAAGTGATTCAATGATGCTATGAAACGTAAATTGAGTGATTGTGTCAAATTGAATTACTGTTAATTATATTTGTGTCTTGTTGTGAACAAGATTGCATTGTGTTTTCTACATATTTTGTAGTCCCCATTTTCAGGTTCTCTTGCATTGCAATTGGCAGTGACCTTCGTGTGTGTCTAACGTTATCAGATGAGTTATTTGATGTTTCTAATGAACTCAAGTGGTCTGGAGGATTCATATGCCACATTCAGATATGATTTTCGACTTCCAGTGTGGTCTCCAAGATTCTTGGAGGGAGCACCTTTTTTTTAGTAAGTCACCCAATCGGGTCCGTTTATCATCTTTTATCATCGAGATCACTCCTGCGTAGGCAATTTTCGGTTCCAATGCATTTCGGCCATTTCCGCTAGCTGGGTGTTATATTGAGCTATATTTAGTAATTTTACTAAGGTTACCATTTTAATTTAAAGTATTTAATCGGGCACCTCAGTATTATAGCTTGTTGGAAAGAGAATGAAAAAATTTAAATGTTGGAATGCTTAAAAGTGACTTTCAATTCCAGAAATGTTTTAAAAGTAAAATAAATCACTTTTTTGGAGGTGTTATTTTATTCAATGCTTAAGTTTTAAAATAGTTAACTAAGCGTTATTTAAATTATTAAAGTGACCTTATGAAAGGGCTTTTTGGGAGACATAAGTAGATGTTTTAAATTTATTAAAGAGCCTTTTAATGTTGGGCCCCAATATGGGAGATATAAGGGGGCATTTAAAATTTAAATTAAAGTGCATTTAATGCTAACTTGGGTGTGGGTTTTGGGGGAGGAAACAAAAAGAAGCTTTGGAGCTCATTCTTGCTTATGCTTGACATTATATTTGGTTTTCTACTTACTGGAGGAGCTGGTTCTTCTTCTTCTTGGTTTGTGAGGACGAAACCCCTTGCAAACGACATTCTCCACGTTGTTGAAAGATACAATCTGGAGGATTACTTGGTGATTTCATTCAGAGATCACAGTTGGACATATTTGTGAAGTTTCTATTTCAGTTGAAGGAGGCTATTGCATATCAGACTTATAGCGGCAGATTGCAGGAGTTTCGTGATAGATTTGTTGCTGCTTCTACCTCCCAAAGCTGGCCGTACCATCTTGGCTATGGTGTCGGATTTTGTGAGCTGGTCGACTCAATTTTTAGCAGCTTCTTGAGGGTTTGGAGGCACCTAGGGTGATTGTTGCTGGGTATCACAGTTTCATCCACAAAAAACATTTATTGGTGGCTGTCGCATCTCATTTTTGGAGCTTGCAGGAGCTGATTTCATGTACAAAAATTATCAAAGTCAATCAAAATTTCTGGGTATGTTTGAAAAAGATTTGTAATGCAATTTAATGATTTGGGTTGCTCTTACTTTTCAAAAATATTGTATTTTCAGATCAGAAATTAAATCTGGAAATTTCTGCTATTTGCATTTCTGAACATTGTGTAAAATCTGAGTTATTTAACTACTGCAGACTACTTTATTTCTGCTTATTATTGTTAAAAGAAACACCTGCATTTCTGTTACATCCCAAATTGTGAAGTTACTATTTACCGTTAATAGATAGGGTAAATGTGAATATAGTGTGGAATCTGGAGATGAATTATTGATGCTTGTACCTTGTTTTCAATATGATGTTATCTCACTTGATGTTGTTTCATTTGATGTTATTCATGGTGAAATACTGCATAAGGAGGTTAATGAATCATGTTGATTTATCATATATACTGCTATTGTTGTGAGCATTTGATTGTCGTGAGTTTATGACAGTGAATGCAGGTATGAGGACCATTCCTCCAAGCAGAGGAGAAATATCACTCGGGAGAGGAGCTTGGTCGGGTAAACAATAACGAGAACCATTTGAGCATACACACACATGTTCCTTAGACTTAGTAAGCTAAGTCAGATAAGTTGGTCTTGATAAGTCATCCATAGGCTTTAGGAGTCTGGTTTACTTCTTTGTGCTTGTGAGTGATGATTGTTTGTTTATCAGACTAACAGTATTATGATCATTGTGAGGATAATGTGAATGGACATAAGTGAATAGGTTAAGTAAGTGTGTATATACATGTATACAGTATGTACACTGAGGTATATACTAGTATATATGTGTATACACACGCTACCTATTATTTGTGGATATTAATAATATAATATTATTATTGCTTGACAACTTTACGTAAAAATGTATATATATTTATATATCGGGTTGCTGGCTGGCTCACGATATTTTTATATAATTGTTAAATATATAAATATATATGAAATTATATATTATGAATTATATATAATATTGTTATAGTTATATTAAAATATATATATATATATATATATTAATAAATACTCGGGTATTTAATATATATATGTGTGTGTTTAATATATTCAGGACTATAATAATATTTATATAATAAAATATATATAAAGGAATTATATTTTAATATTATAAATCTCTAAAGTGAAAATAGATTATATTTCACTTAGAGTAATTATTAAAGTTTAAAATATTTTAAAACTCTAAAGTGAAAAATTAAAAGATTTAATTTTTACTTGGAGTAAATATTATAGAATGGATTATAGAGAAATAAATTAATCTCTTGAACTATTGAGAAATTAATAAATCTCAACAAGGGAGAATCGACCCTTTTCATTCAAAACATAACTATAGCAAAATCGAAATATTTGAGGGAAATATTTAAAAGAAAGCAAAATATTTCTAAAGAAGTTATTTTCCCGTGAAATGGCGTTGGAAGGAAAATCTGGTAGAAAAATTCAACAAGAGCTGGAAAGAGGGCAACGCAACCTGAAGGGTATGATGTGTTGCAAAATGTATCCTGACCAATTCGCTGAAAAGATGAATCATTTCTTCTTGGGCGCCATAACTGGTATTTTCCTGTAAGTGGCGTTTTTTCCTTTCTTAGTTGATTAAGTCTTGATTTACTGGCTCAAATGAGGTCGATTCACACTCATTCTCAATGAATAAGGGTTTAGAAACCTGCCAGGTTTCACTTTGAATATTTATGGGCATTTTGTTGTCAATAAGTGGAAATCGTTGCATTTCGGGCCCTATATATAGATGCCTTGCCATTCAGTGTTGATCACTTGAGAAATTTGAGTTTT